>JBAIZL010000002.1:102181886-102704386 GCA_036971475.1 Prosapia bicincta | reverse complement strand
GTGTGTGTGTGTGTGTGTGTGTGTGTGTGTGTGTGTGTGTGTGTGTGTGTGTGTGTGTGTGTGTGTGTGTGTGTGTGTGTGTGTGTGTGTGTGTGTGTGTGTGTGTGTGTGTGTGTGTGTGTGTGTGTGTGTGTGTGTGTGTGTGTGTGTGTGTGTGTGTGTGTGTGTGTGTGTGTGTGTGTGTGTGTGTGTGTGTGTGTGTGTGTGTGTGTGTGTGTGTGTGTGTGTGTGTGTGTGTGTGTGTGTGTGTGTGTGTGTGTGTGTGTGTGTGTGTGTGTGTGTGTGTGTGTGTGTGTGTGTGTGTGTGTGTGTGTGTGTGTGTGTGTGTGTGTGTGTGTGTGTGTGTGTGTGTGTGTGTGTGTGTGTGTGTGTGTGTGTGTGTGTGTGTGTGTGTGTGTGTGTGTGTGTGTGTGTGTGTGTGTGTGTGTGTGTGTGTGTGTGTGTGTGTGTGTGTGTGTGTGTGTGTGTGTGTGTGTGTGTGTGTGTGTGTGTGTGTGTGTGTGTGTGTGTGTGTGTGTGTGTGTGTGTGTGTGTGTGTGTGTGTGTGTGTGTGTGTGTGTGTGTGTGTGTGTGTGTGTGTGTGTGTGTGTGTGTGTGTGTGTGTGTGTGTGTGTGTGTGTGTGTGTGTGTGTGTGTGTGTGTGTGTGTGTGTGTGTGTGTGTGTGTGTGTGTGTGTGTGTGTGTGTGTGTGTGTGTGTGTGTGTGTGTGTGTGTGTGTGTGTGTGTGTGTGTGTGTGTGTGTGTGTGTGTGTGTGTGTGTGTGTGTGTGTGTGTGTGTGTATAAAAGGACAGTGAGCCAGTGGAATAAATTTTAAAAAATTCAATTTGCCACAATAAACATTTTTTCTTAATGTTAAAGAGAAAGACAAGATACAAACATTTCAATTAGATCTGACAATCTATGCAGTAGCCCTATCAAGTTTTACTGAATAGATTGTTCAGTTTTATTCCATTAAAAATAAATAAAAGTATACTTTGTTTACGTCTGCATTTAGGCGAGGTTCTAATTGATTACTGCATTGATTAAACTGCATTCTTTTAGACTAAAAGCAAGTCATAAGTAATTATTGCATAACTGAGTGAATACTTAAGAACTTACTTGCTGACGCGTTTCGAAACAATCGTCTCATATACGAAGCTACCCGAGCTTTCGAGCTAACCTAGCTTCCGAGCTAACCAAGCTTTCGAGCTAACCGAGCTTCCGAGCTAACCGAGGTTCCGAGCTAACCGAGCTTCCGAACTAACCGAGCTTCCGCGCTAACCGAGCTTCCGAGCTAACCGAGCTTCCGCGCTAACCGAGCTTTCGGGCTAACCGAGCTTCCGAGCTAACCGAGGTTCCGAGCTAACCGAGCTTCCGAACTAACCGAGCTTCCGAAATAATCGAGCTTCTGAACTAACCGAGCTTCCGAGCTAACCGAGCTTCCGAACTAACCGAGCTTCCGAGCTATCCGAGCTTCCGAACTAACCGAGCTTCCGAAATAATCGAGCTTCTGAACTAACCGAGCTTCCGAGCTAACCGAGCTTCCGAACTAACCGAGCTTCCGAGCTATCCGAGCTTCCGAGCTTCTGAACTAACCGAGCTTCCGAGTAGACTATTAGCTTTTTAAATGAAACGATTGTTGCGTCAGCAAATAAGTTCTCAAGTATTCACTCAGTTACTCAATAATTACTTATGGTTTATTCAGTGAGTTCAATATTACAACAAGCAACTTTAAAAGTAAGTGTTAATAAGAGTATGTATTACAAGGGCGGCTCCAGGATAGACTTTCGGGGGGGGGGGGCACAATGGAAGGAAAACATAGGGGGTTGGTGCGGAAAATATTTAAAAATAAAGGCCTGGAAATGAAATTTTAAGCTATTCTTGTTTTTAAAAATCACAGGAATTTGGCATTTTTTTTCATCAAAACATTCATTTTAATTGAATGTAGATAGTAGACCTCTACAGACGGCGCCAGCGGTACAAAGAAAATATTGTTTAACTTTCATCAAACTGCTCGGCCTGACGAGGACGACGCGGAGTCGTACTACACAGACTGTTAGTGCAGCCGATCCGGTACTGAACCAGTGCGCGACTTGTAACATGTCGGTGTTGCTTATGCTGGGTGGAACTACCAATGTTATCAGATGAATTTCTACACCTAACATTACATAAATGTACCTTATACAACAATATACATTGGTTTGAAGTAAAACTAGAATGAAAAATATATTTTTATAAGTAGGGCCTAAACTTGAATAATTTTAAATGTGTTCTGAATATGAGAAAAATTTCTAAAAATATAGTACCCAAGTTCTCGAGGGAGGGGCAATTTCCCCTAATGTCCCTCCCCTGAAACCGCCCTTGAAGTGTTAACCTATAAACATGTTGATATCTGTAAATAAAAATTTACTATTGTTACAACCGCGTGAACAAAAGAAATACGGTGAATGGCCAACAATTCATAAAACACAAAGGAAAGTCAACCGATGGTTTATTGTGTTTAGAGAATTGTATTCTAGTCCTGTAATCCTGTCTGCTTTGATCTTCAAAGCGACTGCGAAACCGATTCACAAAAATAACTTGAGGGAAACGTCACAACAGAGAAATAGCCTATATTGCCAGTTCATTGTTTCTTGTTCCACTTGTCAAACCTTCCACTGTGTGGCATGACAGTTTTTACAGTTCCAGGAACGTTTGCTAAATAAGTAACAGAGTGCGTAGAACGTTCTGTCAACGACTAATGTGACAATGCTAGGAATGGGAGATAATTATAACAATCAAAATAATAAGTAACAGGTTACTATCGATTAAAACTGAACTAAAAATAAAACATATAATGGTAGAAATACTGATGAATATTACAAGACAATTAATAATTTATTTTGCGACCATGATATCAGAAAATGACATTTTCATTCACTCCTTATCAAGACAACAAGATTATATGAAAAACATTAAATTTAATTTGTACAAAAAATATAAAACAGGACATAAATACACAGACATTTACCATAACCTAAAAATCTTACACATCAACAAAAAACGACCACATCTCAACACTCTAGAACAATATGAAATTTACAGACACACAAAAACACATAATACAAACATATTAAATGAACAAACCCAATACAAATCACACATACTCTTTGATACTACCTTTAATCACCACCTAACCTAACAACTCCAAGCTGTTGTTAATTCAGTTCAACCACTGATGAAGATCGCCATGGAGCTATCGAAAACGTTCTGTCTCAGTAAGTTTTTACAAAATTAAAGTTCCGATAGTCATAAACTAATGTTAAAGTGATTAATAAATAAATGATCGAACACTAAAAAACATAGCTAAATAAATGTTTTATACGTTATGAAAACACACTCAAAAATTGTTTTAATTATATTCTCAGCAAACATGTTTAACAAAAATTAAAATTATATTAAATGTCTGTTGATAACTATTTAATATGTTTAAGATTAATGACAGATCACACGATAATTCATGCTACTACACATTGCTGAAATGTGTTTTATAAAAAAAAAGAAGAAATTAATTGTATAAAATAACAGAATTAAATAATTTTCCATCTGCATATGAATCATTAGTAGGGAAAATATTAGTGAAAAACCCATATTTGCATATATTTTTTGATCTATTTAGGTATTGTATGTATTACAATGATTGTAGTTGTTTAGTATCTAATTGTTCCACTGTTATTAATAAGTATAGAAGAGTTTGAGTATGTATCTGTGCTTTGTAACATTAATTGTGATTAAAATTTGGCTTGTCTAGTAGCGCAATTTGACTTGTAAATGTTAATATTTATTAAGAATAATGAAATATTATAATTATGTTAATAGTATTGTTTATGAATGTTATAAACTTAAATTATGGTTTAATATTAGATTGATAAGCTTTTAGCTCTTGAAAAGGATTTTTGATAGAATATCTAAACGTGGAGCGTATTTGTAGTAGCGTGAATAAGTCTGTAGTCTGTCATTAAAATTAAACACATTATATTAAAATATGAAAGAATTTAATTCTATCTTTAGCGGGACCCATTATACTTTACACATACTCAAGTAATATTTTCCCTAAACACTTTTATTTTCCATCAAGCAATACGTCTATTGAGGATGGTCCTTTTAGGAGGTATATTAATGTTATATAGTAAACGTTGGAAATGAGACACATTTGGAATATCCATTAAAGTCAAATATCTGTAGTTTTTGCGTTGTACTCCATTAGTTATTTTAAAATTGAAAACAGCGGACAAAAATATAAACTTTCTTCTTTCTTTTCGTATAAGAAACATCTTGTTGGGCTGAATAATAACAGAGATATGACTGTTTAAAAAAATCCTTGCATAGTGTAAACGTAGAAATGGTAATTCAGGGTGTATTTTTATCACTTTAAATGCGTACCTTCAAGATATCAAACTCAAATTTTCATAAATTCTATTTATTTATTTTTCACCTTCTAATGTATGTATAAAAATAATTGTTTTAAATAGTACTTTGAAAAAGTTGAAATTTCTAAAGCTTTTATGTAACCATTGAGATGAAAAATAATTAGACAAGTTGTTAAAATTTAGGCTCTATATCCTGAACTGTTTAAAGTTATATGCTTTTAGAGTGATAGAAACAACCAGACTACATTTCCAGGTTATACAATGCAAGACTCTTTTTAAACTATCATTTCTTTGTAAATATTCAACTCAAAAAAGTTTTTCTTATACCAAATGAAAGAGAAAAGACTATATTTTTATTTAATGCCTCTAATTTTTAGATATTCATAACAGTTGTTGAGTAATTGGCTAAAGAAAACTAGTAATTATTAACTTTATGCAGCATAAGGCTTTCTTCTAGCTAGTAGTTCAACATAGTACCGCTTGATAGCAGCACATGTCTGTATGTTGTAACTATAATTTACTTACTGAAAAAATGCAAATAACTCAAACTGCAAATTTTGAAAATATGAAGGCATCCCTTTCATATTTCGCAAAATAAAAATTTATTATTTCACAATACATTCTTCCCTTATTGCAGCTATGATTTACCTGTTTTTTTCCCTGCATATCATCTCCCCTTGCAACTCTTTTGAAGCTGGTGATTTTCTGTTACATCTTACCTTTTCTTTCATACTTCAGTCACTCAGTTTTTTACACATACACAGACATGTATATGATTAAATTAGAATTTTTAAAATTTACTGCATAAGGGCTTTGTGAACCAAACACAATCTATGTAACAATTTTGGAAAATTAACATGAAGTTAGCTGTATAAGAATTTTTAAGATACTCAATTGTTGTTGTAAGAAAACTTAGATTCTTGTATTTAGTGTTTTAGTTTATATCCACAGCTGTATTACAAACTTTCCATCTCCACCGACTTGGCCAGCCCAGGGCATTATAGTACATAATTCCAGTCTCCTTCACAACACTGTGTGGGATAAATTTTGTCTTTACTGAAAGATTTTGTTTTTATTTATTTGCGTTTGTTTTGTAGTTTTTATATTTTAAAACAAAAAAAATATTTAAAAATATTGATTTTTTACCAAATAGTCCTAGTTTAAAGTGCTATTTTTTCAGTAGATACACATAGTTTTAAAATTGTTGAAAATTTAATAAACAAACTACTTTGTTTTCCTAGAATTTAAATTTTAGTTCTTCAATACAAAATTTCAGTATTTAAAGCCAACTACTTTCATAAATATTAATGTATACTTTTTTGTTTCTATTTGTGGAAATATATTTAATTTTTGTTTTGTAAATTAATGATTTTTACATTTTGTCAAATTTAAAGTTTAGAACATTATGCTGAATTTAAAATTTATTACATTTTGCTGATGACATGATCATCAAAATGTACATAAGGGTTTAATATTTGGTAACTTGTATTATCAGTTATTTTTGTGGGATTTGGGTTTTTTCCAATATTTTTATTGTAATTAATGTTTTTATTACACATAGTCAATTTATAATTTAGAACATCAATATTTTTTATGTAACTACGTAAATAATTTTTTAAAAATATTACATTTTCAAAGTAGTCACTTTGTGTAAATATTTCATTAAATACACATGCCACACAATATTTTATCACATATCACTCAAGCCATATGTAGAAATAACATTTTATCTATGTATACAAAGAAGAAAATATGATAAGATGATGATTAGGTTAAATAAAGTATCCCATTCAAGTTAAAATATCTACAGAAGAAATCCAAATATCTACCACAGAAATAAAGAATTTCATTATTAAATATTGGTTAAACCTCGACCAAGAGTTAAACTCATGTTTTAGCCCAGAATGGACGCAATGCTCGGAATCATGAGTCTACCTCAATAGGTTGTTACAGTGTTACGGAGAAAATTTTGAAATTTGATACCCATTTAACTCGTTTTATATTCTAAGCACCTACAACTTTTATTAAGTTATACTTATTGATTAATATATTAACATTGCTATAACTAATAGACGTATTACGGTGTGATTTGCGAAATGTTGTAAGGTTGGGTAGTTAAGTGATCGCCTATTGGTTGCTAAAGCGTCGAGTACTCAACGAGTAGTGTGAATCATGTTTTACTTTTAAGAGTATATTAGGCCACTGTGTATCAAAGGATCTATAAATGGAAACAATACTTATCTAGTACATAAATATTATTCTTTAAAATGAGTTTAAAATAGTAGTTTCATAAACGCAAATTATTATTAAATATAAAATTTGATTTGTTTACTTTGAGACAAACGCACCATCATTTATTTGTGAGAAGATTACAAATAACCCTACAATGCTGCTTCCTAATCGCACTGATTAGTCATTTCTCAGCGCATGCGCAAGACGACGGGACTCCATCCCAGGCCACCCGTAACACGCGCATTGAGTGACGTCACCGCACGGTTTTGGCTGTTTCAGCTTATTCCATGCACACTCAATGCACTAGTCTGGGGCTCCTGCTGTGAGCCCCGCGCGGATTTCGTGCGTCAACTGCTAAATATTTTATGGTTTTAACATTACTTAAATAATTCTAAGCTCTTCTTCCCTAATTTAAGATAAATGAATATTAATTAAAAATTGATTTTTGTAATTGGGAGGGCTGCGCCCCAGAGCCCTTTTGGACAAACCGCCACTGACTAAACATTGTTAAACTGAAATTGTTAGGCAACTCTGGTATCATTTGGCAACTAACAATGAGCTACAGCAAAACATGGAAATTTTTGGCTTGGGCATTATCACCATGTGCTACAAAAACATAGTAATTGCTGTAGTGTAAACCAAGTGGTTCCAAACCTATTTTATAACTAGTTATTGCACACCTGAATAAATACTTTTGAACTTACTTTCTGACGAGTTTCAAAACAATCATTTCATTCATACGCCCTCGACTGAGTGAAGATCGGCTTGGCAGTTGAAAAGATTGTTTCGAAGAGCTTTAACAAGTAAGTTCAAAAGTAGTTGCTCAGTTACATAATACAGTTGTACCTCCATATCTGCGGGTAATGGGGTCCAAAATTACAGCGGTAATGTGAAACAACGGATAATAAGGACGAGGTGTGTTATCTACGTTAACACACAAATACTATATATACAGACAATTACAGTGTACAGTAGTATATGTACATAAATATGTGAATTGCATAAGTGCATTATATACTGTATATTCTTTAAAATATTACAGTACAGTATGTAAATATTGTTATGTCCAGTAGGCCCATTGGGCCGATTCGTTTTTGTTACACAATCTCGCATACGATTTCCTTTCAACCTCAATCATATCCAAAATTTTCATGTAATGAAACAACACTTTGCCTTCTTTTAGACTTAGCATTATTACACACTTTATTACTGGTAAGCTTCGTCGCCATTACTTCCGAACAGAATCATATTTACAAGTAAATTATGTAAATTTTGTAATACTAACACGAAAAAGTGCAGTGAATAGGCTAATGTAACAATTAGAACCAGGGTGAAGAGATTTCATAGGAAAGCAGTAAGGCTGTGGAATCCGACTCAACAATCAACAAAATTATATAGGGTCCGTATGTAAACAATACGGTACTGTATATGTAAAAACAAACTGACTCAGACATGGGTGTTTACAAACGGTTGAATATCAACTATTCCTCGACTCTCAGAATGACGCCATACAGCAGGTAAATGAAACCATGGATATGGAGGTGCAACTGTAATTACTTTAATCAGTGAATTCAAGATGATTACACCAAGTAACTTTAAAAAACTTTTTTTCCATACCCAAACCTATCCTAACTGGACATTTTATTACTAGATTTGAAAGTATACATACATGATGATTACTTTAATTATAATTTAAAAATTACAATACCTTTATGTACATTTTGCCAATGCAGCTAGCATCACCGAAGTTTATCCATTCAGATTATGTTTCTTGTTTTTTAATGTTAATTACTATGCTTTTTAACGTTTAAGAAACCTTTCTTCTTATTTAGAATGTATTTCAACATCTTTGTCAACTATTACCATAAAAGTAATAGAATGAGTATAAGGAGAACTACAATGGTTGTTTCAGTTCTTAAGCACATAAAAGTCTTCTTTAATATACAGTAATCACCTACAAATCTTGGTCCTTCAGTACTTTGGTCCTGCAAAATTATTGGAAATGTAACATTACTCTGTGTGTGTCAAACTCACCTACAAATCAACAGGTCCTTGCCTTGTGTTATCGATGTAACTTGATTGTTGGGTCATAAATTATTTAGATTGTTTCTTTCATTAAATGTTTTAAAAAAAATTCTACAAATTTTTTTTAGTGTTCACAAAAGATTTTTTTGAAAATATTCAAGTTCTTACTAATGACAAAAATTAGGTTTTATGACTTACTCCGACATCTGTACACCTAAAGATCACTTCTAAGCTCAGAACTCTGGGGCCTATAGTTTACCTTCTTAGCTCAACTGGGTGTGTATCAGTCAAGTACTTGTAATACTGTGCACAAACTCTTGAGATCTGTACACCTAAGGATCACTTCTAAGCCCAGAACTCTGGGGCCTATAGTTTTCTTCCTTAGCCCATCTGGGTGTGCAACAGTCGAGTACTTTTAATACTGTGCACAAACTCTGACATCTATACACCACATACACTCCTTAACCCAACTGGGAGTGCAACAGCCAAGTACTTGCAATACTGTGCTCAAACTCTGACATCTGTAAAACACATACACTCCTTAACCCATCTGGGTGTGCATCAGTCGAGTACTAGTAATACTGTACAGAAACTCTGACATCTGTACACCACATACACTACTTAACCCAACTGGGAGTGCGTCAGTCGAGTACTTGTAATACTGTGCACAAACTGTGACATCTGTACACCACATACACTCCTTAACCCAACTGGGAGTGCAACAGCCGAGTACTTGTAATACTGTGCTCAAACTCTGACATCTATACACCACATACACTCCTTAACCCATCTGGGTGTGCATCAGTCGAGTACTAGTAATACTGTACAGAAACTCTGTCATCTATACACCACATACACTACTTAGCCCAACTGGTCAGTCGACTACTTGTAATACTGTGCTCAAACTCTGACATCTATGCACCACATACACTCCTTAGCCCATCTGGGTGTGCATCAGTCGAGTACTTGTAATACTGTGCACAAACTCTGACATCTTTACACCACATACACTATTTAACCCATCTGGGTGTGCAACAGTCGAGTACTTCTACAACTGTGCACAAACTCTGACATCTGTACACCTCATGCATTCCTTAACCCAACTGGGTGTGCATCAGTCGAGTACTTGTAATACTGTGCACAAACTCTGATATCTTTACACCACATACACTATTTAACCCATCTGCGTGTGCAACAGTAGAGTATTTGTAATACTGTGCTCAAACTCTGACATCTGTACACCACATACAATCCTTAGCCCAACTGGGTGTGCATCAGTCGAGTATTTGTAATACTGTACACAAACTCTGACATCTGTACACCGCATACACTCCTTCACCTAGGGTATAGGCTCATGGACCAGCAGCAGTGCTTATGTCTTCGGCAGATCATGCTCTCAGCAGCTTCCCAGATCAGAGTCTGCCAAGCTCTGATTCTTTCAGCTTTCCCAATGTGCAACATTTTTGATTAGACTAAATACCTAAGAGATGTTAGAGTTCATATGTGTAAAATTGTATTGGTACTGGATGTGTGCTTGTAGATTGTATTGGTATTGGATGTGTGCGTGTAAATTGTGGAAGTAAGTGTTGTCAGTGATGTTATTTTAGACTGGGGTACCGCAAGGGGCGTCAAACCCCTCTTAGTAGGTACAGCTAATCCACACCCCTCTGCAGGCTTTTTGTTCCTTGAATTGTAATCAGTCTCATGTTTCTACTTCAACAATAAATCATACACAATTGTATATCGTTCCTACTTTCTACAACAGATTGTTTCGAAGTTTGTGCGGTATTATACAAAGAGTAAGTATTTTACAAAAAAAATGATTAACATAATTTTTAGCAAAGAAGTTTTCAGTAAATGTAAGATAAAGTTTGATTAACATGAGAAATAAGTAAATAAAAAAAAAATAATAATATTAACAAATATTACTATAATTTAAAAAATTAAAGAAAAAAATTAGAAAAAAGAATAGTGTAAAAATATTTCAAAAATATGTTGCTCCCAGGGGCCATATTAGGACAAGCGCATGCTGCTAATCAAAGGGTTAGGATAATATTTTTACTATTTTCTAGAATTTCTTCAATTTTTTTCTTTTCTTTCAAAATGACTTACATATCCTCTGTGAAGCTTTACTAATTTTATTTGAAATAAACTTACTTGAAGTATATTTAAGAGCTTTTAATTTTCTATTGTATTTTCATTTTTTTTTTTTTTTTTTGAGGCTGTCAAATAAAAACTAGTTCACACGTCACACATTTCTGTGGGAACATTTATATCATCACCGTGTCTGTAACAATATAAATAAAGATAAATATTTCATGACAAAGAGGTAATTCATTTCAAGGTCAAGCAACAAATAAAGCAAAACTATAAATCCTTTTTTTATTACACTAATTAAATACATATAATTCCTTCACACACATCCATATTGTACTTTTCTTGTCAATACATTATCAAATAACACAAATAAATTATTTACACTGCTTTATATGGAACTATTTGTTTCCAAATGGTCTTATAATTTGCTAGAACCAATTGTTATGTTTTATTGTTACCTGCGTACTGATCATCCAGTATCATTCTTATTTATAATTTACAAATTAATCAACTTCAATATTCAATTCATAAAACTGTTGTTGTTGTATATCCTGAGGTTATTATATATATATATATATATATATATATATATATATATTACTACTTTCGTAATTAAAATATTTGCTTAAAACAGATGACTTACTGATAATTTCAACAGAAACATTTCATACTAAACTCATAACAACTTGTACGACAAAACAATGTACGATCACAAAAAATCACATCACACAGCGCCAACAGGTACACATTGACGAACAACTATCAAGAGCATACAGTCTACTCTGTGATTCTCAACACTGCATAATGTGCTGAAATGAACAGAAACCATTCTGCTAAAAAATATCATTTAAGTCAACGGTTTTAGTCATGTATTTATATTACAAAACGAGGAACATTAAGTTTGATTAAAACTTTCTCACATTTGTTTTTTCTACAATATAAATAGTTTTAAGGAAATAAAATTCTCAGTTTCAACTAGTTACAATTTTGCATCAAGACAAGAATTTAAAGAGGATGTTTTCAAAAGATGCTGAGGCACAAAGTGGTAAATTTAAAATTGTTTAAGTGAAACTATACGAAATTCTACAATAGTGGTTTTTGGAAAGTTTCCCATTTTAGAGTGGTCAAAAATTAATTAAGTTAATTTAGTTATGGCTTTTAATTAACAGAGTATACTTTAAATATCTATGAATTGATATGAAATAGTATTAAATGAAGATGATTTAAATACTAATAATAAATACACAAATACCTCTTAACCACAAACTTTCTTTAATTTACCCTAATGTACATTTCAGTTACAAAGTAACCATCCTCAGAGGGATAACATACAAAGACATCAGTCTTTGTATGTTATCCCTCTGAGGATGGTTACTTTGTAACTGAAATGTACATTAGGGTAAATTAAAGAAAGTTTGTGGTTAAGAGGTATTTGTGTATTTATTATTAAATTCAACCACAGTATATTCCTAATAAATAGTGATTTAAATACTTTTAATTTTACACAGTTCTATTATTTTGATTTATAACACTTGCTTAGTCATAAAAAGGACGCTAAAATATTAATGGTTATTGATTTAGAAAAAGGTTATTCTATATTTGTCCTAAACCTAATGATTTATTTATGGGCTAAAAGTTTATATATTATATGGTCTTATAGTTTTATTACAAATACAACAATATAGAAGTTGAAGTAAGATTTTATTTTCTAAATGAAATCCTTAAGTCAAATGTACTGTGATTTAGATCCAGTTGAGAGGTGGAGACTTTCAAGCTAATCTTTTTCAGTTTGTAACACTTTAATCCAGCAAAAAATACCTACATTAAATAAATCTTCAGGTATTATAAATAAGAAAAAATATAAGTAATGTCATAACGTTTGATAAAAATATATATATTTGTATACACATACTTGTACTTAAGCTAAAATGTTCAAACGTCAATTTCAACATAAAATATTCTATTCTGAAATTTGTTTTAACCAGTTATATGGATTTTTAAATAGTACTATTTAATCGTAAACTTAAGCAACGAAAATTCTGCAATAAAACCTTACAGATTTAAACAATAATATTAAATTATGTTTTATTTGCATTTATAACAAAATAATATTCACATAATGGTTTCAGCAAAATAATCCGCGACTACATGGTATTGTAACTAAACACAATACGTATGTTACATCTAGGTACAGTTACGTTACTTCTTGTACAACTTTATAAAAGCACCAATAATTGGTATAACATGAATACATATTAACTATTTGTAAAATTTCCAAAAGAGTTGGTTTGCCAAGACACTTGATTGTGACCCAAAGTTATTTCAAGGCACAGTTCAAAGGATTACTAGTTTCTAAAACGTTGATAAAGGATTACATATGGCTTTTAATTCTATGAAATAGATGCATGTTCAACTAATTTAAACCAGTATGTATCGCTGAATAGTTGAGAAACTATAAGATATTCTTTAACCCGGGATCGCTTGCGCTATGGAAACTTCCACTATTACTCGCACCATTAGGGCAAATCTAACAATCGTAATTATTGTTATTATGTGTCTTAAATTATACATTTCAATTGTATAGATTATATTAGGCTTTAAACTTCTTCACTGATAAAATAACAATCTATTAAATACATTTATGGCATATTAATATGCAAAATTATAGATAGAAAAACTAGAGTGTTAACAGTTTCCCAATTACTTGCGTTGTTAGGTTGCTCCTAGCACAGCACTCACGTGATTGCTTGTTCATGTTGGCGTTCCCTAACAAGGGCGACACCTGCCACTTCTCTCACCCTTGGTTACCCTTTCAAACAAGCTATCTACTCGAAACTTGGATGATAGCTGGCCAACATACTCGAGAAAGCATATTTAGAAGCTCAGTCGCATTCAAGGAAAAAATAGAATAATTCCTTCAGAGCAACTAAAAGTGTTAGATTCAATCTAATAGCGCAGCGTTCCCGGGTTGACAGTCATAGAAAAACCCCTCATCCATTTTGTTTATAAGTTTTGTTTTAAAAATAGAATACATGGTTTTCAAAGAGTTATCAAGCTACATCAGATCTGTGTGAAAAAAAAAAAATTAGCAAACTAAGAGGAACTGGGGATCTTCTAGACCTTGCAGACACAAACTATTAATGAAATCTGTTCTCAGATAATGTTTCATTAAATTCCTTTGACAATTTACAACTGCAGCAATATTTTAAAATGAAGAGGAAAATATACAAACTTAATTTTAGATTAACACTTAATAATAGGGGTTTGTAATTCATAGCTTTTAATTATTCAATAATTTCTTAAGACGTTCAATGCAATAATGGTAAAAATATATCAGTTAATAATTGGAAAAGTTAATACATTAATAAAAGTTCAATTTAAATATAAAAAAAAAAGTAATTACTGTAAAACCCCGTAGAGAACAAGAAACAGGACAGAATAAACACAACAAAACATAAAGAAATAAAATGATACAAAACATACATCTCATTCAAACAACCATATTAAAATAAACTCTTTCGCACTTGTCATTAACCTAACCTAAAATTAACTATTAACATCATATGATAATATTTCCTACAAAGTAAGAAACTAAATTTTTGATATTCACAACTTTATCTATACAAATAAGACATTAATATTTATTTCCCTAGTAGCTACTTTTAAAATAATCAATACTTTGGTTCATTTAGTTCTTAAACAGATTTAACGTTAATTTTCAAAATGATTAAGAAATGATTTTTCTAATACGTAACTTTCAAGAACAACATTTAAGGTGTTACAGATTTAATTTACACATTTAATAGCTCATCAAATTTTAATCTACACGACTTCTAAATGTGCAGGAAATTTCACTAAAAATATTACAGCTCCATTTTCTTTTAACATGCGTTTTCGAAAGTTTAAAACATCAAACCTTACAGTCCTTTAATTTAAAATTTTTTCTTTATTCTGTTACATTAGAAAAAATACCTTAAGAAGCAACACTAATTAGATGCAAGATGATTTTTTTTACCAATGGTCAATATAGCAATATGTTTTTTTATGACCAATGGATGCAGAAGCATTTCCAGCACTTTGTTCTTCTTTTAATTGGTAATAGAAGCAAGAAACAAGGAATATGGAGCTTTTGATATAGTTTCACTGGTTGACAGCTGCAAACAAACCATAAAGTTTATTTTAACATTAACATATTTTCCTTGTAAACAATCATTTTAAGATAATTGCATAAAAAATAAAAATGACATTGTTTGAATACTTTAAAGAATGGTTTGTCTTTACACTTTGGGTATTAACTTGGCAAAAAAAACTACTTACTGATATTTTACAGCAGACACGTTTTGCACTAGGTCAGCCCATTGTTCAATGCTGTGTCACAGCCAAGACTGTTGCTCAGGTGTGAGTCTGTGGTACATTATTGTTCATAGAGTAGTTGTTAATTATGTGCTCACATATAGTATTTAAATGTGAGTGCGTTTTGTTGTTTAAAATATGTTGTGGAAAGTATCTGTGGTGTTTGTATATCTTGTAGTTTTCTGTTGTGTATAGTTTATTGCTTTTATGTTGTGTAGGATTTTTAGATTGGTATCTATATTGGTCTGTTTTGTATGTGTATGGCAAAATTTGATTTGGGTTGTGTCTTTTATGTGTTCGTTGTATCTTGTGGTCAGTGTTCTCCCTATTTGTCCTATGTAAAAGCTGGGGCAACACAATAACTGCAAGTTTATTTTTTCTCACTAACATTTTACACTGTTTTCTACATTTCATTTGCATTTTAACCACTTTACGAGAACTTTTTCTACTGTTTAATCATGTTCACTCAAAAGTTGAATTCTGTAAGGTTCCATCTGAGCGTTACCTTTTTATAAAGTTTAGGTGAACTGTGTTATTTATTACTATTAAAGTTTAATTATATTATTTTTCTGTTTCTTCAGAATGATATCCACTAGGGATGAGCCGATTCAGATTCTCGATTCCAGGATTCGTCAATTTTATTGGTATTGAGGAATCAATGATACTCGTTTCTCCATTGATTAAAGTGCCGAGATAACGCAAATATTATTATTACAACAAAGACGCTCGGAAGCATTTTTGGTCCATTTGTCACCGCTCTTCATGATCTGCTGTCTCACTCTCAGCACTCAGGAGGGTTCGATTCTCTCTCTTACCCCGTCTCTGGCCGCCACCACTTCTTACATGTCGAAACAAAACACAAAGAACAGGAGGGTTCGATTCTCTCTCTTACCCCGTCTCTGGCCGCCACCACTTCTTACATGTCGAAACAAAACACAAAGAACAGGTAGTTCCAATTTCTCTAGTTATACAAACTGAAATGCCCATTACTGAAGTTATATTGTGGTTGTAAACCAAAGTTCACATTTGTAATTTTGAATAAATCTTTACTTCTATCCAAAATGTTTGTAAAGCTTTCAGAAATTTCTATACATAAACCAAGGCTCAACGTTGTGTTTAGCCTATACATTAAAATGAAACTTTTAAAACAGTTCACCATATTACCCAGATGTTAAATTAAATTAATTATTAGAGAATAATTACTGTATGTAGACCTATATATCTTAAAAGAATCAAAAATTGACTTAGGAATTGAGAATCGAAAGAAAAATTTGAGAATAAAAATTGGATTCGAAAATATTAGGTATCGGCCCACCTCTAATACCCTCTGCCTACAACCTAGTTAAAACTTTTGTTCAAAATTTCTTTTAGAAAGGGTATATAAACTCTTGTTTAAAGGGCGAATCTGTTATTTAACTCTCTTACTAGCTCAGAATGGAGCGACTTCTCATAGCAGAGTCATTTTCTACCCAGCATCACATTTTTAGATAAAAAAATATCACATATAAATTACATCTAAAAACTTTGGTTAAATGTTTGAAAAGTTTTTATGCACAGTTCAAGAACGTTTTTAGACAGACTAAATTTGAATAAATCTTTTAAACCTTAAAAATTTTACATTAGATAGCTTTACCTTCATGATCTTGTTAATGGCTAATAAGTTTAGTTTACCTTAAGAGTTGTATTAACAATACAGACGAGCAACAAACAAACAGATTGCAACAACCATAGTTGATATCCTCAGCTCTGATGCCAGACTCGCTGATTCTGTCAACAGATATAACAAGGTTAATAGGAATAAAAACATAATGTACATTAGCAAGTAATAATTACAGTAAAACCTCTCTTACACGGATCAATGTGGCAACAGACCGATCCGGATAACGAAAAATCTGGATATGGGAGGGTTTATGTAATGATGTAAATTTGTACTACATATCACAACCATTCCAATTGGAAGTAGATGTAAATAGGAAGTTACACTTATTAAAGATTGTAATCCTATTTTATTAGCAATATAGAGTTGTAGATACAATGTAGTTACATGATATCAAGTACAGTATCTTAACCCATTGCGGTTTACGTGATAGGTCATATAGTCACGAATATTTATAAAGACTAGCGCAGTTAGTTAGACATAAATGTCATCATTGTTTGATTGGTTTGTTTGCTTCAAGATAGTTATTTTTTTGATAAGTCACCCACAAGCTTCTAAGGGATATTATCAACTCTCAAAACTTACAGCATAAATAAAGACATTTATGGTCCATTGACCTTCTGTCAGACATCAAAACATAAATAATATGGAGTCTCGAACACTGGCTGATTCAGTAAAGAACATAGCAAACTTCTGATGCCAGAGAACTGGTCCCACAACAAGAAGCCTTGTGGAATAAAGATGCTTACTTAATTTCCATATTACATCCGGATATGAGAAGTTTTACTGTATTTAGAAGTGTTCAAAAATATTTTATTATAAAAAGAAAATTAAAATACAACAAAGAAAATGATTTAGCGTGCAAGAATTTTTGGATTGATATGACAACACTAAAGGCACCAAATGAACCGTTCAGATATAATAATCTGTCATTCATGAAAAACATTGTATAGAGTATAATTTCCTGTCACTATTTCTGAAGTATTTCAAATGATTTCATATATAATAAAAAGCATAGCATATACTCCTTTTTTGTCATGAATATAATTTCTTTCTTTCTTTCTTTTACTTCTATCATTGAAAACATCTTTACTACAGAAAGTTTCCAATTTTTATAATTTTTAACAGCAGTTTTTCTTTTTTTTATAAAAATTGCAGTTTGGATCTAGGCTGATAAAACAATCTTTAGAAAACAAAATACACACCATGGAGACTTGGGTTTGTAGTAAGAACATGGCAGCGCCATTAAACATTTTAAAAAATATTTTAAAAAAACTTTATTTCCTAAATGTACCTTATTTGTAAAGAAAAGTAGTCTGTATTTCACAAGTAAAAACTAGCAGAAAATATAAAAAATTGTAAAATAATGTATAAAACATAAAACAGGAAAATGTTTTCAACCATACTTGCAAAATCAAAAAGAATTAATAACGCAGAAGAAATAAATAAAAAAAATTTAATCAAAGGTCATATTTCAGTGCAAAAGTTTCAAACCATGTTATTTACAACAGAAGTGAAATAAATAAACACGAACATTCTTATAAATACAAACTGCACAAGAACACACAAAAACAATATATTTTATGATATAGATCAATGACCGACCACCTGTCACCATCATCACTGACACTACTAGAAATTTATAACTGACAAAAAAATGTTCCAATTGTAAATTTGTAGTAGTGTCAGTGATGATGATGACATAAGGAATTGAAACGCATATCAAAATAAATATATTGTTTTGTGACTTCATGTGCAGTTATTTATTTACAACCTTAACTCACAAGCCAGCTCACTTATGAAGATTCTTGGCTAGCTTAATTATCATGAATCAAGAGTAAACATGCTCCTTCCCCAAGGAGAAAGCCATGAATGATTTTGAGGCAATGATGAAAGAAGAATGATGAGGATTGTTGAAATAAACTGAGCTAATAGTAGGAATGATAATTTGCACACGTTGAAAAAAGATACCCATAATATCAACCACACACAACAAAGTAAACCCAGAGAGAGAAGTACAGAAAACACTCCAACACTGAAAACATTTATTAAAATGTAGTGCAGATACGATGAGATACTGGAGTCATACCTGTTGCGACAGTGCTACCCACGACAGCACTAGTTGTGGTAAAAGCATGCTTCACCTTCATTACTGGCTCAGGTTTCCCTTCAGCGGTGGTATTCAACATATTGACAAAAACCTTAGCCACTTCGTTTTTCACTTGTTCACTCTCGTTAAACTTTACCAAAATTATTTTGAAAGTTTTAACAAAAAGGTCAAGACCTTGTTTATCGAATCTGTTGGTAAAATTTTGAGCTTTTGCTAATCCATTTATTTTATCTTCGTTAACCTCATTGGACGAGAGAATGTTAAATAGCTGCTGACCTAGGTTGACCTTTTCAGTTACAGTAGTAACATTGTTATTATTTTCCTGAAGAGTTTTTGTGGTTGAATTATTGTTATCTGTTGTATGAAAAATAATTCTAGCATTTAGTACCAAAATAAAAATTCAATCAAAATAGAAAGAGGTGTTTTTAGTAAGTACCACTTTGATGTTTTGTCCCCATAACTCCTACAAATGCACCAGTAGCTATACATTTTTAATGTGCGGTTAATACCATAGAGAGGTGCATAATAAGGTGTGGTATTTTATTGCTCAAGGAATCGGGTTAGTGCACTTCGGCATTGTAACATTGATAGACAGCTACAGTAAAAATGTTAATATAGTTTTATAAAAGTATGTCATTTAAATTTTACAACAGGAGTTTAGTATGGTATATAATATTCTTTTGGTCATTGAAAATGACATGAATTGAGAAATTGTGTAGAGCAACGGTTCCCAACTGGTGGGTCATGACCCATAGACCCACACGAGTCTCAGCAAATAATATACATTTATATTTACACAGACCCACACAAGTCTCAGAAGATGTTCAAAAATGTATACACATAATTAAAGTTTTCGAAGGTCGACTCGCCTATATACCAAGTAAGATTCTTGTTTAACCCTTTGCACTCCACTGCCAGGTATAAATTGGCAATAGCAGTATGTATTTCAGTTCCGATGAACTTTGCAACCACCTTGGAGCAGTTATCCAAAGCAGGATAATACCTGGCTATGTTTTTGTCGTATCTACTCAGAAGCCGGGTTTAACCCTCTTTATGTTTCTTGCGTACCATTCCTAAACAAATATAGGTTTGCATTTTAAAATTATTAGGCGACAATCTTTGGGTTTTGTGTGACCATTGTACAAAACGTTATTGTTTTTCTAAGTTGAAGGTTCAGGTTAAACTTATTAATAGAACAACATGTCCCGCCATTTCACATCGTCACAAAATGTCTTGGTTTCTCATACGCAAGTATTAAGTTTCAAGTCCATGTTTGCGAAATATATTATTTAGTTGTTTTGTTTCATTTCTTAAAAGAGTTTCTTTTAAAGTCACTCTTTGGTGACGGATTATTAATTTGTTTTGTTTCATTTTGCAAAAGTTTTGTTGTTTAAAAGTGAGTTTTATTTTACAATAGAAGAAGCCAATGTTAAGAAAATTATGTAGTTTTTGAAGAAGGTATGCTATCAGAATTATCAAACGATGAGGGAACTAATTCAAAAGGCTATTTTGGTAAATTTTTGGATTTATAAAATAATGAGTCCGATATTGACATAGACAGTGAAAATGACAAAAGCAATAACTTTTGACTTAATCACTCGCATAATTACTCAAGTGAAAATATTTTAAATTAAATATGTGATTTAATTACATGTAAAACATAAACCTATAACTTAATATTTCTTTTATTATTAAAAAATATTGTATAATTCCAAAATATTAATTATTTAAAGATTTTATAAATGATAGATAAAATGTGTTACAACAAGTCATCGGAGTGGTAGCGCAGGCAATGTGTTACTGTCGGAGTAGACGCAGTAAAGTCGTATGCCTGTTGATACCTGGGTTTGGAGTGACGCAGTAAACAAGCATTCTCATTGTCAGAGTGCAAAGGGTTAAGTACATTAAAGTGTAAGTGATAAGTGAATACAAGAACTTAACTAGTGGCAATAGTCCAAAACTGCAATCTCTTGGAAACAAATAAATAGACACATAAAAAACATATCACACTATTCAAATATTTCGATCACAGAATGTGTCTATTTATTTATTTCCAAGAGATTGCAGTTTTGGACTATTGCCACTAGGTAAGTCTGTCAGGCTAATATCTAGTCCAAAAATTCCTAAATAAGATTTAAGCTCTATGAGAACTAACCTAAAATATATAGATATATGGAATATTTTATGGTAAACTATAAACGATATATATATATATATTCTTGATATTTAACGTTATCCATTGTTTTTCCGTTGCACTGACTTTATGAAGTAATATATAACTTCATATATATATATATATATATATATATATATATATATATATATATATATATATATATATATATATGAAGTTAATATATTACTATGTAAGTAATTTTATCCACCATTAAGTGCAATAATTTTACCTTGAGTGATGAGGCACCTTTCGGTCAATTGACCATTGTCGAATCACTGATGTTTTTCTGTTGTGGATGTTCGGTCTGTGAAGTTGGTGTTTGTTGACGTTACGCGCACTTTTTCTTGATCTGTGTGTATGATATTTCTATATAGTATGTCTTCTGTATATGTTGTTTGTAGATTCATTAAGTTGTTGTGTATGTTTTTATAAATGTGGTATTTTTCTAGTGAGTTTAGTTCTATTGGGTTGTTATTTATTTCCAGTATGGTTAGGTTATTTTCGTAATTTGTTATTTCGTGTTTATGGGATATTAGGTGTACTGCAACATTTGATACTTTAGAATTTTTGTTTTTGAATGCTCTATAATGTTCTTCAAATCTTATTTTAAATGTTCTGGTTGTTTTTCCTATGTAAAAAGCGTTACAGTTGTTGCATGCGATTTTGTAAATTCCTGATAGGTTATGTTTTTCTGAATTTGTTATGTGGTTTGTGTTATTAAGATATTTTATTATTTTGTTGTTTGGTTTGTAAGTTGGAGTGTAGTATTCTTTGTTGTATATATTTGTTATTTTTTCTATTTTGTTATTGGTGTATTTATATTTTAGGTAGATTTTTTTATTTTCATTATTTTCGTGTTCCGGTTGTAGTGTTGTGTTGAGGTTAGGTTTTTTTGTGAATTTATTGTATATATTTTTTATAATGTGTTTGTTGTATCCACTTTCTATTGCTATTTTTGTAATGTTATCTAATTCTTCATTTAATTTTTGTTTGTTATCCTGTGTGTATTTTATTGCTTTATTTATCATGTTACTGTAAGTGTTAATTTTGTGTGTCCAGGGGTGGTTAGATTTGTAGTGTATTGTGGTGTTGTTGGAAGTAGGTTTCCTGTATACTGTAGTTTCTATTTTATTATCATTTATATTTAAAGTAATGTCGAGGAAGTTGATTGTTCTATTTGTTTCTGTTTCAACGGTGAATTGTATGTTTTCGTTGTATGGATTTAGTTTGTTTAATATTATGACGTGTTCGTTGTGAATGGTAGGTTGGTATATTACAAGTATATCGTCTACATATCTTGTCCATAGTGAGATATTGTGTGTGTTTATTATAGGTTTAATTATTATTTGTTCAAAGTGTTGTAAATATATTTCTGACATGACAGATGATATGGGTGAACCCATGGGGAGTCCTGTTGTTTGTTTATAATATTTATTGTTAAATTGGAAGTAATTTTGGTTGCATATGTGTTTGGTTATCGTAATGATACTATCTATTATGTTTCTTTTTTCGTTATTGTGTATCAGTGTGTTTTTTATTATTTCTATGGTTTCTTCTATTGGGATACTAGGGTACATGTTAGTTATGTCATAACTTATTATTTTTGTGTTGCTGTTTGTTGTTATCGTTTTTATTTTATTAATTAATTCGTATCCATTTTTTATATTGTATGTGTTGTTGATATGTATTTTAGATCTTAGGATTTTGTCTAGAATTTTTGCGATTATGTAAGATGGTGCTGTTGTGAAATTTATTAGTGGTCTAAATGGTGTGTTGGGTTTGTGGATTTTAGGTATCCCTGATAATACTGGTGCGCATGGTTTGAATGGGTATAATCTTGTGTGGTATTTTAATTTATTGTTATAGTTTAGGGTGTTACGGTGAGTGACTATTAAGTTTTTTATTGTGATAAGGTATTTGTTAGTTGGGTCTGGGATTTGTTCGTATTTATTTTCTTTTATGTAGTTAGTCATTGAATCGATATATTTGGTATTTTCTATTATTACTGGAGTATTTGTTTTATCTGATTTTAATATTAAGTAGTCGTTGTTTTCTAGTTTTTCTCTGAGTTTTATAATTTCTTTTTTATTAATATATTGTTCCGTTTTTTTGTTTTTTTCCGTTTTTATTAGGTTAATTTTGTTATTAATATTATTTCTTATGTGTTCAGTATTTTGGTGGGTAATTTTGTGGATGTTAGATTCTGTGTCAACTATTAGGTTTTTTATTATTTGTTTTTTGTTGAAGTTAGGTAGGTTATATTTGAAGGAATTTGTTATTATTTTTTCTTTTTCAGTAAATTGTGTTTTAGTTAAGTTTATGAATTTATTATTGTTAGAGGTGTGGGTTGGTTCTAGGCTAATTTTTAGGTTATGTTGTTGTTTTGATGTGTGGATTGGTTCTAGGCTATTTTTTAGGTTAAGTTGTTTTGATAAATTTTCGATTTTTTTGTTTTGTCTGTTAATAGTGTTTGTTTTATGTTTTATTATAATTTGTTGTGTTTTTTCGTGAATAATAGGTGTGAGAGTGTCAAAAGTTTTCATTATTTCCAAATTGGTTGTGTATAGTTGTAAATTGATTTGGCTTTTTTTATGGTAGGCAGCTTTAATGTTTTGTTTAATAATGTGTGATTCTGCTATTTTTGTTGCTTTATTGATAATAGTGTTTTGTTTATTTTTTATGTGTAATTTTGCGTATTTTGGTGTTATATTAAGTGTTAAGCATTTTTTATTAAACTGTATTTTGTTGATGCAATTCTGGAGTTTGATTTTTAGGTTAAGATATTTACGGTACAGTTGTTTACCTTGGTAGGTATTAAATTCTTGATATTTAACGTTATCCATTGTTTTTCCGTTGCACTGACTTTATGAAGTTAATATATTACTATGTAAGTAATTTTATCCACCATTAAGTGCAATAATTTTACCTTGAGTGATGAGGCACCTTTCGTTCAATTGACCATTGTCGAATCACTGATGTTTTTCTGTTGTGGATGTTCGGTCTGTGAAGTTGGTGTTTGTTGACGTAACGCGCACTTTTTCTTGATCTGTGTGTATGATATTTCTATATAGTATGTCTTCTGTATATGTTGTTTGTAGATTCATTAAGTTGTTGTGTATGTTTTTATAAATGTGGTATTTTTCTAGTGAGTTTAGTTCTATTGGGTTGTTATTTATTTCCAGTTCCAGTAACGCTTTTTACATAGGAAAAACAACCAGAACATTTAAAATAAGATTTGAAGAACATTATAGAGCATTCAAAAACAAAAATTCTAAAGTATCAAATGTTGCAGCACACCTAATATCCCATAAACACGAAATAACAAATTACGAAAATAACCTAACCATACTGGAAATAAATAACAACCCAATAGAACTAAACTCACTAGAAAAATACCACATTTATAAAAACATACACAACAACTTAATGAATCTACAAACAACATATACAGAAGACATACTATATAGAAATATCATACACACAAATCAAGAAAAAGTGCGCGTTACGTCAACAAACACCAACTTCACAGACCGAACATCCACAACAGAAAAACATCAGTGATTCGACAATGGTCAATTGACCGAAAGGTGCCTCATCACTCAAGGTAAAATTATTGCACTTAATGGTGGATAAAATTACTTACATAGTAATATATTAACTTCATAAAGTCAGTGCAACGGAAAAACAATGGATAACGTTAAATATCAAGAATATATATATATATATATATATATATATATATATATATATATATTTATAGGTTAGTTCTAGTAGAGCTTAAAGCTTATTTAGGAATTTTTTGGACTTGATAGGAGACTGACAGACTTACCTAAAGGCAATAGTCCAAAACTGCAATCTCTTGGAAATAAGCACATATAAAACACATATAAAACACTTAATAAAAGTGTATTAAGTGTTTTATATGTGTTTTATATGTGCTTATTTCCAAGAGATTGCAGTTTTGGACTATTGCCTTTAGGTAAGTCTGTCAGTCTCCTATCAAGTCCAAAAAATTCCTATATATATATATATATATATATATATATATATATATATATATATATATATATATATTATTTTTTACTCCACAATGGGGCATGAGGTCATGGAGATATTCTGATAAGAAGAGGTGGGTTGCTAGCTGAAAATGGTTGGGAACCACTGGTGTAGAGTATGAAATATATTTTAAAATTCAAGATGTATGAAAATTTATGAATATATTTATTTGGAAGTCTAGTGAAGTATATATTACAAGAATGATAAATTTTTCTCAAGAATCATTTTGAGATATTTATTATACTACGTTTCTCTTTTAGAAGATGCAATAAATGATACAATGCCTTAAAGAAACATTGTATTTAGTATTAGGCCCCAAAAAAACTGATTGCAGATTGCAACATTAAATACAAAAATTCTAGTATCTTAAGTATGGGACTCATAAGGTTTCATAACGATTGGCCTTACATTGTGTGAGAATGGATTGCTTGCATCAAAATTAACATTTACATATCAGATGGTTAATTTCTATGAAAACTAACCACGTGATAAGAAAGCTGCATAACATCAGAAGAAATGCACAGAACAATATCTGAAGTCTAGGAATTCATGAAAAATAAGATTGTTAAACTCATGAAAAATATTTCAGTTTTTAGCATCAAAATGGTACTTCACTAAAAAAAGTTGCCTCCTACTAATTTTACTGTTATCAGAGGCAGAGTACTAATCACTTATTTTGTTTATTACTCAAATTTTGTATCTATAATTATACTTATTTTAGACTCTCTGAATAAAATTATACAGTATAATTCCATGTTTTTTTTAAAAATCATATAACCTTCCTTTACACATGCACACATATTGTATAACCTAGAAGATCTAACATACCATATGATCTTTTTATATCTGCCATAAAAAGAAAGACCTTACTGTGTTTCAAAAATATTTCTTATATTATAATTACAGAAAATGAGAAATTTATGAATTTTGTAAAATACTAATACTATATCCCAGTGGAGAAGCTCATAACAAAATAATAAAATTTCAAAACCCAAAAATGATAGGTACCTTTTTATATTTAAACCTCTTCAAAGATTAGTTTTGTTGCTACACATACATCTAAAAATAAAATACATGCCCACCCACACACACGATCAATTTTCATGTAAAAAAATGTAACGACCTGATTTTTGTTAAATGTACAAGAAAAAAAAAACATAGACCAATTTGAGAAATTGATAAACTGAAAAAAATTAAAATAAAACAAGCAAATCTTACCAAGGAGACTCGACTCTGTTAGCTCTCCTTCTTCATCTGCAATAAAAACAAAAACTTGTGCTGAATAAAACAAAAAAGTGCAGTGCATAAACAAACAAAAAATAAAACAAAATCAAAATTTAAAAAAATTACGTCAATACCTACTTAGGTCAACACAGAAAAATTTCATTTTAGTTACTTTTTATTAAATAATTAAAACTATTATAAATAAAGTAACAAAACTATGAATAAATACAGCTGTGAAGTGTATAATGTATAAATGAAATCAAGTGGTATCATTTATTTTAAGCAGAATTCGAAGTTTTTCTCCCTTGTAAGACTAAAATTAATTCTTCATTTTAAATTTAATTAATAAATGAATATTTAAAAAAAACTGTATTAACATCAAGTGTCATCCACTACAAGTTTAAAAATATGTATTTGAACTTGAATAGACGAATAAAAAGTGTTTTATAAACGATTGAAAATTTGTACAAGATATAAGGTGAACTAATAGAAGGAATTGAAAAATAAAACAAAACAGAGTATAAAATCATATGACTAATAGAGAAACAATAATAAAAAACTTTAACAAATAAAAGAATTGTAAAGAAGAAAACATATTTAAATCGAAAAATATATTACGAATAATATAAAGGCAGAATGCCTTATCATTGATTGTTTCAAAAGGTGTCAGCAAGGTTTAAGGTTCTCTCTCAGCATTGCAATAATTCCACATGATTTATCCTTCCACAAGACGACCACAACAAACAACTTTTATAGAAAGTTTTATTGATGATCATGTAACAAAATCCACAAGAAAAATTCTACATTTAATTGACAAAATTATATAAATATTCTAACAAATCACCCTCAAAAATAGTTAAATGTCTTTCTATAATCATAGAGTGAAGATGATATGAAATAAAAGGAAATCTCATCTTGTTTATTTTGTGTATAAAAAGTGAAAATAAAGCGACAAGGCTTCTAAGTGAAACCAATTTAGAGTTTCTAAAATACTAACTAGATATGTTGAGGCAAGAAGAAAAGTCATACTCAAGAAAAGGGAAAGAAATCCTGAATATAGATTTAGGCTAATTTTCTTAAAATTAAAACCAAAAGTGAATTATATTAAAAAAAGCACAAAAAGCAAAAAGTAAAGAACATTATTATCTATTTAACCCTTTGATTAGCATCACATAGCAGTACGTGAGATCGTGCAATGGCCAGCAGGAGCATTCCCATATATGTACGTTCTACTCTTTCTCTCAGACTAGTCTTCGCGTACATTTACAGTATGTTTTCCTGTGTATTTTCTGTATACTATGTTAAATATTTGCAAGTATCTGGACAATAAATACTACACAGAGAACATAGTCACCATTTATTTGTGTCCAAAGTCTATGGATTTTCCCAAGTATTTACAGATCGTTTTGAAGTTTGTGCAGTATTTTACAATGAAGAGGCAATTGAATGATTAAGAAATTATTTTGTGTTCAAAATCAATGGTTTTCCCTACGTGTTTACAGATCATTTCAACGTTTTTGCGTTATTTTATAATGAATAAGTATTTTACAAAATAGAAGAATTGTCAGTAAATGTAAGGTAAAGTTAGGTTAACATGAGAAAATAAGTAAATAAAAAAAAAATATTAACAAATATCACTATTAAAAAATTTAGAGAAAAATAAAAAGTAAAAGTTTAAAATCTTTCAAAAATATGTTGCTCTTAGGGGCCATATCAGGGCAGGCACAGGTTGCTAATCAAAGGGTTAAATGAAATATAATGTATAAAAACACACTCTCTACCCCCTCTCTCTCATACATACTGAAAATTAAATCAAAATATTCAAGCACTTTTAGTTTATAGAATGTGAAATTAGACCATCATTTTGCCAAATGATAATTTTTTTCAAATGAAATCGAGGGATTTTTAAAAGCAAACAAACCCATAAGCAATATGAACATACCTTTTGTAAAGAAATGAGTGTCAGACATTTCAGACCATCCGAACCTATTCCTCACTTTCATCTGCGTCTGATATTCTCCTGAAGGAATATTATCAAATCCGTGCTTGATACTGTATACGAAGGCATTCTTCTGTTCGTTGTCTAAGTTCTTTCGTACAGTCTTCCACTCTTGATCCTGAACACAGTAATAAATTCATTGCACATTTACTTTTATGGTTAACCAACTTCATGGTTGTGATTTCAACAACACTAAGACATATTCAACAGTAGACAATACAACTTTCACAATTAACATTTTGTAACCTAGCCCCTTAGTAGGCCCTCCTCTCTATCTGCCTGGAGGTTTCTAAGTAAAATATAAAAAATTCCTAACATATAATAAATTCTGTATTTACAACAAATTATACATTATTGTAAAAGGAATTAAACAAGCTTTCAGGAAATATATTCATATGAATTGATTACTTACATATAGATTTTGTTATGTTTTTTTGAAAAATGTGTACAAAAGTCAAAAAAAAAATAATAAAATAGCAACACTGTACATCACTACACTTCACTATACATATTTTACATTGGAATGAAAATAAATATTACATATTATATATCGTCTAAAAGCTTTTAAAAAAATGTAATTTTGAAACATTTCTTTTATAATTTAAAAACTCTAAAATCGGGTCATTTACAATTCCATTCATTTCATCAATGAAAGATATGTCGATTGTACATCGGCCTAGATCGTTTTCACTGTGACTGTTACTGTCTAAAATCAACATTTGAGTTACTTCCTAAAGTGTCTTTAGCCATTATATCTATAACCTAATATCTTTAGCAAGATAGGCCTCTTGAATGGCCTAAAGGTAAAGACATGTAAAGTAGAATAGCCAATATAAAGAACGATATCAACAAAACTAAGAATACATGGGAATTAAGTTGCTATGGAAATAAATATGGAAACCCGACCTATAAAGAAGCCTAGGTAACTAGCCTTAATTAAATGGCCCAATCTATACTTGGGCGTAGGCTTTATTATAGTGTTAGTAAAGCTGAAATTTGTCTAAAAACACTTGTACACGTTACACTTGCCTATAGTATCAATTACTTTTATGATTGTTTAGGACGCCAGTTTTGGGTGATGTGCTCCATTGTTAACTAAAAGTTGGCTACTACTAAAACACTAGTAGCTCAGTGAAGATGGAATCAACTCATATGAAATTTGTGTTTACTCTGTCATTATATTTTCTTGATGTGATAAATTAGAAAAAATATATATTAGGTAGCATAGAGCCCCTTGACCATCATAATATCATGTATATTTATAGAGTCAAAGTATATTTTAGAAGTCTGTAACATTTGGTATAAATATTCATAGGGGATTGTAATATTTTTCTGTTGAGACTAATTTTTTTTTTACCACTAAATACTGCGGAAGGTATTGTGATAAATATATATGTATGTATATATTTGCCATGTATCATACAAATGTATGTATGGTCATGTATATGTATCATACATATATTTCCCGTGTATATATAATGTATGATACATGGTAAATAAATTGGTTGAGTTTTTATTGGCAGAAATCTTGGTTCAATACAGCTTTAAAAAATATTTTCAAATGATTAGAGTATTACTTCTTAAATACAAGGTGGCGTTCATAAAAGTAAATAAAATGCAAAACATATTAAATGAAATCTGATTATTTACGACATATCTTGGATTATTGTAACAATTTACAAATACCATTTATTATTTTATTCAATAGTCTATTACTGTTACGTTATTATATATGTTGGAAGTGATCACCATCAGCCTGTATACATAAGGTAGCGTGGCGTAGCGTATTCTGATAGACACAATGGAATTCAGGAGCTGTAATGGTGCATATGATGTTCATGATTAAGATCTTTAGGTCATCAATGGCTTTTAGATTGCTGGTGTATAGTTTGTTCTTTAAATTTTCCTATAGGTAATAATCACAAGGAGACAAATCCACCATAAGCCTGAAGAGATAGTCCTGTCACCGGTTTCACTGAATACAACAGCACTGTGCCAAGTAACCAGTTCACATCGGGGGTGTTTGCTACTCTATTATGACCTTCACATTTGCAGGTTGTACAGGAGAAGGGAGAAATAGGGGAGCATCTCCTTTATACGACCTAAATATCACATTATCTCGGCTAAGTAACTTTTATGTGCGCCACCCTGTATTATTATTATTTTGTACGGTACTAGAAAATAATAACCATATTGTAGTACAGTAAACTCCCGATTATCCGTGGGCGGATTAACCGGTTTGCGGATTATCCGGGGTCTGCCATTGTTTTACAAATATCCAATTTTTATTCCAATCAGATTCTTGTGTTTAAATTTCCAAACGGTGAATTACGATGTAAATACATATAAGGCCTAATAGAAGTTAAGATGAAGGGAATAGATATGTAAATATGTACGTACTAATTTTTACATTGAAAGGGAAGCATCCCGACACAGGCCAGCGAAATAAAAGGGGCGAGCAGACTACTGTATATAGGAGACAATGATAAAATGCTTGGACGCCCGAAAACTTAATGCGTATCATAAGATTGTAAACAAATGTCAACTAATCTCAGCTATAAATAGTCTCGGACGTTATATATGCATTATCTATGTCTGTCATATACATTATCGATCTTTATGGCTTTGTGACACAAGTAGGTACTGTGCGACAAAATGGTTCTCAAGAAACTTAGATCGCACATTAAAGCTAAATCAATGCTCACAAAAAAACAGACGAAAGTGACTGATTTTTGGTTAAAAAGTGAAAATATTATGTGTAAAAGAAATTACATATGTACATACATACTTACTTTTGACATATACTTATGTACGTATTGTAAATAGTTAGACATATAAATGAACATGTTATAATTCGTCAAATACATTGACATTTTAAATTATTTTGTGTATTTATTTTGTCCTCTGAAGATTATTTGTAAATTGCATTAACCTGGGTCATTATTTGTGTAACTTATGGTATAATAATCGATTCACGATCGTTTTGCGTATTCTTTGTTCATAGCGGATTATCCGGGGAATTCGTTATCCGGCGTTGCCAGGCCACCCTATTCCACGGATAATCGGGAGTTTACTGTATTTGTATATAAAAATGGATTTAGTAAACTGTAACTGCTGAAAAATAATTAACAATTCTGAGGATCTAATTTGTGATGGCTGAAGTGCCGAGATGAATATTATATTTGTGATTACAAACAAATTGAAGAAGAATATAAACTGTCATAATATTGCGTAGAGCATTAACCAGTATAGTGTTTGACAAGGAATCTGAATTAATTCACCAGAGACATATTTGTGTGATTAAAAATTACATCAAGTAAATTAAGTTAATTAGAGCTTAGCTAGTGACAACAATTCAAAATAGTAAATATTAAAATAGTTGACTCAAAATCTTACTACATCAGTAGTAGCCAATTACTGTTGAAGACGACATCGTCATTGAAACTAATCTGTATATTTTAATAAACTAGTGTTCGGTGAGATTTTTAGTGAACTATTTTATCAAGTAAATTTTTAATAAATAAAGCATTGTTTAAAACAATAGCTACTAATATTTTTCACACAGAGTAGAACCTCTCTAATTCGTCAAGTTCGAACGGGGTGACGAATTCGAGAACAAGACAAATTACGCATGTCTTGAGATTAACATGTAATTGTGGGTAAACAAAGGGCATAATTAGGTATGTAATACATTACATCCTATTTAGTAACCTGCAGTAGAGTTTGTAATTAAAAATATAGCGTATTACTCAGACAATGTTTGTAATTACTGTGATGAATATGGTGTCAAATTACAAAAGGTAACAAATTAAAGAGTGACGAATTAGAGGGGTACGACTGTAGTAGCTTATTTAATATTTTTACTAATTCAATTCCCATAGTAATATTTTGTTATAAAAACATTTTTCACATTTTTGAGCGTGTTTTTATTTTTGGCAGAGTTAGCACAATAGGCTTTATAATTACACTTTCGATCTTAACTTGCCAAAAAAACACTATTTGCTGATATTTTTAGCAAGTAGTTGTTAATTATGTGTTCATATATAGTATGTGATTGTGTGTTTTGTCGTTTAGAATGTGTTGTGGATAGTATGTATGGTGTTTGTATATCTCGTAGTTTTCTGTTGTTTTAAGTTTGTTGCTTTTCTTGATGTAGCGTAGGATTTTTATATTGGTGTCTATGTTAGTCTGTGAGTGTAGGGTGTTTTTTATGTGTATGGAAAAATTTGATTTGGGTTGTGTCTTTTTTATGTTTTTGTTGTATCTATTGGTAAATGCCCTCCCTGTTTTCTCAAAACACTCACAATCAAATACTGTATTTGGACACGTAATTAACAACTACTGTATGAACAATAACTCACTACAGAACACCAATACATAGCAGACTCACATCAACACAACAGTCTTGTCCGTGACTCATAGCATTGAATAACATGCTGACCCATTGCCAAACAGGTCTGCTGAAAATGTCAGTAAATAGTGGTTTTTTTTGGCAAGTTAATACCAAAAGTGTAACTATAGAAAAACCTCAAGATGTACAACACAAAAACTACAAGGCTTTATATTGTTTTATTGCTAAATCTCTTGTACAACAGTAGTCATTTCTGTGAATAATTTATTAAAACAATTTACCTCTTTAGACTTATATTTTAATTCATATTCGACAGGAGGGGCAAAACTCTGAATCTTCCAATCCATTTGTGGCTTCTTTGACTTACTGGCATCCTCTGTTTTCTCAAGAGTCGGCTTCTTAGGCTTTCCTGTAAAATAATTATAATATAAAAATAGCATCAATTATTATTTGAACTGAAAGTGCTTGTTTTATAGGGAACAATTACTTGAGGTGTTTATAACCATCAAAATTACTGATATTTCTCAATAGATGTGTTTGGCGCACTAACTGAATGCATTATCCAATCTCAAGGCAGGTTGCGGATGGTAGTTATGTGTTGATATCCTGTATTTACTTTGAGATTTTTTTGCTTTGATAATAGACTTAGTTACTAGCTAACGCCCATCATTGGCAGTTGAGCCATTTGGCAATGCGCTGACCAGTAGAGATAGGCCTCCTTGAAGATGGAACTGTTGTAATCTTGGAGACAATCCACTACAGGTAAATAATTATTATATATTTCTATTATATAATTTGGTTTGATATAAATAATCATTGATTAAGTGCTTTTATGTGTTTCTATTTCAAGACTACAGAGTGGACTCTTACCCAGGTAAGTCTGTCAGTCTCCTAGTCCAAAAAATCAAAATCATATTATATAATTTGTATATATTCACACCGCCCACGGCCCGAGGAGAATTATTTATTAGAATTCTTTAAAAAGGGGGGAATATTCTAATTCTTTAAAAAGGGGGGAATATTCTAAATTATATTTCTTTTATAATAATAATCTTGCTTTTAATCCTCCGACAGTGGTTAGTGTCAATAGCATATTAAAACTCGACAAAAAAAGTATAACAATTGTAAATGTCAGTTAGTGTTATAAAAAGGGCTTGGGTAGATGTTGGCAAATACAAAGGTGTAGATTATTTTTAAGGTTAAAATAATTCTGAAAAACAAATGTAAAGGAAATAGTAACATCTGGAGAAATTACCGTTGGCGGAACGCTACACATTCAAAAATTTAAAAGTTAAACTCTGATTGGCGGAAATACTATAAGGGGGGATAAAATGCTTGTTATTCAAAAGTAAGATCATTGGACAAAATGAGTACTTGGTTTGAGCTTCGGGGGTTGCAGACATTTTACAAGAGATATGTTTTTTTTAAAGGGGCTATCTTAGAAGAATAGTTAGAACTATGAATAAATTATAAAGAGTTGGAATAGTTATTATAAATACAGAATTAATAAAAAGAATAATTAATTAATTAAGGTATTAAAGAATAAGGGAAGTAAGGTTTAAAATTATCACTGTATTGAAGTAATAGTGTTGAAGTTAAACCCCAAGCAACGAGTAGAATCCAATGTGTCTTAAACAAATAAGTAAAAACTTTATAGACTAGATTTCAGCCAAGATTCAATAAATGAGTAAATTTCTAATAAATTTAAATTCATTGAATTTATAAATTTTAAGCAAGTTTTTTTTTATTATACCACTTTCACTTTAAAGAAAGATCTCGAATAACCACCCGAAAGAGAGCCATTTTATTAAAATTATTAAACTGTATTAAAGAACGAAAGGCCTCAAGAGTCCACCTTTATATTAGAATTAGTATTAGTTATTCAATAAAATATTTGTCATTGAATAATCTTAATGTAATTTAAAAGCATAAATTGTAAACTACTGATTGTCAAGTAGAATAAATTATTAAAAGTAAAAAAAAAATTACTTGTAATGTATTCTGTGGTAAAAATATTATCCTGGTGAAAATGTACATTGTAATCAAACTGTTATTACTGGCAGTGTTAATTCTTTACTTTATACCTGAAAGAGTTTTAGATTTCGCAGATGGGCCTTCCTTGTTAGTTGCTTCGCACGTATACTCTCCGAAATCAGACTGCTTCACATTGGACAGTTGGAGCGTGTATTTATTCTTTTCATTATTCATGTTCGATGAAACTGGTAAAGGTTTGCCGTCCTTTAACCAAGTTACCTAGAAAATTTTAAAAATTAAAAATCAAAATTCAGAATACTAACTTTGTTTAAACATATATTTTTTAAAATTATAAAGTTCAAATAACAAAAAGTACATACGACAATTTATGTTTTTATGAATGATAGTAGTTTTTGAAGTTTTGTGCGCTTTAGGAGGGAATATTTTTATTAATATATGACTAACAACTTGTTTCATGATCAGTTTTCTAGTATGAGTAGATGCTTAGCAACTCTGGCTGTTATAGAAAAATCTTGCTTATATTTTTATTGCTACTTCTTAAGCCTTAGTAGGCATGGATGAAGATACCCAGGAGCAAGAGGCGCTGCGGGCTTCTCTAGCTTACCACAAGATTTAAAAAACAAATTAAATACCCAGGGGTCATATGTAGACCAGCGGATAATTTCAAGAAAGTTATTTTAAAAATTGGTGAACTGTAGGACATAACTTATTTATGTAGGACTAAAATATTTATATACAAAAAAATGTGTTTCATTCAAATACTCACAATATTGTTTTTTAATAGTAAGTATGAGTAAGATTGAATACTCAAGTTTAGTAAGCATGAACTAGATTAATGTGTTTATTTTCTTTATGCATTAGGTACTTTATAAGAAGTAATAGGTTAAACAAGATTAAAACTTTAATATTTATAGTTGTTTAATTTTTTAGTAATTAATGCCTTCAAGTTAGAAGATTGAGATAACCAACGAGAGGATTTTGCTGTTTGTATGCAATTGTTGCTTGAAGAACAAGAAAATGCAATAATCATCATGAATGATTAGGTTCATTTTAATTTAAGTAGATGTTTACTCAACAAAAACAATGTTTATTTCCAGCAAGATGGTGCCACTGCACACACGTCTCTAGTTGCAATGGCCGATGATGTGCCGCATGTTTCCGGAAAGCCTTATTTCGCATTTCGTTGATATCTTGTGGCCTCCAAGGTCACCAGATTTGAGCTGTTGTGATTTTTTTCTTTGGGGCATAAATGGAAAGTGCAGATGAAAATTTTAATGTAATATAAGTGTTAATTTACAACATAATAAATGAATGACGTTAATTTAAAAAACATCCTGGTTTTTTCGGTCATCCTGTACACTAACCAAAAATTATGAGCAAAAAATGTTACTTGCAAAAGTGACTTAAAAACTCTTTTGGGTAGCCTTTGTTTATATTCTTTTATTAATTAGTTATTGTAATATGAACAAAATCATTAAAGGGTTTTTGATGATTTGTTTCACAAAAATAAAAATGAATACACAGAGGCTGAATTAAAGATATTAATTCTGTGCTTGTCTAAATGACATCTAGGCAAAACAATCCTATGAGCTAGACACTATAACTATAACAAGTTTAAAACAACCAAAAACAGCAATGTATTAACATATTTTACAGGTCGGTGTAGCATATGTAACTATATGTCAGCATCCTCAGTCAAAGTGTTAAGCGCACATTACATTTCAGTGTTAAACTAGTTTTCTTTAACTTATTAATTTGGCAAAAAATCACTACTTAAAGACACTTCTCAACAAATATGTTTTGCACTCCATCAGCATTGTTCAATGCTGATAGTCACAGTATTAACCCATTGTAGATTAAATTATTTGAGATATAAGCGATTTTGGCAATATTAGCAGTACGAATTAATTCGTTATGTCAAGTGATCACAGCAACTAAATTGTGTTGGGCCAAAACATGAGAAATGTGTTGCACATGCTTATCTAAAGCAAGGAGATGGGGGAGGGGGGGTAGACTATACATTCAACAAACAAAATTGAATAGTTTTTTTTTTAACTACAACAAAAATCGATGGCGAGAAACCTTCTGGATGTCCAATCAAAACATTTTGAAAAGACGAGATAGTTTTGTCAATGGCATGCAATCTACTGCTTTTGTCGATGGGAGCAAGTGTGAAATGGATCTGCTGAGAAATAACAAGAAGTAGCGAGATTTTGCCAAGTTAAATTCATAAACTAGTGTTTATTCTAAAACCTCAAAACTTACAAGCAGAGATTTTCTTTTAAATTTCTTTATTGACATTTTGCTCATCTTTTCATTTCTAATTCAATAAAATGCTATCTCAATTGCCTAAAACTTTCCTCAACAACTATAATTTACCACCAAAGAAAGATGGTACACTTAGAATAATACCTTTATTTTGCCAGAGTGTATTTTTGATCTGTATACAGTATCTGACATTTTGAAAAATCGATATAAGTGAACAATAAATTAAACACAAACAAATAATTAATTCTACAAATATAAAACTTTTTAACACCTAGGGTAATAAAATATATTGTAAGACACTGATAACATGGATCAGAGCTATAGAGGTGGTAAAGCATGAATTATAAATAATCAAAGGAAAGTTTTTTGTTGTTGTTCTTTAGTGGGAATTAAAAATCGAAAATTAAAGCAAATGAAGATTGTTAGAAAAAAAGTTGGACCTTAATTAAATTTAAACCTTAAAGATTTATTGTACAATTTTGATTTGAGAAATTCACATACCTTTGGTCGGGGTGTCGCATGAACAGTGCAAATCAAATTTACAGAAACATCTTCTCCAGTCATAACAATATCTTCTTCCAGTTCAATTTCAGGAGAATCTAAAATGAGATTTTATTTAAAACCAAAATAATTTTATATATTTCCTTTCTCTCTCTAATTACATGCATACACAACACAACAAACATAGCAACATTGTAACATTTTATTTAGTAACTTCCAAAGTTCAAATGTATTTTAATTATTGTTTGGTAGTCATTGCATTATCAAAAACTAGAAGTCTTTCAATTGTGAAACAATTGGGTTTGAATATATGAATCCACATTTATATTACAATCCTGAAGATTATATATATATATATATATATATATATATATATATATATATAAATATAAAATACGTTTTCTTGTTTAATAATTTAAAACAACACAGGTTATTCAAATACAAGAATATTTATTATTTTAAATCCAAAGCTTTTCGTTGGCAAACAGTACCAACATCATCAGGAATGAAAATTACAATAATATTATTGTAATAATTATTGTAATTTTCATTCCTGATGATGTTGGTACTGTTTGCCAACGAAAAGCTTTGGATTTAAAATAATAAATATTCTTGTATTTGAATAACCTGTGTTGTTTTAAAATATATATATATATAGATTTTTTGGACTAGGAGACTGGCAGACTTACCTTGGTAAGAGTCCACACTGTAGTCTTGAAATAGAAACACATAAAAGCACTTAAACAATGATATATAGATATATATATATATATATATTATAATAAAGATGATTATTTTTTCTTGATTTGTTATAATTATTAAATAACTTCAAAAAGTTCATAATCAAGATATATTTTATTCAACATTTACAATTATGCTGAAGCTTTTCGCCGGTGTATAGTTCCAGCATTCTCAAAGACTACTAACATGGTTTGTAAAACTATTTAAACATTACTCTAATTGATTGCACTATGTACATAAACCACTGATAACTTATTTCTTTAATCTATTTGCTTTACATTAAATGAACTATCTGTTTGATAAAATCTTAAATTCTATCTAAAACATGAAAAATTGTGTTATGTTTAGATTTAATTTGGGACTGTTCTTTAATAAGTATGTTGTTTAATTTATGCTTGTAGATATATAGGTTTTCCAGAACATTCATTTTCAAACCTTTATTAATATGTTTGATTAAATTCATATTTTGTATGTCTGAAAAACTATGGTTATTTGCAATACAATGAGTGGCCATATATATGTGGGATATATAGCATAAATTGCCAAGATTGCAATAAAAAATTATGTAGGTCAAACAAAAAAGAAAATAAAGGATCGCTACAAAGAACATCTCAATGCGTATATAAAACCAGATATATATAAATCGAATATGGCCACTCATTGTATTGCAAATAACCATAGTTTTCCAGACATACAAAATATGAATTTAATCAAACATATTAATAAAGGTTTGAAAATGAATGTTCTGGAAAACCTATATATCTACAAGCATAAATTAAACAACATACTTATTAAAGAACAGTCCCAAATTAAATCTAAACATAACACAATTTTTCATGTTTTAGATAGAATTTAAGATTTTATCAAACAGATAGTTCATTTAATGTAAAGCAAATAGATTAAAGAAATAAGTTATCAGTGGTTTATGTACATAGTGCAATCAATTAGAGTAATGTTTAAATAGTTTTACAAACCATGTTAGTAGTCTTTGAGAATGCTGGAACTATACACCGGCGAAAAGCTTCAGCATAATTGTAAATGTTGAATAAAATATATCTTGATTATGAACTTTTTGAAGTTATTTAATAATATATATATATATATATATATATATATATATATATATATATATATTTAGGTTAGTTTTGGTTAGTAAAGATTATTTGGATTTTTTGGACTAGGAGACTGACAGACTTACCTTGGTAAGAGTCCACACTGTAGTCTTGAAATAGAAACAAATAAAAGCACTTAAACAATGATATATTTCAACCACACAGTGGTCTTTGTCAATCGAAGAGAAAACACAAAAAGAAATATGAGAGAATGAAATAAAATAAATATAAGTTGTAATCACAGATTGTGTAGAGTAGAAATCAGATGTCACAGATGCACAGATTAAAGATATATATATATATATATATATATATATATATATATATATATATATTGTTTCCATGAGCATATGAATGATTATAGTTTATATAAGTCTGTCAGGGGAAAAGAGATAAGGTTAAGAAAAAAAAAATTAAAAAAAAAATAAATAAATACATAAAATAAAATAAAAAAATGGATTTATCTGTTATTGAGGTTAGGGGATTTGGATACACGGTGCTTCAACACTTGAGGGATTTTTAGACAGCCTGACACAATTCTCCACACTTCAATTTACCTGGGAGAAATCTACATCAGCCATCACCTTTTTGGATGTAGAGGTAACACTCCAGAATGGAAATATCAACACAGGAATTCACATCAAACCGACAAACCACCTACAATATCTCCATTTCGACAGCAACCACCCAATAAACATAAAACGATCCATTCCATACAGTCAAGCAATCAGGGGTAAGAGAATCTGTTCGAATGATAGGGAATTGGAAGATTTTAATAGAAATATATCAACAGCCTTCCAGAGAAGAGGATACCCAAAAAACTCATTGAAAACCAAATTCATTCAGCACAATCCTCGGTTCACCATAAACCACAAACAGAACAAAATAAACTGTCTTTAATAACAGACTACCATCCTGGTCTAGCCTGTTTTTATAAGGCTTGTCTACATAAACTCAACAAGATATTGAGAGATGGCTTCAAAATTCTTCAAGCTTCCGTCCACACCAAAAATCTTTTCACCGATCCACCGCAAATTTGGTACAAGCAACCTCCCAACTTGAAAAACATCCTAGTACATCCTAAACTACCAGACCCTGATGCAGAGAAATCACACAAACTTCCTCATAGCTCCTTCCCATGCAATAGACCTAGATGCAAGACGTGTCCAATACACCCCTCAGTAAATAGTTTCAACAGCCAAACAACAAAAATGGTCTTCAAAATACAGGGTCATCATAATTGTACATCGAAAAATGTCATATACCAGCTACAATGTAATCTTTGCTCAGCACAGTACATAGGTCTGACCAAGGATGGTCTGAATATCAGAATGAATGGCCACAGACATGATGTTAAAATTATGAATATGGATAGACCAACAGCTCAACATGCTGCGAGTCACAACATCACAACTTTTGATGACTGCTATACCACAAAAATAATTAAATCACTCCCCCCTGATTGCAATCCCTCAGAACTGAGAAGGTGGGAACTATCATACCAGTGGTATACCAAGTCCAGAGAATCCTCAACCTCAACATCAGATAAATCCATTAATTTTTTTTACCCAAATAGCCTTATCTCTTTTCCCCTGACAGACTTATATAAACTATAATCACTCATATGTTCATGGAAACAATATATATATATATATATATATATCTTTAATCTGTGCATCTGTGACATCTGATTTCTACTCTACACAATCTGTGATTACAATTATTTTATTTCATTCTCTCATATTTCTCTTCGATTGACAAAGACCACTGTGTGGTTGAAATATATCATTGTTTAAGTGCTTTTATGTGTTTCTATTTCAAGACTACAGAGTGGACTCTTACCAAGGTAAGTCTGTCAGTCTCCTAGTCCAAAAAATCTATATGTGTGTGTATATATATATATATATATATATATATATATATATATATATATATATATATATATATATATCTCTTGATATTTTACGTTGTCCATTACGTAACGACTGCAACGCATTTTACATAGGGCAAATGACCAGATCATTTAAAATAAGATTTGAAGAACATTACAGAGCATTCAAAAATAAAAATACAAAGTATCAAATGTTGCAGCACACTTAATATCACATAAACATGAAATAACAAACTACGAAAATAACCTAACCATACTTGAAATAAATAATAACACAATAGAATTAAACTCACTAGAAAAAAACCACATTTATAAAAACACTCATAACAATTTAATGAACCTACAGACCACATATACAGAAGACATACTATATAAAAACATTATACAAATCAAGAGAAAATGCGTGTAACTCCAACAAATACCAACATCACGGACCGAAAATCTACTCCAGAAAAATTAATCAGTTATTCGACAATGGTTAAGTGACCAAAAGGTGCCTCATCACACAAGGTGAAATTTTGTTATGTTTATATGCTACAAATGTTCTTAAATATTTATCTTGAACTATTTATTTAGTTTTTTATATGAGTTCATATTTCCTAATTAAAAGTCTTGATTTCCTAAGATGATTCTTAAAGAATGTGAATACTAAAGCTCATGATCAGTAATAAACAGAGGATATAATGCTACACTATTAGCCAACACAATCATTCGGGGTAATTTATTGATTCAATTACAACATACTTAATTAATTCTTGAATTTTGTAGCCCATTACATTCGGAGAATCTTAATTAATCATTTAAACAATAGTTTGTGACTATCCAAACTTTAAATTTTGTTAAATTCTGTCTCAGTTAGTTTTAACAAATTTAAAGTTCGGATAGTCAAAAACTACTGTTAAGTGCTTAATACTTAATTAAGTAATAACTACTAACTCTCAATCAATATTGGGATCACCTCATTTATTACTCAAATGCATTTTGATGACTAAATCATCACCATCATTGAACATCTCAATTGAAACTAAAATAACAGCAAGGTTATATTTGTAAATAGATCATGGGCGTGGCCGCATTCGCTAGCCAACTCAACAATTGACATAAAATAATGAAAAATTACAATAATAAATAAATTTGAATACGATCTAACTCATTATTTTTGATTACATTTTCATTTCTAATATACAATGAATGTTTTAAACTAAAGAGGGCAACTGGTGTTGTGGTCAGAATATGTTTGTTAATAATACAGGATGTTATGAGTAATGGGTTTCATTTACTTACTACGTTTATAAATAGTTTGTTTTGTTATTGCCAATTTTTTCAGTACTTTAGTTTTCATGAGGGAAAAGTGTTCTTTAACCCTTTGATTAGCAACATGTGCATGCTGTGTTGATACCCATCTAAGCAACATATTCTTTAAAGAATTTTAAATTTATTATTTTTCTCGATTTTTTAAATTATTGTACAATTTAATTAGTTGTTATGAAAATATTTAATACTTAAGAAAATATAAATTTTATCAATATTAGTAGCCGTCCCAATTTCAGTTTTGAAAGATCAGACACAGTAGTATTTTCACACACAAAGTCATAATTTTTGTTGATTTCCATAACAACTTTGTTGAACAAATCTCTATCAAAATATATTTTGAAAAAGTTCGGATGGAAAACGTTTTTTTTAGATTATGGGTGGGAGAACAAATTTGTTAGAAATGCCTTTGCAAATGATTTATTTGCATCAAAATCATGCAATGATCTGTAAACACGTGAGATAAACCATAGACTTGCACAGAAAATAATGGTGACTATGTACTCTGTGTTGTATTTACTATCCAGATAATATTAAATATTAAACCTCGAGTGCAGTACAATAGACAGAAAACAAAATCGTAAACATAAGGCAATGCTAATCTGAGAGAAATGATAGAATGTTCCTGCTGCCTGTATAGATCGATCTCACCTACTGGTACGTGAATGCTAATCAAAGGGTTAGCCCTAATACTAGATCTCTAACAAGTTCATTTTCAGAAGTCAACCATAAAAAAATTACAGTTAATGAACTTAATTTTTCAACTAACCAAGGAAAAAGTAATTTTGTTATTAATACTTACAGTGAACATGTACCGTGATGGATCTTGAATCTGAGCCCAAATTGTTTTGGGCATTACATGTATAAATACCAGAGTTCCTTCGTGAAACACTGTCAATAGTTAGAAGTGTTCCATCTTCCTGCATTTTTACTTCATTGTTTTTGTTATCCTACAAATAAGCAAATAAATATAAGTGCATAGAAAGTTTATTTATACATTTAGTAAGTTTCTTAATTAAATGTGAAGATGAGTATATCATTAAATGTTATTTTGAAAGTTGTTTATAGTTATTCTCTAAGTGCCTAAGAAAACATTTTTTACAGCAAGTGATAGTCATTATATAATCAATTTATCGAATAAAACAGAAAATCTTACAATGTCTTAAATACTGGCGCGTATCCAGCGACTTGCTTTGGGGGGAGGGGGCGATCGATACATTTTACATATATATATATATATATATATGTGTGTGTGTGTGTGTGTGTGTGTGTGTGTGCGCGCGCGCGCTCGCGTGCGTGTATGTATGTAAAAATATAGAACAGAAAAAGTTCTTTCTATGCTTAGAAATCGGTAACGTGATGAAGATTCGTAACAAACTAGACTTTTTAATAAATAATTATTCCAGTTTCGATAACACTTATGGCTAGAGAATATTATTAATTTCATAGTAAGCTATTCTTATAAAAATGGTTTATTAATTAAAATAAGTAGTTATTCTTCCAACACAAACAATTCCGGAGTCAACTGCGAATATTACGCTTGCAAAATTACGTATTGAAAATCATATGTTCGAGACTAAGCTTCACTAGCGCTATCTGTTGTTAAAACGTTTAGACGTATACGAGGGTATGCCGAGGTAACGCGTCTCATTTTCAAATTAAAATTTTATTTCTTATTTACAATAAAAGACGAATTAACTTAAGTAAAAGTCTAATTTAATAGAAAGTCTTAATTTAATAATATATCGTCGATTTTTAACCCAAAGTTCTTGAGGATTGGGGCGGTGATCGCCCCCCCCCCCTGGATACGCGCCTGTAAATATAAATATGTATTTATTACTCTGCTTCCATCGACTTGATTATCAAAGTGCCATAAAGTATGTTTTCCAAATACAACACATTAAAAAATATAACTTGAAGTCAATTACATTCGATGAAGTTTAATTAACCACTTTCAGATTAGTTTATGACTAAATTTGTAAAAACTTACTGAGACAGAACGTTTTCGATCGCTCCGTAGCGATCTTCATCAGTGTCTTCTGCTTGGAGTTGTTAGGTTAAGTGGTGACGGTTTTAATGGCAGGTTTTCAATAGTATCAAAGAGTATGTGTGATTTGTATTGGGTTTGTTTCTTTAATATGTTTGTATTTTGTGTTTGTAAATTTCATATTGTTCTAGTGTGTTGAGATGTGGTCCGTTTTTTGTTAATGTGTAAGATTTCTAGGTTATGGTAACTGTCTGTGTATTTGTGTCCTGTTTCATTTAGCTGATTGTAGAATGCTGAGTTGGTGTTCTGTTTGGGTTCTTTGTCTCTTTGTTTGAAGTTATATTACTTTACAAAAAATAATTTAGGTTTGAGGGAGTTTTGAAATACAGTAGAACCTCTCTAGTTTGTCACAGTAATAGGCACCATCTGCACTGTCACAAGGTGTAGGCGCCATTGGAAAAGAATTATTTAGTACTTTTTTAAAACAGACTTTTTAAAAAAATAAAAATTAAATAGATTTAATACACCGTATTATTTCTTGCTAGTGTTATTGTTCTTAAGAGATACTGTAATATGTGTTTTGTGCCTTTCAAAAAAGTGGTGTAACATAATGTATCTATCATTACAAATTATACTGCAGGATACTGGTGTTTATATAGTTTTGGAGTTTTTTGGCTGACATAAATAGTGTAATTAGAACAATAACTACTACATAACATACTGATTTATGTGCTATGTTTATCTAAAATTAAATGTTAAATTTCACAACTTCTGTAAATCGTCTTTTTCTTGAATTCGTCACCCCTTGTTGCCGAACATGACAAGTTAGAGAGGTTCTGCTGTATATAGATTTGTTAACAAATGCTGTTACAATACACACTAGTGCTAACTACCACAGTCAATAGAATGGTATCTTGCCTAATCGACAATGAATGATGAGTGACTAAAATAGATTGTGTTTCCTGTTGGTGGACTGCTGAAAATTGACGGAGCGAAAAAACAATTATAAATGAAGATATTGAACATTTTGCTTTGCCGCTCCATTAACTAAGTAGGATTCAACATCTGAAGACAAAACATGTCTTCATGTATTTCTGGTCAAAATAATAAGTAAAATTATTTCAATTTAATTATCCATTTTGGAATACAAAGCAATTTTAGTTACACTGAGGTGGGTAAATAATTTAATTTATAATGTAAAGTTCTTCTCTCTTCCATGCCTTTGTTTCTCAACTAAAAAAAATATACAGTAGAGCCTCGGAAATCAGAGTCCAGATTTTCTTAGGTCCTATTAAATTCGAGCCTACGTCTATTTCAGACATTTTATCTATTTGAAAAAAATTAAAACTTAATAACTGTTAGACAAAGCACCCTCACATCCTTATGAAGTTAAACTATGTCCTATGATATCCATGATTTATTTCTACCTGCAAATGTTACAAGCCTAATCCAGCTGATGGATCACAGTGTTCTGGAATGTACCAAAAAAAAACAGACATTATTTTTACAATCTCTCTTGGAAGGACTAAAAAGGAAGAAAGCATTGTAGGCTTACTAAAAAAAAAAACCAGTTAAGTAAGTCTTGGAAGTAAGTCTTATAATTTGTAAAAAAAAATACTTAAGGACATTGTGTACTGTATAGCTAAATCATGGAACGAAATAAAAGAAGAAGCATCAAGTAAGTCGTGGAAAAACGTACAGAATCATAATAAAACTGTTGATGGTGTCATTGATCAACAAGAAGAAACAGATTTGACATTTCTTATCAAGTAACTTCAAGGTTGTGAAAATATCGATGATACGGACATAAGTCAATGTATGAGTAAGTAATGATAGCACATGTTACGACTATTGAAATGATACTAGAAACTACTGAAGGTAGTGAGGATAAGGATAAAGATGAAGATTTGAGACAATGGAAGAAGAGAAAATTAGTCACGGTGAAGGAACGGCCGCATTGGAAACTGTACTACGCTATATTGAACTACAGACACCACCATAACAGATGTCCTTCTGCTAAGAGGTCTACACGACAACGCAGCTCGAAAACTGCTGACTTTTTTGAAGACACTTACTTTTTCAAAAAAAAAAATGTAGCAACCGTGATGAACAATGTATTTGAAAGCAACATTAGTTTATGTAAGTACTGTTATCAATACAGTTTGTGTATTTTGTGCATTCTTAATTATAGTATTATTAGGGTGCATTAGGAAACCTATTTTTTCTAATGTACAAGAAAGTATTTCCATGTAATCCAAGTTTTTGTTAATCCGTGCCTCAGTCCTATCTACCTCAAACTATCAAGACTGTAGTTACAAGTAAAAAAAAATTTAGATTGAAATAATTTTTAAAAGATTAAAATATTCAATTCGAATCATTAGTTCTTACATTTTTCGACCAACTTATCTTCGGTTGGGGATTACCCTGAGCTTCGCACCTGAGCGAAAGGGGTTCTCCTTTCCTTATATTTATCTCTTTACTTGGCTTAAACACTGTTATGGTTGGTTTTGTGTTTGGTGGAAGTGGTGCTGTAAACAGATGAAACATATCAGTAACAGTTTCATACACACACACACAACATATATATATATATATATATATATATATATATATATATATATATATATATTTTTTTTTTTTTTTTTTTCATCATAATATGATCCCTAATTAGAACACATAATTGTAATATAATGAATTTAATAAATCTGTTTTTATCGTTAAAAAAACAACTGAGCATATTATATCAAAAGGAATAATTACAATATACTGCAGATACATTTATCTATATCTTTACTTTAAATTTGTTCCAAAATTGAAACTTAAATTAACTTCCATACTAACCTGAAATTTATATTTTGTAGAAATAAAACAACTGGTTTGCCATTTATAAATTTAGTAGCAACGCTTTATTAACATATTTGTTAACATCCTCAGGCCTATATCTACATAGTAATAATGTAGATACAAATTAAATATTAGGCATACACTAATTTAAATAATATATTACAATATACATTCAACAAATGACACACAATATAACAAAATAGTCAATTTGAGTATTAATAAATTAGTTTATAGCTATTAATTAATTTGAATCAGCATTAATTACGATTCGTATGTATAGATCTGAGGATGGTATCAATTCATTATCGTCACCACAAAATTAATAAATGACAATGTATGACTTGCAAACCAGTTGTTTTATTTCTATAAATTTGAAGCCTAGCAAGTGTTATATGAAGACATAAAATTTATTACCTATCAAAATTGTTACTTACTAGAATCTAACTTTTGTACATCATTCAACTAAAACAAATAAAAGACATACAAAAGACTCACAAACTAATTATTTATTGACTCATACGCATTTCAATGACAAAGTCATCATCATCAGTGAGTGAATTGCAGAATAAATGGTTAAAAAATAGGCGGATTTTGCATCCTGTTAGTTTTGAAGTGGCATACCTTGATATATGACTGGTCACCCGCCCTATTGAACGTTTACCTTAATGCCTTCCAGATGACCCTCCCAGATCAGAGTAACTTGGTAAGATAGGTGAAAAGCCTCTGAAAAATCTTGCTATACTTGTGGTGAGGCAATAGGTACAGCCAGGCACTTATTGGTGGGATGTAAGGTGCTTCTTGATAGGGGTCATTACTCAAGTCACCATGATAGAGTACTTCAAATCATACGTGCAGCTGTAAGTCTCTCGGTAGCTAGAGCCCAAAAAGGACTGACCACAAACAGAAGAGAAATCCGCTTTATAAAAGCAGGCTCAACTGTACACTCTAAGAGCAAGCCCTACTCAATCCTAGGCTCTGACCTGATTGGACTATTCTAATGAATACGTATGAAAAGCACTATAAAATTCCTGTGGATGTTGTTGTTTCACCATCTAGACCGGATGTATTCCTTTTTTCGTGGAAAATTAAACATATCATCCTGGTAGAACTAAAAGTACCGTGGGAAACAAACGTATTCCGAAGACCATATGATAAACATTAATAAATATTATGACCTATTAAATGAATTAACTCAAAATAACTATACAGTTTATGTATATGCAAAAGGGAGGGCGAGAGGTATACCAGCAAAATCTCTACAACCTACAAAATGACCTTGGCCTGTTGAGAACTGCAGTAAGTTCTACTTTAGAACGAGTATGTAAAGCTGCATTAGGAGGCTCCTATGAAATTTGGTTTAGTACAGGGGGTAACATGAGTAGTGAAGATGAATGTCGATGATAATCAAAAAGAGGCCTCTTAAACCTGCCCCTGGATCCCTAGGTCCTGGGGTTACTCTCTCTGCCACACGATGGACCCTGCACCAGCACGGTGAATGCATGGAATGCTAAGAAGTTCGTCCCCTTAAAACTAAATCTCATATAATTGTTTTAAAACAAAGCAAAAAATATACTTACTTTGAACAATAAGTTTATATGTTACAACCTGTGGTGGTTCGGTCATTAGTTTACAGGAATACATGCCGCTGTCGGTGGGGGTGAGGTGCTGTATCTCAATGGTGTTGTCTTGTAACTTGAAGACTCGGTCCTCCTTACCCATTTGCCGTATGTTGTCCATAAACATACCGGTGGGGGCATTAGGTGTGGTAGAATTTAGCCACATCAACACGAAGTTGTCTAAAATTTAAGAGATACAACTGAGTATTAACAAAAGAAATACAATTAACCCACTTAAAACTAATCCATTTAATATAGCTATCTTATACAATTTGAATATTGAAGTATATCTGAAAATTCACTTTTTGTGCATATATAGACACATAATTTAGATGAGAAGATATATATATCAGAAGAGTGTGAGCTAATAAAAAAAATTTTTTAAATAGCAAATCAAAACAACAAAGTTTCTCCACTGCTGACAACAAAATAAACATTTCATTATACATTTGAGTACCTTTCTCTCCTTTTTATAAGATTACAGTATTTACCCTTGTTGGCCCATTTCGGAATGACTCCATTTTCAAAACTTAAATACTTCTCTCTTTTGTGCAAATAAGGTTTTGAAAAAGGAGTAATTCCGAAACGGGCTAAGAACAGAAAATATGGTAATGTTAGGAAAGGCAGAAAATAGTAATAAAATATATAAAATTATTCCCAACAGAAGTGAAGATGAGTACTTTTGATAATCTTTTACTTTACCACTAGGATTTACTTATTTTGCTAGGATTATTCTTATTTAAAAAGTTCTGACTGATGGTAGTGTTGGGAATGGGAAATAATTATGATACTCAAAAAAATTATTAAAATAAAATATGAAGATGAGTATATTAAGAATTGAAACATTTGACATCACTAGCAAATTACAAATGCTACAAAGTGCAGACATTAAAAATAATACTCAATTGGCCTAATACAAACCGGTGACTTGATAAACGCCCCTAACAATTAATTTACAGCCATTTGATAAGCTTAAAACTTGAATAAATGATAAGACTGTTGAATATGGAGTAAAAATTGTTTTATTTATTTATTGCAACGTTTCGGCAACTGATTTGTTGCCCTTATCAAGCGTATAAACAATTTTACATTACAATCTAAAATACAAGTGTACGCTCAGCAACAAATTTAAAACTTGAAAAAAAATTTTCTATGAAATTTTAGTTACAAAGTTAATAAAATAAACCCACCTACATGGTGAGAGTCAAAATGCATCTAAAATATAATTAAAAATCGTAACAAAACCGAGAGAACAACAATATACATATATAAAAAACACTCAAAGAAAATGACCATACATAAACCATAAAAAAACAAAAGAGTTCAACATACAACTGCATTAAACTTTTTTTTTAGGCAACTGCAGTATGTGCAACTTACCTCCATTTTCGACCACGCAAGGTAATTTGACAGTTTCCCCAACTTTGGCGGTGATTGTGTCGGACTTGGAATGCATCACTGGCGGAGGCCCACTGTAAGGCTTGTCATCATACTCCTCATAGTCGCCATCTTCCTCGTCGCCGATGTAGTCGAGCTGGTCTGAAGGGCGGCACAACGCTGCAACCATAAAGCAAATTTGGTAAAATGAACCAATGCTTACATCAGAGAGGTAAAGCAATTACAGAAGATTAAAATTCATTGCGATAACATAAAGCAAAACTTAGTATACAAGTTGATGTTAAAAGTTAATAGGGCTGGTCCGATACAGATTCTAGATTCCAGGAATAGTTGATACTCGATTCCGCATTGATTAAAGTGCTGATTCCGATTCTTGTTTTTTTAACTGTAACAATATGAGTGCGGTGTAATTTATAGGGAAAATAATGAAATATCAACTTTGCCTTATTTATTTATTAGTTGCTTTAAATGAATTAAATGATAAAACAAACATGGGCGGAGTTATAAGTTTTTTTCTGGATGGAGCAGAAGATTGGCCTGTGGAGGGTATCAAACGGGTCCCAGGTGAGTCCCCCAAAAAATAGCAAAACTTGTCGACATTATAAAATACATTTTTCAAACTACTTTTTTTAAATTGGTAAGTTAGGTTATGGTATTCAACTATATGCTTCTCATAGAAACCCAAATTGTGAGATTTTAGACTTACAGCTTTGCAAAATTTACATTTTTTAAATTTTTCTCGAAATTAAATGTTGAATACCAAAATTCATCTGAAACTACTCAAAAAAATTCATTTATAACATCATGATTTGTAAGATTACAATAAGATTCATATTTTTTTAAGAACTTAGTCATATTTAGAGAATTACTCTCAAACGACGAAAATAACAACTGATACTGCCGAGTATATTTCTTGTCAGCACTGTCATTGTTTTTGTAGTGTTTTCATGAGTTCGTTATCTTATAATTATTACAAAAAAAAGTAACACATCTTTGCAGAAAGTTGAGTGGCCAATGTCCCTCTTTAACTCCACACATGAAGGAAATGTCTATTTCAAACGAAATTATTATTATTTATGACGCAACAACAAAGGCGATCGGAATCATTTCCGGTCCGTTTGTTTGTCACTTTTTACCGATATGTTTGTCGCGCTTTCAGAAATTCTTATTCATTTATCAAGGTTGAAGGTTTTTTGTAGCCTATTACATTAACACGGAAGTTTGGAAAGGTTTCACCTTATGGCCAAGAAGCTAACGTCATTATTAAAGAATATCATGTAGACATATATAACTTAAAAGAATCGAGTATAGAGATAGAATCGAAAGTTTTAGGAATCGACCCATCTCTAAAAAGGAAGAAAGTAAACAATAACACACAGTAAATAGATTTTAACTATAACAAACCATTTATTTAAAAGGTTAAAAATATCTAAATATGAAAAAGATTTTTTTTTTAAAGAATGAATATGTTGACTAATTTTTTTTAATACTTTGGAAAAAATGAAAAAATTAACGAAAATGAATACATTTAGAAGTTGAACAGGTTTAGGTTTAGGTTTTAAAATGGGTTAAATGGGTCACTAGTTTTACAGAGACCACAGGGAGAAATAGACAGATCAATAAATCCACAAGTAAATATGGTAAAACATAATAATCCAGTAATAAAACCTAAAAAACTACATCGATATTGAATATAATTATTTTCTACGGCATTAAATGTAGATTCCGTAAAAATGTTAACATTTCAACTAGTAAACATCTTTAGAGGCAAAACTAGAATAGCCTATTGTAAAACCTCGTTGTAACGAGTTGAGAGTTATCCGTTGTAATGAAACTCCGTTGCAAAGCAATAAGTTCTCATAAAATATATATAAAACTGTTAAAAAATTGAAAAGTTAGTGAATATAATAAACAGATTTAAAACGTGCATAATTTTATTTAAAAATAAGTCAGCACATTCACTGTTGCTATGGCAACGTAATATTCAATGTCGAGGCTAATAGAATAAAACATTTCCCGCTCACTTGCAAGTATTCAAAATGATGTTGAAAATGTTTGAGGTTGTTTGCAACAAGAGTCACGTTGAGACCAATGTGGTCAGCGTGTCATGTAGGGGGAGCTTTTGTTTACAAAGCATACGTCATCGCTTGATAAGTTAAGTGTAATAAACATTACTGATATGTCTGCGATATTTATAATTCCTTAGTCCAAGTAGTTTCAACAGATGTGACATTTTCGATGTAGCAGCTTGGCCAGAGGGTAAAGCATAGCTTTTGTTCATAGAAGATTTATAAGCACTCAATAAATTAGTAATATATCTACGACCCGTTTGCGCCAGTTCCAGTTACATTGGATGTTTAGAGAGAATGCCACATAAGCGTCCATGTCAGCAGCCGTTAAAGCACTACGAAATCGCAAAGCAGGTTGGCGTGATCCGGTTACGGACCACGTAACCGTGCACTTGGCCCTGAGAGATCGCTGTAGGTGAGACGGGAGGTGGAGAGTCAGTATAAATACTTTTCTACAAACATGATAAATGTTTAAAGAAATCGTAGTACACGAGAAATCTTGTGCAATCTCTCAGGCCAAGCGTACGGTTTAATGGTCCGCGCTATACCTTCCAAAAACAAATCCCGTAGACGACGTCCGATTTAATGAGGTCCGTTGTAACGAGGTTCTACCTTGGTTATATATATTTTTTTAAATAGTAAGTCACGTATATTATTATAAAGTAACTGAAAGAGAGATCAGGAAAATTACTAAGTTATTTTGAATCTTTTAGGCTAGTGTGGTTTCGTTTCTGAAGAGTAACTAGGTTAAAATGTTGACACTTCAAAATGTACATAACCTGATAATAAGTTAATTAAAGATATGTATAAAATGGAATACTATATTATTTAAAGAAATGTATGTAATGTAATATTATATTAATTGAAGAAATGTACATACTGTAATATTACACTAAACAATATTATGTAATATTACAATAAATAAAGAAATTTATATAACGTAATAATGCAATATATTAAATAAATATTTTAAATGTAATTGTAGTACATAGGTTTCATAGTTGGTTCAAGGAAAGTGAATCTTTATATAGTTTTTGACTTCAGATTTGCAAGGCTTTACATATTTGCTCCAAGCCACCCTAACGTTACTCCATTCTAATAGGAAGAGAAAAATAAAAATTTTAACAAATCAAAGCGAAATTACAATATTTTCGTTCCTGCCTCTAGCCTTATAAAAACAAAGTTAACATTTTTACGATGTATACACATCTTAAAGACGAGTTGTGGTAGGAAGAGCAAACACGAATTTGAATAATATATTAAAAATGTTAGTGTTATCGTGCAGAATGGGGTTTCTTCCCCTACTTCGGGGGATATAAGGAGAACCCCTATTCTTCTCCAATAAGATGTATTAAATATTCCTCAAACATTTTAGGTAACGGATCCGGTTGTTATTGAAAAACAATTCTAAACACAGCTAAGTTTAATGGTGAGTACAAAATGTTTCAGGTATATTGCCGTCCTCTCGCTCACTCCACGTACGCGTACTACCACCTTCGAAAACATGTTACATTTTCACAATGTTCGTTATATACACCAACAGCTTCTGCATCCCATATGTCTACACATATTTCAAGATTGTCTATTATTTCATACCGAAGCTAATCTAATGTCGTCCTTCTCACGCAAGTCAGTGTTCTGACAGTCGTTATTATGGTTGTATAAAGGATTTATACTGACCCTCTAGCCCCGTCTCGCCTACTGCGATCCCTCAAGGCCAAGTGCACGGTTACGTGGTCCGCAATATACTTATGGATTTCCAAGTTAAAATTACTGATTGAAAGAACATAACCTCAGTAATATATAATGATAATAATGACTACTTTTTATACTGTATGTGATTAAAATGATTTGTGCAAGCAATTGCACAAAACCCCTCAACTATTTAAAAGTTAAAACATGTTTATGACAGCACCACTCAAGCACGACACATAAAAAGTTAACACTTGCAAATTGGTGCCAGTTGCATTGTCAGAACAGTTGATTATTCTCTCAACCTTTTACACTGTCTAACAGCTGTTTGAGTAGTTACAAATGTTATTCTCAACTCATGTTAGTTTAATCAATATGATTCAGATTAAGTGACGATTTGCATTAAAAAAGCGCTGGTTTAAACTTTCTTCCGACAGATTAATCAAGTAGTAGGAGACAAAATTAATTCAAGATAATTTATCATTGAATGGGTAAAGTGGATATACAGGAATATTATAGCTTAATAATAATTACAAATTTAATTAAAGTAATTAGAAATCATTTAATACAAACTCTTATTTTATTTAATGTTTTTAAACATTTTTTTATTTAAAAAAAATAATAAAAATTTCTTTGCAATTATAGTTGAAAAACAAAATCAATTAACCAATATAAAATCACAAATATTAAAACATTGCTTTTAAATTTTGTCATTTTTTATTCTTGACCAAATGTTTTTGAGCTGTATAGTACAAAAGGGCGTGGCGATGACAAATCATTAAAATATACACTGAAGGGTCTTTTTAATATCAAGCCTATCTCTGTCGAAGATACAGATGAATAATACAGCATAATACTGTATTGTGATTGTCCACGTCGTTTTCAATTTAATTTATCAAACGGGTACTGAATGGCGCCTTCATATTCTCTGTATGTTGCACACAATACATGATTGTTATGCTGTGCGTGGAATCTTCCGAGTAGGTTAATTGAAGTGGAAATTAAATTATTAATTAAAAGCTATTAGTACTGTGGTCGTCAATAAAGTCAACAATGGCCAAAGGATAAGTAGTTTTAGAACTAACCGACTGAACAGTAAACGTGTTAATTAACTTGTTGGAATATATATTAGTATTTTTTACCAACCATTTCTAATTTCAGTTAAAACACAAAGTTAGTACATTTATTGGCTTTTATAACTGCAAACATAGGTGATGTTTTTTATGTTTTTTTAAAACAAATACTTCACAAAATGAATCACAGGCGATTTTGTAGAGGCGAAAACTTTAAATACACATATCTATTACAAATATTTTTATAATTACCTTTAGATCTTGCATCTGAAAATCTTTATAGGGGCTTTACATGCATTTTTACCCCCCACGCATGTTTATGAAAATTATAACTGAGGTTTTCAATTGAAATAATATGTAATTAATGTTGCTTGTTGTAATCATCTTGAATTCACTGATTAAGCTATAATTAAAAGATTCTTAACTAAGTGAATACGTAATGGGCTTATAACATAACACAAAACCAAAATAACCCACCCCTTCCACAGTCATAAATCCATCCCGACAACCTTTGTAGCTAACGCGATACCGACAGTAGAGGCTGTGCTTCGTAAAAGGAACGATTGTTTCGAAACGCGTTAGCAAGTAAGCCCATTACGTATTCACTTAGTAAAGTTTCTTTTAATTATAACATATGATTATTATATATTATATAATATATAACATTTTCCATATATATATATACATTTGTTCAGAGCATTCATTGAAACATCGAAGTTTCTAACCTCATTTGTTATTTTTTATAAATGGGAAAAAAATTACTAACGAAAATTACAAAATTAAACCAATAAAAATAAAGAATAAAACATTTATTTAAAAATCTAAAAGTATAAGAAACGTTTGGTACTCGGAACAGTAGAAAATTAACAGTTTTGTTATATGATTATTATTATTTTGCCTGATTATTATAGTGAATGAAATATGCTACAAGAACCACTAAATTTATTGAAATTTTAGTGAAACCATATTCATTTCCTTTTTAAGTCAAAATATTTCTAAGAGTAAAAATGATTTTCTAACAATATTTTAACAAAAAATATATAATGAAATTTATACTATATTTGTTCTTCACGTATCTAGAAAATCGCCTAAGGGATGTAGTAAGGCTGGGACATCGAAAAGTGATATATCGAAATATCGATGTATAGGAAACATCAATATTTCGAGGCGATATATTTACACTTGGAAGTATAAATGGACTAGAAATTATGCTTGATTATGTCTTGATGTTAAAAATCACGGGACACAGAGCGGTTCTATTTTACAATTTTTGATGATGTAAAATGTTTGTATAGATCTAAGATTTCTACAAATATAGTAAACGTAGCCTTAATGCGAATAAAATTGCAACACATATTTGAATAAAGGGTTAAGCGCCTGTTATTAGCAGAAGTTGTTTTTATAAAATTTGTTGAAAATAAAATAAATTAAGCTGGGAAAGAACATGTTCCATTAGGGGGGGACTCCATCTCATAGTGACGAGGGGGTTAGATTTTCGAAATGAGCCGGCGTGAAAACGTTGACGGGGGCCAAAGGTAGCCAATTAGACCTTAGGGACATCTAGGGGAGAAACCATTCAAGATTTGGAAGTATATTTCACCGACAAACTCGTCCATACATAAATTGGCTAGAAACTGTCAGGTGTTGGAGTGTTTGTTTCAGCAGAGAGGCTTTTCTCGAAAGCTGACGAGGTTTTATCGACAGAAAGGAGCAGACTAAAACTCAATCGTGCAAATATGCTGACATTCTTAGGCTTTCTGGGGTGAGAATTTTGAAGAAAATAATTTTCATTATGTAAAGAAAACTAAAAATGTAAATATTTGTAAATGTAAATTTCAATTTTTAATCCTCAAAAGTGGATTTTTTACATAATAAAAAAATTAATTTTACTCCATTTCGTTACTGATTTTAATATTCTTACTAACATTACATTTCTCTTTATAATAAATGGCATTTTTTTAAATTACTTTGTACCTATATATCGATTGGTTTTAACGATAATATCCAGATATCGATATTCACTGGTGGTTTAATTAATAACATCGGATATCAACATTTTCTTTTCGGTCTTTCAACCCTAGAATAAACGTAATGTTATAGTATGACAATAATCCCGGTGTATGATTTCCCGTATGTGGGTGTGGCTTAGCTGGACCTACTCTCTACAGGGGACGTAAGGCATTATCTTCAGAAGAAGTTAACTAATCTTTAATTACTATTACTTTAACAATAAGCTACAAAAAGCATTTGAAATTGCAATTTAAAGACAAGAATTCCTTAACAACCGAAATGCTCTTTTTAGCATTGTCAAACAAAAACCTCATTTAATATACTGTACGTCTCGCAGATAGTTTGCAGCCCTCCAATTGTGTCTATTGTACTTTCTCCCCTCCTTGATTCACCCCCTTTCTATTCGAGTAAAAAGATCGATTTCTTATTCCAGAAGCATCACAACAGAACGTGACGTCACGATGATGAAACTTAACCACATTTATGTACAGTTACTATATCTAAACGCTCTTGATAGAATAGCCTACAGTAATGTGTAAATATTGCCTAACTGCGCCTAAACGTAATTTTCTATTCACGCACCGCGTAACGCAATTCACGTGACCACAAACTCGTCAAACGATGCGTTTTGTTGACACAATGTTCACGTTACATCCTGCCTTCGGTGCTGGCCTCTATAATTATTTACAGTACAATAAATATGGTTGCGCCCTAAATGTGCCTTGTAATAACATCATTAACCCTTCATGCTTTGCGCGACTTAATCGCCCGCATTATGCGTAGTCTTAGTTTTAGGAAATTGTTGCGTCGATGGTTCATTGCTTTCCTGTAATTGCATGCACGAGGAAGTGTGTGTGTGTGTGTGTGTGTGTGTGTGTGTGCGCGCGCTCGCGTGCTTGGGAGCATCTCTCTCTCTCTCTCTCTCTCTCCCCTCTCTGTGCTGTGTGTGTGTGTGTGTGTAAGAGAAAGAGAGGGGGCGTCTCCTTTATGAATGTATGCAAAACTTCGATTCTAAGAATAATAATTTTCTTCCTGATAATTATAATATTGAATCATTAACGAATGTTTCTACCAGTATGTAGCCCCCTATATCTATAGGCCTATAGCTGTTAACCAAATACTTGTTAAAAGTAATTTATTTGAAAAAAAAATCAATTTTAAAGTATTTTAAGCGGATGCATCTGATAGACAAGACGAGTAAGCCAAAGTTATTTAAAAAAGGTAAAGTGCAGGAAATCAGTGAATTGGGATGGGATCGTGTAATTATAGATAGAGGGCGTGAAGATGTATGCATGTGATTACCTGTCAACGGGCCAGAGGAAGCGGAAACAGCTGACGAACACGAGCGACCATTCCAGCTGGCAAATACAGCGCGCGTCAACAGTGTTGCCAACTTGCGGAAACAATGGGGAAACACGTTGGCGTTCATTAGGATAAAAGGGAGCGCTCGTTACAGTTTTATTTTATGGCCGTGGTTTGTGATCTTTCAGAAGTCACGGGTTTTAACGAATGCTGGCGGGAAATGGCCGTACACGGTGAGGGTGAGTGGAAGGGCTGGGTCATTTGTGTTGACTGTTATTTGTGGTGGCTGCAATGCCACGCAAATATTTGTTATGTAGGGGGACAATGCACACAACATCTTAAGGCAAGGGTATTATGAACTGTCGCTAAAGTCTGCGAAATTAAAAGAGAAATATGTTTTACAAAAACTACAGAAGAAATTACCAAATTATATTTATTTTATATAAAAAGTTTCGTAAATGTTTACTTTAATATAAGAATATACTTGGATGACAATGAATCGAGAATAATTAATTATAACAACAAATCGTCACACATAACCCTTAAATCTGGCAAACGTCTAACCCTTTGTGGTGAAGTGTTTTCAGTGCTTGTAGTAGTTACATCAGCTGGTCCGAAAGCTAAGCAGTTTATGCGGAACTTATGTGTATACATTCTGCTATAGACGATTACAGTCCAAGAAGAATAGGAAAGGATTGTGCAGTGCATGCAGGTAGGATTAAGGCGAGGACATAAACCCCCCTGGTAGAGGATGTAGGTAGGATTAATGGCGGGGACATAAACCCCCTGGTAGAGGATGTAGGCAGGATTAAGGTGAGGACATAAACCCCCTGGTAAAGGATGTAGGTAGGATTAATGGCGGGAACATAAACCTCCTGGTAGAGGATGTAGGCAGGATTAAAGCGAGGACATAAACCCCCTGGTAGAGGGTGTAGGCAGGATTAATGGCGGGGACATAAACCCCCTGGTAGAGGATGTAGGCAGGATTAAGGCGAGGACATAAACCCCCTGGTAGAGGATGTAGGCAGGATTAAGGTGAGGACATAAACCCCCTGGTAAAGGATGTAGGTAGGATTAATGGCGGGAACATAAACCTCCTGGTAGAGAATGTAGGCAGGATTAAAGCGAGGACATAAACCCCCTGGTAGAGGGTGTAGGCAGGATTAATGGCGGGAACATAAACCTCCTGGTAGAGAATGTAGGCAGGATTAAAGCGAGGACATAAACCTCCTGGTAGAGGATGTAGGCAGGATTAATGGCGGGAACATAAACCTCCTGGTAGAGAATGTAGGCAGGATTAAAGCGAGGACATAAACCCCCTGGTAGAGGGTGTAGACAGGATTAATGGCGGGAACATAAACCTCCTGGTAGAGAATGTAGGCAGGATTAAAGCGAGGACATAAACCTCCTGGTAGAGGATGTAGGCAGGATTAAAGCGAGGACATAAACCCCCTGGTAGAGGGTGTAGGCAGGATTAATGGCGGGGACATAAACCCCCTGGTAGAGGATGTAGGCAGGATTAAGGCGAGGACATAAACCCCCTGGTAGAGGATGTAGGCAGGATTAAGGTGAGGACATAAACCCCCTGGTAAAGGATGTAGGTAGGATTAATGGCGGGAACATAAACCTCCTGGTAGAGAATGTAGGCAGGATTAAAGCGAGGACATAAACCCCCCGGTAGAGGGTGTAGGCAGGATTAATGGCGGGAACATAAACCTCCTGGTAGAGAATGTAGGCAGGATTAAAGCGAGGACATAAACCTCCTGGTAGAGGATGTAGGCAGGATTAAAGCGAGGACATAAACCCCCTGGTAGAGGGTGTAGGCAGGATTAATGGCGGGGACATAAACCCCCTGGTAGAGGATGTAGGCAGGATTAAGGCGAGGACATAAACCCCCTGGTAGAGGATGTAGGCAGGATTAAGGTGAGGACATAAACCCCCTGGTAAAGGATGTAGGTTGGATTAATGGCGGGAACATAAACCTCCTGGTAGAGAATGTAGGCAGGATTAAAGCGAGGACATAAACCCCCTGGTAGAGGGTGTAGGCAGGATTAATGGCGGGGACATAAACCCCCTGGTAGAGGGTGTAGGCAGGATTAATGGCGGGGACATAAACCTCCTGGTAGAGAATGTAGGCAGGATTAAAGCGAGGACATAAACCCCCTGGTAGAGGGTGTAGGCAGGATTAATGGCGGGGACATAAACCCCCTGGTAGAGGGTGTAGGCAGGATTAAAGCGAGGACATAAACCCCCTGGTAGAGGATGTAGGCAGGATTAATGGCGGGGACATAAACCCCCTGGTAGAGGGTGTAGGCAGGATTAATGGCGGGGACATAAACCCCCTGGTAGAGGGTGTAGGCAGGATTAAAGCGAGGACATAAACCCCCTGGTAGAGGGTGTAGGCAGGATTAAAGCGAGGACATAAACCCCCTGGTAGAGGGTGTAGGCAGGATTAATGGCGGGGACATAAACCCCCTGGTAGAGGGTGTAGGCAGGATTAAAGCGAGGACATAAACCCCCTGGTAGAGGATGTAGGCAGGATTAATGGCGGGGACATAAACCCCCTGGTAGAGGGTGTAGGCAGGATTAAAGCGAGGACATAAACCTCCTGGTAGAGAATGTAGGCAGGATTAAAGCGAGGACATAAACCCCCTGGTAGAGGGTGTAGGCAGGATTAATGGCGGGGACATAAGCCCCCTGGTAGAGGATGTGGGCAGGATTAAGGCGAGGACATAAACCCCCTGAGTGGAGCCGCTCTCGAGCGGAGTAAAAGAAGGTGTCTAAAGAAGGTACCCCGTAGAAAGAAGTGTCAAATCGATACTAACAAATGATCAAATGTTTGTACGTTGTAAATATCGTTAATGAGAGAATATAAACCTTCGGAGAGACTTGACGATGGGATTAGAAAACGGTGGCACGTGAGAAGGTGTGACGAGTTTTAACGAAAAAACAAACATGAATAGTTGAAGTAAATGGATAAAAGGAAGAACCTGAAGAACTAAAGAAGTAGTCAAGATGTGTTAAACAAATAGAGGACTAGCAAGAAAACTACAAAAGATTACGGTTAAGGGATTAACTAAACTACTGTAGAAACATGTACTGCACACAAATAAAATGAAAACAAATGAATCAGTGGAGTTGCCCATATCAAGAACATTGACCCTAAAGTGACATTTATTGGACTTTGGATTAGCATCGACTACAAAGATCACATTTCCACACAAAAACACAAGAATTTATTATTCTTTAATGGTTTTTCAAATAAGCAAAACAAAGCAATAAAAAGTATAGAATTCTTTCAGCTTTAAGAAACCAAGACAATTTAGTTCAGATAACCAAAGGGGAAGTAGGAACAATCTATAATTCGTAACCATAATATCTGTCTGTAAATTAGTTATTGTACACAAATATTTTATTATTCCGTAACAGTTGTATTTTTATATTCTGTCCATTTAGGAGACTACTATTGTGTCCAAGCGTTTAAATTAGTTTTTACTGACCCACTGATATTTAAATAAAAAATGTGTGCGTGGCCAATAGAAGTGCATACTTCATTTACAGAATGTAGCGAATAGAGATTCTAATAGATTCTAATTAACAGTGAAAAAATTTAGTTATTAGAATATCTTCATTAGAGGTTAGGAACTTTACTGAATACAGTTTTATTTATTGAAATAATTCCTTCATAAATGTCGGATGCGCCTAAAGACGCATGGCTTCAGATATGAAATAAAAATATAAAACTCGTTATTATTATGAAATAATTGTAAGGGAGGTTTATTATATTGTATATATTTGTTAACGGATAAAATATTTATCAATAACATTTTAACTTATAATAGCCTACAATAAATAAAGCATCAAGAACTAACTAACTGTTAGAACAGCTGTTCTACATCGCCTAAATTACACTAAACTTGTTGTACACAGCGCATATAGGCCTAAACAACTACATAGATGTGGCGATTTTAGTGTGGCGCCTGAAATTAATTCCTTCTTCAAGTGGGTCAAAAGAAGTATTAACTCTAAAAATTAGCTAATAAAAATTATAAGTGTAAAATAATTAATAAAAAAATTATACGTAAAAAATAAAAATGGCATTCAATATGACTTTTATACAATATATTTTAAGTAATATTATTTACAAGTGAATTTTATGAAAATAATTGAGATAGGTTTGAGTGCAATGAGTTAGAAGTCGCACAAGGTTATCTCGTCAAATTACGTTAATGATTACTTTAAATTACTTGATTTTATATTCGCTCTTTAACGGCCCTACAAAATCATTAGTGTAAGCAGTGAAATAAATCCCCTTCAATATTATAAGTATGCATACCAAGATACATACTTGTGTTGCAAGTTAAGGATATAATACTTTCTGAACATTAATCATAAATGTAGATATTTGTAGCGAGCAATACAATGTAATACAACAAGAAATATGTGGCTATAAAAGAAAATAAATGCGGTATTTACAAAATCTTTAAGCAAACTCTACTATACAATTTTGATATCACCAATACTGGATGGTTAAAATTTAGCACCTCTGTGGAGTCGTTTATTCATAATAAAGGGTTAAAATCAAGTTCCTTTTTTATAATAGGTCTGATCGTAAGGTTTTTCGTTTTGTATAGCAACATAGTGTTTTAAAGACTACAACAAAATGGTATAGATAATTGAATATAAATATTTTTTTGTTCTTATTTACAAAATTATTATTTTTTTTAATATATCATTTATGAGGTTTTGTTTAAACTACTACATTGAGTGTTCAGCGTAAAGGATACACGGAATTATCGCATCTATAGAAAGGGTTTTCTTACCGACTGATGCAGACTCTGTAGTTTAAAGCCCTTGAAAATCTTCTGACTACTATTTACACATTTGTTCTTACATAAAACAATATTTCTGTGTAAAATAAAATCCAATCGTAAACTTTAAACTTCACAACAGTGACCTGAACGTCCGGTTTGTTGGGTTATCTGGTGTTCGGGTCATCGGAGAATGGCTGTAAAACGTTGTGCAATTTGAATCTGTCTTGTAACATGATAAAACTACAAGTTTAGTTTGCATAAATTATAACACTTTACAGTTTAAAAATTTCATTTAAACGGACCTGAGGAAGAGCTGGAAAAGTTAAGAAGCTGAAAGTCACAATATGGATGTAATGGTCACAGGAAAATGATGTGCGGCAATAAAGGGTTATTTGTAAATATGCAGACTTCAGATACAACCAAAATATGTCTGTTATTGGACTGAAATATACCGTTAAACACTTAAGGATTTTCGTTTGAACGCAACCGACCGCTTGAACCTGGCCAAACTTGGTTGTGTTTAGTGACCCGAGACGGTTGACGTCTGCCCAGTTCGTCAGGCGACGGCCGTCTGTATTACTGCGCTCCCGACTAGAACACACTACCATATTTCGAACGCAGCTAACACCTGTGTTTGCTTAAATTGTAATAACCATCGCGTAAGCCTATCTTGTTGATAAGAACATATTGCGTGCCTTGTTGATAAGAACATATTGCGTGCCTTGTTGATATGAACATATTGCGTGCCTTGTTGATAAGAATATATTGCGTGCCTTGTTGATATGAACATATTGCGTGCCTTGTTGATATGAACATATTGCGTGCCTTGTCGATATGAACATAATGCGTGCCTTGTGGATATGAACATATTGCGTGCCTTGTCGATATGAACATAATGCGTGCCTAGTTGATAAGAACATATTGCGTGTCTTGTTGATATGAACATATTGTTCAGCTGTTGATGAGACGAGCCGGTCGCATCAGTTACGTCTCCTTAAAGTGAGAGGTGTTTCTTAAAATTATATACAACAGCAATATGAATATGCAAATCGAGTACGATACAAGCTCTCTCTCTCACACACACACACACACCCGCGCGCGCAAAAAACAACACAAAGAGAGAAACAGAGATACACACACACACACACACCAAGACACAGAGAGAAGAGAAACCCACATACTCGGAGACATATTTACTCTCTCTCTCTCTCACACACACACACACACACACACACACACCAAGACACAGAGAGAAGAGAGACCCACATACTCAGAGACATATTTACACACACACACACACTCTCTCCCTCACACACAAACACACACATACACACACACACACACACACACACACACACACACACCAAGACACACAGAGAAGAGAGACCCACATTCTCAGGGACATATTTACACACACACACACACACACACACACACACACACTCTCTCTCTCTCTCTCTCTCTCTCTCTCTCTCTCTCTCACACACACACACACACACACACACACGCACGCACCACAACGAGAGAAACAGAGATACACAAACACAGAGAGAGACAAAGAGAGGGAAGAGAAAAATAGACACAAACACACACAATTACGGTAGTAAATGTTTAAACTATTGAAGGAAAGGGCAAGTTCTGTACTGCATAACGCAAGGATCATGAATGTTTTACTTTAAACCTTCATCTAATCCCTTTAAATAAACGGAGCTAATGAGGCAATAAGAACATTCTCTAACCGCAAACTACGAGGTAGATCTGTGGGATGTAAATGTATTGGGGAATACGGCGATAAACAACAGGGCGCTAAGCTCCGCATACTTACGCGCGGTAACGTTTCCTCATCTCTTTGCTCATCTTCTATTGTTTAGGAGGCATTCAAATTCCTGTACGTCACCACATCTCGTCAGGCCCGTTTAATTAAGGACTGTTGTTCAGAGCTAAGCCTACAAATAGTCTCCTAGGTCGAGGCTCCAAAGTTATCGACGACAGATATACGGGATCCGGGATTATTTCTGTAAACTGGAAGCCGTTGCTGTGCTTATCTTGATTTGTGGCGCTGCGTTCTATCCGGCCGCGGGTAATACGAACGCTTTATGGCGACACTGTTACATCGATGATAAACTGGATCCCACATGGACGTTCCCAACGGACAATACATTTGTTAAAACTGTTTAGACTCACAATAGCCGCCATCTTAGCTGTTTAAATTTAAATAGGTGACAAATCCAGAGTTGTGGCAAAAGATTGTATTTAAATGCAAACAATTTATTTAACAATAGTTTTAACTATTAAAAATAAGCTAATGTCTAAATTACCCTGTAACAATTTTGAACTTCAGCTACTACTCAGCGTAGATTTTTTCATTTTAAAATGTATTCCATAAAACTCAAAATAATTTTGCATATTGAATTCAATGATCGCATCTTCCTTGAACACTGTAATGATATTGTTTTAAATGAAGTCCTGAATTTTAATGTTCTTTTACTTCAACAATAAAAATAATTTTACGAACACCAATGTTCAGTACTTTCTACTAAATAAATAACAATATGTTTACACCTAAAGCGATCAATAATATTAATAACAGGTTACGCAAAGGTAGCACCATTCATTCGTCCATGCAGCTTTTGGTACTGAGGCAGCATTAAATTCACTAATAAAAAGAATCTCTCTTTAAATTATTTGCTATACAGAACTAGCGTTAAATTCTTTGATAAACGGTATCAGCATTAAATTGTTTCCTTAAACAGAATCGCCACAAAATTTGCTGCTAAACTGAATCATCAATAAATTCTTTGCTAAAGGGAATCACCGCTAAATTTTTTGCTAAATAGAATCCCCATTAAATTGATTGCTAAACAGCATCAGAATTAAATACTTTGCTAAACAGAATCAGCATTAATTTCTTTGCTAAACGGAACCCGCATTACATTTTATGCTAAACAGGATCAGCAATAAATTCTTTGCTAAACAGAATCAGCACTAAATTCTTTGCCAAACGAAATCAGCATTAAATTATTTGCTAAAAAGCATCAGAATAAAATACTTTACGAAACAGAATCAGCACTAAATCCTTTGCTAAACGGAATCAGCATTAAATTATATGCTAAACAGGATATTAGTAAAATTCTTTGCTAAACAGGATCAGAATAAAATACTTTGCGAAACAGAGTCCGCACTAAATTCTTTGCTAAACGGAATTATCATTAAATTATTTGCTAAACAGGACCAGAATAAAATTCTTTGCTAAACGAAATCAGCATTAAATTACATGCTAAACTGAATGCTAAAATAATTAACCATATTTTTGTCATAATGAAGTTGAAGCTTACTGAACAGAAGCGAAAATATTTGAAAACGCACAGATTGCAAAGTCCACAGACAACCGCATTGTTACGGTAAACTATGAAGCTGAATCAATTGAGCACGAAGTAATAATCGATCAACTTCCAAACTAACAATCGATTGTGAAGCATAGTTCCGGTCGCGTCTGATTTAATGCCACTGCAAGCGGAACTACTTGGCCCACACCTTCTGCTCCGACAAAAGTCCCACGGACGCAGTGTCGATGATGAATGTTGTACATTAGGGTCAAAAGGGAATCGCCTAAGTGAATACGTCACGCACTAAATTAATTAAAGAAAGCGATTCAATTAAAGATGTATTGTCTACGTTATCGGGAACCGGGCGCTTTAATGGATCCGACTCGTTGTAGGCCATGTTGGCGCGAGTAATGCTTCCCAATAACAACAATACAAGTTTTAGAACTGGGAAACCTTTCAAGCGGGTGTTCAGTTTTCTGCTTCTTTAAGATTAAGCTATAGTAGAGGTAATAGGACCGTCAGTTGAGAAAAGGAGATATATAATAGAGGAAGAGACCTGAGGGGATCGGGAACAGACCTGGGGGATTAGGTATAATCATGACCTAGGGTTGCATACCCACTTCAACCCCTACTCTCCTACATAGGGACAGGGAGAAAGAGTATTATATTCATACAACTCCAATGACATTTTGCCGGACTCCAACGGTTATTGCTATAATGGAATGTGTATGACAGAGCCTAAACAACCCATGTGCTACCAATACATAGTTTACGGAATCCATTTGAACTGTCCACTGCAGCTGCCTTGATTAAAGTAAATATATACACAGTGGCGGACTTTGCCATGGTGCCGTCCCTAGGCACAATTCGGCCGGCCGCCCCTTTGCGCCCCATTCGCGAATTTATTGGAAACATCCCAACGTAATATAATGCTTTTAATTTTTCACCATACGATTCCGTTTTCATGCCTGTTCAAAGAAATGCATAGTAAAAAAATAATTAACTTTTAATAATGATGCGCTTTGATATTAAAAAATATGTTGGTATTCATGCAATAATGCATTTTACGTTTAAATTAATTACCGATTACCGTGCCGACCATAGTTTACTGTCCTAATTCAAAATTAATAAACGTAAAGTACATATTAAATAACAATGTATTTAAGATATTATTTAAAGACAATTTTTATAAAAACAAATTTAAAAATGTATTTTGGTTCCATCGATAAAATTAAAAACCAATAAAATAAAAGGAAGTTTTCTATTCTCAGGAGGGGGCGCCCCCTGCTGGATCCGCCACTGATTTAACCGAGGTTCACATTATGACATTCACCAAATTTAACTAGGTACTATTACTATTGTCACTAAAACTCATCGGTACAAAAAAAAAAACGGCTGCCGCCTGCTACCCCCTCGAGGCTGCGCCCATAGGCACGTGCCTAGTGTGCCTAATGGGAAGTCCTCCACTGAATATATATATATATATATATAGTCTATATATATATATATATATATATATATATATATATATATATATATATATATAGGTTATTGTCTAAACAGACCTACATACTAACACAATTATTTCTCAAGTGTGCAGTACAGGAGTTGTATCACTACAATACTAAACTACTTACACACTATGAGTGCAAATTATTATTATTATTGTTATAGGTATATATAAATATAAATAAATAAATAAATAAATATATATATATATATATATATATATATATATATATATACACTGTATATATATCCAATACTCTCGCACTCAGCCAATATTAGTTGTAATTTTTTGTAAAACGTAACTCAAATAAAGTTTTTCTTTGATGTTCTAAGTAGGAATTAACTTGGAAACTTTGTTTTTATATTAATTGTTATTACATATATTACCATCCGCGTTAAAGTCACCACTTTCTTTTATTACTTGATTAAAGTATTATCTAAAGTACTTTACCCTCTCGCTTTATATTATGCCAACATTGTTTAGCAGTGATGCCAACCTGAATAAACCGAAAATACACTACATTCCGTGGAACTATTAATCTCTTTATCCTTAAATGTAGCCTCTAAAGTTTATATTTCAGCAAAATTCAAAACGCCCATACGCAATGACGTCAGTGTTTTGCACGTCAGTAAATAAATAAAACCCCTCATTTACAAATCATATATACGATTACATAAGCCGGAAGCCCAGTCACTCATTAACGGGCGAGTTAATTCCTCCTAGCTCGGGTCGCCACGGCTCGGCCTTGGTGTGATTGACTTCATCGCTGGATCATGAGTCAAAAGTGATGGTTATCTCACAGATGCGCGTCTAGCGTTTCCGCATTAACGTCACCACGAGCTAGTTTCGTGCACGCACAGATGGACGTTAAACGAAGGTTGCAAAGTCGTATGCGCAGTGAAAGGGCAAAGAAATTTTGGTGCAGTCACAAAACGTTACAGCTTGCTATGAAATTTGTAACTGGGAAATTTCCAAATATTAATATCCTGATATTGTAGTCACAATTTAAGGAAGATGATTTTCGGTAAAATACTTAAAATTTTAACAAGCATTATCGTATATTTCATGCAAACCCTGCAGAATGAGTTTTTATACTAAATCTGGAACAAGGGTTTTTTCCACAGATTAACCACAGTTTACACTACATTATGGGTTCAGTCGCTGTAAGATCACAGATCGGCACATCGAAATATCCTCATAAAATGTATTGAAAGGAAAATGTGATTTACAAAGCTCAACATCCTGATACTTTCAGATGTTTAACACACAATATAGTACCTTTGAACAAACTTTAAAGATGTCAGCAAAAGCTATCACCAAACTATAATTTAGTGAAGAAATTTCTCAAGAAAAGAGCCTTCTTTCTTGACCGACAGTCAAATTCCCGACCTACCTTGTTCAGACCAGACAATTTTTTCGACGAAGCACCCGCAACGACCTTGGTAAGAACAGGGTTCAATGTTGTGGAGGTATAAAATAATTGTACAATTTAGTAACCAATGCTAAAACTAATTCAATGCTATTTGAGCAAAAAAGAGATTACTTCATGATATCATGATAGAGGTAAGTACATAAAAAATATTGATAATTTTCTTTTTATTAAATGAAGGGGGAATGAAGAAATGGAATCAAACATAAGCGCATTCTCTCTCTCTCGCGCTCACACACACACACACACTCAGAGAGAGAGAGAGAGAGACGAAAACAAGCACATACACACACACACACACACACACACACACACACACACACAGCAGAGAGAGACTGGACACAAACACACACACACACGCGCCCGCGCGCACGCACGCAACTCATACACTTACAACATTCATACACACACACAAACACGTTTAAATTAATTATATAAATTAGTAGCAAAATACTGGTTTTCTGTTAATTACCATGAACAAGACATTAATAGCACAAATTAAAGAGAATGAGAACAAAATTGAGAGCAAAAACGCCGCCACATTACCTGTCCCGTGAGCGGTCTACCTCGTCACACGCCATAAAGTCAAACATGGTCTTATTACGTGATAACAAAAACACAAGTGAAATTAGTTCGATCAATTACAGCACTTGAGGCGAGCATGGGTAAACCAGTATAATCCTAAGGCCGCCCCTCCCGAGCGTGTGCGTGTGGTCTTGCGTGCTAGAAGCATCAAGGATGTCTGACGTTCCCCTTCAATTAAACATGTCGTCAAACCCTACTCAGATATAGCGATAAAGTTAGACGTAGAGCAGACAACACAATATGTATGTTAGAATATAAAGTAAAATGTTTGTATTGAGAGGTAAGGTATGTAATAAAGAATAATGCTAAAAATAACAGGCTGATAATATTATTCGAAGAAGTGTAATATGCGCTTAAAGCTTAGGTTATATTTACTATGACCAGGGTATTGTTAAAACCAAATTCGTTGATTTAGACGATATAGAATGTAAAGGTTATATATATATATATATATATATATATATATATATATATATAAGGAAGACCAATTGAACAAGTTGAGAGGTAAGCCTACAGCTATCTGGATGAAACGTAGAAGTCCCAATTAATATGAAACACAAAAAACAAAACTTTGATAAAATGTTTTGCCAAGAAACCCAACCGACCCCCCTTAAACTAAGGTAGACGAACGTTGAAACAATGGCGACAACCAACCCACACATTATTCTTAACATCAGCCCATTTTGTATTGGAATATGCTTGCAATTTGTCCAAGGAAGCTCCCATAAAAATACAAGTAACAATATTTTTACCACTACTCATTCCATTTGGCTGGCTGTTACCTTGTAAAATTACTTCAAAATAACCAAATCTTCTATTATTTCCTAATTAATTCTTTATATTTAACGTAACAAAATTCTTAAGAGTTTTAAAATGTTTTGTTTTCATTTCAGTGAGAGAAATGTAACAATATTTCCCAGTTGACGCTAGTGCTTCTATTAAATTAGATTTTTGGACGAACTACGAGAGTTTACTAGAAGGAAATAATTATTTCCAGCTGGTTACAGTTGTAGTAAACGTAATTGATTAACAAATTCTTATACTCTTACAGAGAGCTTGGAAAGAGTCAGGGGGAAACAATTTCTCAATTGTAAACAACAAAGCAACTATATTCAAGCGTCACTAACAGCCAATCATTCTAACCAGGCTGTTGGCACTGCATTACCTAAACAACAAAACTGTGATTGTAAAACGATTACGCAAAAAGAATTAAGACAAAGCATTCAAAAACAGCGGAAGCCTACGGAACTCGACGCAGCCTGATTTCACAAAATCAACACTCGGCCATAATGAGTCGCGCTGGGCAATAAAACACAGTGTTTGTTCAACACTCCATCCCGCTTCGGAAACGCCCTGCCTAATTGGCTGAAACATTCAGCGGCGATAATTGCAACAGATTATTCGATGATTGGCTTCCAATTGGCCGTTTCGCCAACGCTGCCATTCTGTCGTAATTTCCGTTCGGGAAGGTAATTTCACTGCGCGACTAAGCAACAAATACACGATCGAGAAGCGGAGGCAAACTTTGCACCCACCCCAAATGTAAAATAATTATAGATAATCCAAACGTTCGTTCGTTTATGTTTCAACTGGAACGTAAGTCTGTAATCGTTCGGGTAGGCTCTGTGAGGAAAAGGGTGGTTTTGAGAAAGTGACGAGGGTGTTAGAGGAAGGTGAGGGTTTTTAGAGGAAGAATAGAGTGGAGAGGAAGAGAAAGGTTATGGGAGGAAGAGGATCGTTGCGAGAGGAAGACAAAGGGTTTTGAGGGGAAGATTATGGTTGTGAGAAGAAGATGAGGGTTGTGGGAAAAATAGAATAGTAGTGAGAGAAAGGAGGGTTGTGAGAGGAAGATGAAGGTTGTAGGAGGAGGAGCGTTGTGAGAGGAAGAGCAAGGTTTTAAAAAAAAGAAGAGGGTTGTGTGAAAAAGAATAGGGTTTTGAAAGGAAAAGGGGGGTTGTAAGAGGAAGGTAGGAGTGTGAGACGAAAAGGAGGCTTGAGAAACATACGATTAATGAAAAAAAAACATAAGTAGAGAGATATTAAGTTAAAATTTACATTTTGTAGTGAAAGCGTTTTTGCGTGTCCGAAGTTTTTGGGATATGAAGAAAAAGAATTATTTCGAGTCATAACAAGATTTCCGAATGACAAAAATTCGTTTGAAATAATTAAAATCAATGGAGTTAGTTAGGTTTTCGACTCACCTTAGAGGTTATTTGGCGGTTATGTTTAACTATTTTCCTAACTAATCACCTTAACATTAGTTTATAACTATCCGAACTTTAAATTTTGTAAATTTGTACAAACTTACTGAGGCAGAACGTTTTGATGTGGCGATCTTCATCAGTGGTTTCATATTCCTAATCTATATATTCAGAAGTTGCGCATATATTTGATCAAATTAAGAGACAAAATATTGTTTCATACAAGAGCTGCTTTAATTACTCACTGGTTACGTTACTCTCAGTATTGTACATTGTCAAGTAAAAAGTTACTATTCGATATTAAATATCAGTTAAATAAAAAATTATTTTACTTCAATTAATCTTTTAACAAATAAACATAATAACTACATTTTTTATTTAAGTTTTCACTTTTACCAGTCACTCCCAAAACTACTACGTTTTTAAAGCTTTACACAAAATGCTAAAAGTTAGCCTTGTATGCATTAAGGGTCATTTCCCTCTTGTACAAATTTAGTAACTACTTTGCATTCAATAATTTTGCTCTGCAAGTTAGTAACTAAAATTCTTATCCCGGCAAATATAGTCACAACAAATGCAGGCAGAATCACGTATTTTCTAACGTTGCAAAGTCTTTCTTTATAATTAATAATGGAACCGTAATTCCTTGTAAGTTATATAATGAAAAACCACGTTCTATCTTACTCTTAAACCAAATTACCGTTTGTTGGAACAGTAAATCTAAACCTCCTAAAACCAAGCGTTAATATCTTTTAACAATGTTTTGGCATAATTCAAACCCACTATTTTTACCGGCATTCAAATAGAGCTGCATCAATAGTTGATGGATAGACATCCTGAAAAAGTAATGCGACCTTAAAGGAAGAAATATAAACCGTCACAGATCCACAGTATACTTAAGAAACATTACAGATTCGTACAGTAAATCTGTCATTACCCTTAAACTGTACAAATAAAATTCAGGTCCCGTATTATAGGCGATTGTTCCAAACCAATTTTAAACTCGGCGCTGAGGATTGTTGAATACGAAATTCCTTCCTGCTCGTAAAGCTCGCCAAAAATACAAATTGGGCGCACAAACGGCTGATTTGGTAAGTCGTGGTTGTAGGCCTGTCTCGAATACAGAAGGCCGTTTTGTGGCGAACATCCTGTCTGTCGTCCCATCCCAAGCCACTCCCGAAACGAGGGTCCTCGACCTCAGAGATTAATTAATTTCGCGCCGGGACAGATGACTTCATGGAATAAGACTTCTGAATGGATTTGCATACAATTCGATAGGGCATTGATTCCGTCAGTTACTCACGCGACCATAGCGTTCTCAGATCTCTTTTTGTACAGTTGGCATCAATTAAACGACGTGTTCTAGTTGGGCTTTAATGTTATTATCACTGATAAGCGAGAGTAACAGCAAAACGACGCTACATTATTGTTTGAACAAATATTTACCCTTACACGTTTATAAGAAACCATGAGAGTAGGAATCGCTAATAAGAGTAGAACAGTAAAATATTGATTCCTCGTATAAATTTAAAAAGTTTCCGACAATTCAAAGATACAAAAAAAGACGAAGTTGTCTCCAATTTAGTGGCTACTTTAAGGGGAGTTTTGGACTCAACCGCCCCAAAATAAATTAAAGTGAAAAGGTTTAAAATAAAAATATTAATGTAAAATAAAATGTCATGATACTTGCGTTCGTCCCTGATTTAAATCTATTCATTAACTAGTAGAATACGTTTACAAACCCATATTAATTACTGTAATACCATACTATAATTAATAATAAATACGTCCACATACAATGTAATAAATAGGTGGTTTGTGTTGTAAATATATAGTAAATGAGGCTAATTAATAATCGTGTTATGTCACAGAGTAGGCCTATAACTATTTCCCTCAATGTTGCTTGTTGTAATCACCTTGAATTCACTGATTAACCTATAATTGAAAATTACTTAACTAAGTGAACATAATGGCTTACTTGCTGACGCGTTTCGAAACAATCGTTCCTTTTACGAAGCTAAGCCTCTACTCAACGCCTTATGTATTCACTTAGTTAAGTAATTTTTAATTGTAGTATTACACTCAGATAGAAGACCCTTAGAGTTACACTATAACCACCATACTCCCTAAATAGTTTCTGGTGGGAAGAACACCTTTAACACCACCCACCAACCCCCCTCCCAAATATTTTTCTGGATCCGCTTTGCTCAATTAGAAAAGGATCGTAGATATTTTCGGAATATTGTTAGACACTAAAACAAATAAAGCTCGTGAAAACAAAATACTGTCCCACACAAGACTTCACCGAAGTGGGTGGTAAATGACTAGTTACATACATGCAGTAAAACACAGGAACCAAGCAGTTGAAAATCTTTACTGCCGAAACTAAAGACAAGAATCCAGATCTATAAGACAATGCGGTAAAAATATACAGCTTATGATGGTAACAAAATAAAAAGTACAGAAAATAGAAAAATACAGATTTGAAGTAACTAAAGTACATCTTTATTTGTACTTGGAAGGTATTTCCAACTCTCTCTGGTAGATTGCCCCCTCTGGGGTCCACACACACACACACACACACACACACACACACACACACACACACACACACACACACACACACACACACACACACACACACACACACACACACACACACACACACACACACACACACACACACACACACACACACACACACACACACACACACACACACACACACACACACACACACACACACACACACACACACACACACACACACACACACACACACACACACACACACACACACACACACACACACACACACACACACACACACACACACACACACACACACACACACACACACACACACACACACACACACACACACACACACACACACACACACACACACACACACACACACACACACACACACACACACACACACACACACACACACACACACACACACACACACACACACACACACACACACACACACACACACACACACACACACACACACACACACACACACACACACACACACACACACACACACACACACACACACACACACACACACACACACACACACACACACACACACACACACACACACACACACACACACACACACACACACACACACACACACACACACACACACACACACACACACACACACACACACACACACACACACACACACACACACACACACACACACACACACACACACACACACACACACACACACACACACACACACACACACACACACACACACACACACACACACACACACACACACACACACACACACACACACACACACACACACACACACACACACACACACACACACACACACACACACACACACACACACACACACACACACACACACACACACACACACACACACACACACACACACACACACACACACACACACACACACACACACACACACACACACACACACACACACACACACACACACACACACACACACACACACACACACACACACACACACACACACACACACACACACACACACACACACACACACACACACACACACACACACACACACACACACACACACACACACACACACACACACACACACACACACACACACACACACACACACACACACACACACACACACACACACACACACACACACACACACACACACACACACACACACACACACACACACACACACACACACACACACACACACACACACACACACACACACACACACACACACACACACACACACACACACACACACACACACACACACACACACACACACACACACACACACACACACACACACACACACACACACACACACACACACACACACACACACACACACACACACACACACACACACACACACACACACACACACACACACACACACACACACACACACACACACACACACACACACACACACACACACACACACACACACACACACACACACACACACACACACACACACACACACACACACACACACACACACACACACACACACACACACACACACACACACACACACACACACACACACACACACACACACACACACACACACACACACACACACACACACACACACACACACACACACACACACACACACACACACACACACACACACACACACACACACACACACACACACACACACACACACACACACACACACACACACACACACACACACACACACACACACACACACACACACACACACACACACACACACACACACACACACACACACACACACACACACACACACACACACACACACACACACACACACACACACACACACACACACACACACACACACACACACACACACACACACACACACACACACACACACACACACACACACACACACACACACACACACACACACACACACACACACACACACACACACACACACACACACACACACACACACACACACACACACACACACACACACACACACACACACACACACACACACACACACACACACACACACACACACACACACACACACACACACACACACACACACACACACACACACACACACACACACACACACACACACACACACACACACACACACACACACACACACACACACACACACACACACACACACACACACACACACACACACACACACACACACACACACACACACACACACACACACACACACACACACACACACACCACTTACACTTAAATGTACTTAAAATAAGAAACTTACTTCGTATATTTGCGAGTCGACTTTCGAGAACTATTAGTTACGTGCTCTCATTTTCAAGTTTATTTAGAAGAGTTTTGAAATGAGAGCATCTAAATAATACTTCGCGAAAGTCGACTCGGTAATATACCAAGTAAGATTCTTATTTAAATACATATTAAGGTGTAAGTGACAAGTGAATACAAGGAAACAGTGTTGCAAGGTTTTATACATACAGTATATATATATATATATATATATATATATATATATATATATATATATATATATATATATATATATATATATATATAATTAAGAGACAGAAAGAGAGAGGGAGGGAGGTAGAAACTTTTTAACATTTCTATAATCAGGAAAATTGCGAAAGACAACGAACTGACCAATCACACGAGCTACAAAACTCAGCTGGACACCTTGTTCGGCCAACACTTGCAGCAAATAACTTGTACATATTCCGAAATATTTACTCCCAATGCAACAGTTTCTCGGCGCTATTCTGAACCGCGGCGCACTACTTATTTTATTGGGCAGAATGTGACGCGTATTCTCCCACCCCCACTGGAACCGGGTGGCTCGCATCAAATACTTTCGCCTCGAACTCCTATATTTAATTTTGTTTCGTCTGTGGAAGTGTTGAACGGAAATAGGTTAACTAGAGATATTTATTTCTCAGCAAGTAATGGGCTCTACAAAAAACAAACCGAAAAAACACTCTTCCTTAATTACACACTCGTTACAAGAACTGACGTTAGCCATTGAGCAAAATATCACGTCACACCAGACTCTCACGAAAGCGGATAAATCATAACAAATATGTTCAGTGTAAGGGACAAGCTTCTATAGGGAACTACTGTAATACTGAAGTCACAGCTGTCATTCTATTCAGAAACTAAATACTTATCACTGTTTAGTTTAAATATACATTTGTAAATGTCTGTACAAATTGGTTCCTAAACATTTAAACAGCGGTTTGAGAAAAAATAGGCCTACATTATTTACTGAGTCTATAACGGGAAATAGCTATTTATTTGCAACATTAAACAATATTTATCGAATATGGAGTGAAAAATAGCAATCCATTTGCAACATTAAACAATAGTCTATTGATTGAATATATGGAGTGAAAATGGCAATCAATTTGTAACATTAAACAATATTGTTTGAATATGGAGTAGAAAATGGCAATCAATTTGCAACATTAAACAATATTGATTGAATATGGAGGTAAAATGGCAATCAATTTGCAACATTAAACAATATTGATTGAATATGGAGTAAAAAATAGCGATCCATTTGAAACATGAAACTATATTTATTGAATATGGAGTGAAAAATACAATACAGATTTAACATTACGCAATATAATTTACTGACGACTGTACAGCGCTACATAATCATGTAAAAACAAGTAAAACACGGCAATTATTCTGTGCATATCACTGCTGGCTGGTTTGAGTACCTAATCTACTTCACTCTACAATGAGGTTTCTTTAATTTCTTAAAATCAACTTACAGAATCATTTTCTATATGGCGTGAGGGGGGAGGGGTGAGATTACTAGAAGGTGCATTCTGTAAGTAAAGCACTGAACGGGTGTATATATATATATATATATATATATTCTACTTTATCAAGTACCATACATATTTATAAAGGCGCACTTATGTAGCAACACGAATAACGTTTACTATAAACAGATGCAAATAGATACAGTGTAGTGTGCGACAACACAGTGTAATTAACATAAGCGATGGATGATTCCACCAATAAACTTGTAATCAGGCGTTAAATGAGCGTTTAATTGCGAGTGTGACGTCATAAAAAGGCGGTTCAGTTATTCAGCAGGAAGCTGTGTATATAGGTCACATTCTTGCAGCTGACTCCAACAATGTGCATTGTCGGGTGTTTATGCATCGAGTCGCACCGGCGGCGCCACGGGGCTCGACCTATAAAGCCCAGCCATCGTGATTGGAATGCAAATAGCAAAACAAGAGAAAACTAGCTGAAGTATAGCCTAAATGTTGAATTTTAATACCAGCTCCATGCGGAGGTAAAACCAAGAGTGTATTTGCAAAACACAAAATGTGTGATTCAACAATAATTTTCTGTTTTTTTTTATAAAGAAATATCAAATTTTAACTCTTGAAGGTAGCAAATATAAACGAATCAATGCTGAACCAAACAATTCTATAAAGTCTACTATGGCAAAGCATTTATACTGTAGTGACCCGTCACAAACTGATGCTGTTATAATCGTTGTTTTATTTAGAATAATTCTACTCGGGAAAAATGAGTTGGAATTATAGCCAGCATACACAATACAAAATCCTCCTATAACTCCACTAGAGACTTTAGGAGATCTGGCCCCACGATCTGCTCTTGTCTCACCCAAAATCTCCTATAACTCCAGTAGAAAATTTAGGCGATCTGGCCACCCGACTCTGTTCTCGCCCACTACAAAATCTCCTATAAATCCAGTAGAGACTTTAGGCGATCTGGCCACACGACACTCTTCTTCTCCCACCTCAAAATCTCCTATAACTCCAGTAGAGACTTTTTGCAATCTGGCCACACAAATCTGTTCCTGTCCCACCTCAAAATCTCCTATTACTCCAATAGAGACTGTAGGCGATCTGGCCCCACGACACTCTTCTTGTCCAATTTCAAAATCTCCTATAATTCTAGTAGAGACTCTAGGCGATCTGGCCACACGATCATGTTACAGACCGACCTCCAAATTTCCATGTCTTTCTGTTAGTGTTATTTAACCAAACCTCTTTAAACATTTTCCAACTTGAGGTTTCGAAAACACAACCATAATGGTTCTGCCTAAAGGGTGCGACCGTACACAACCCTCCCTTATATCCCAGACAGGGTAGCTACCTGCTATTTTTTCCAAACTCTCAAATTACAGCCATTCTCAAATTCTGTCTCCCATAAGAACATATGAGTCTATTTATAGGACTATATTTTCATGTTAATTATATTAGCGAGGTAGTAATTTGTTTGAAGTACGTGACTGAATTCCCCCCGTTAATTCAAATAAATTTCCGAGTCAATCGTTACGAAAGGTTACCTACGAGTTAAAACTGTTTTCGCTGAAACAGTATCAGCTATAAACAGCTGTTCGTCGTGTTGGTGCAATTTGCGTTGCAAAATAATTACTTGTATATTTGACTACTGCAAGGAAACACATGCGCTTTGCAAACAAACAAAAATCAACTAATTATGAGTGTAAACAGTAAGGTGCAAGACGCAATAAGCACGGTTTAGATGCAACCTCTTATGCAGTCACCCATGAAGCAACTTTACAGACGTGAATGGAGTCGAAACGGACGTGAGAGTTTAATAAAATTTCAGCAATTTCACGTAAAGACGTTCCGAAAATTAAAAAAATAATAATAAAATAAAAAATAATCTTCTATAAATTCTTATAATCCCTAAAATTTTTAACCACGCGATGGAATAAAACGAAATATTTTACCAATGGTACTGTATTTTGATTCTTGTACTGTCAATATAAAAATTTAACTTAATGTAATCGAGAAAAAAATTTCTAGTCAATTATCATCCACTACAAGTCTAGAAAAATGTATTTGACTTGAGTGGATGCATAAAATGTAACTTATGACAATTTGAAAACGATTGAAAATTCGAACAAGATGAATGAGGAGAGTGTGAATTATATAATTAGAAGGAATTCAATAAATCTATTTTTCTTCTCGTCCCAGAAACAATGCAGACAGATGAGCTGTTTGTGTAACCAATAACATTGCTCCACAGAATGACGTTGACAACAGCCCACCGTTTAGAACACATACTTGAGAGTGAATGTATGAGAATGTATAGATTCACATAATGTAGGCTTAATGAATGAAGAATTCATGCATTATGGGGCACTTAACTTTTACGCCAAATCCACAAACAATAATTCGTATTAAATTTAATTTGTAAAAAAAATTATCATACAAAATTTAAAAATTTGTTTTAATATGAATAGGGGCGTTTCCCCCTAAAAGGCTCTAGTCTTAATATATAATTTCGTAAACAGAATTTTGAGAGAGAGAGAGAGAGAGAGAGAGAGAGAGAGAGATTTTGGGAGTTTGGAAAATCGTACAGAGCTGGGGGTTGGCTCAAATTTAAGATATTGACACGAAGGACCGAGGCAAAATATGCGTTTTCCTCAGTTAACAATATTTATAGGGGTTTGAGGAACTTTAAGTTACCAAAAACCTCCATAAGAAATGCATTGCAATGAAAAATAACTCAGTCTACTAGATATGCATTAAATTAGAAATAATCACTGGTTCTGGAAAAGGAAAGATCATATTTTTACTAAAAATTAAATTAATATTAACAGATCCTAATATGCTACTTGAAACAGAAAGAAACCAAATTCCTTTAAGACCTGCATTTCCAAAAATAAGGCTCAGGGTCAAACATTATCAAGGGTAGAGCTTCAATTAACCATACGTGCTCCAAACAGTACCTGCGTTTTTACACAAGGTCAACTTTATGTTGCACTAAGTCGAGTAAAATCTCAAGATGGATTAAAGATACAGATTGAAAATACGATTGGTCAAAAAAATCAAATTTAAAATCCATTCACAAAAAATATAGTTTATAAGGAAATTTTTATTTGAAAAACTTGAATTATATTAAATTTAATTTGTATTGAAAAATAAAATTAGGATACAAGAGATTAAAATTTGTTTCAATATGAATAGAGGCATTTGGCCCTACAAGTCCCTAGTACAATACTGTACAATCCATAAAGTGTAATTATGAAGTAATTTTCCAAAACCACTGCATATAGTTACGACTGTAAACTTTCAGAGCATGTTTTAGATAAATTACAGGGAAAGACTTTGCACGGCGCCTAGTTAATTGGTTTCCAGTGAAACGCTTTACAACCCCCCAAAGTAACGGCCTCCATAAATGCTGTTTGAGCTTTAAAACACAAATGGCCAAATGGTTTAATATTTATCATTTTATTACTGTTTTCTGAACGAGTAATAAAAGCCTGGAGTGAGTAGTCTACAATTTTGGAATGCCCTTTTATAGTTACTTCCTCTATATCGTAAACAATACAGCGGTACATTTGTTTTATCTGCTTGGGTTTCGGAAAGGGAGTAAAATCCAACCGAATGACTCGCTTTCGAAAATTTTTTGCTAACCAAATTTAAGTAAATTGTAGCTGAAAATTGTAGCTATTTTCCGAAAAAACTAGTAGTTTAAAATAAATTATGCTGCAGAACCTAGAACACATCTAACCATTTTCCAGTGAGGATACGTTCTCCAGGTGCCAAGGCAAATATTGTAAGGTTAAGAAAGGCAGCAAAATGTACACGAATATATACAAAGCGACTCTAGAAAAAACAAAACCTTGTAGCGGGTTAGTCTCCTCTCTTCACCCCATGTTGAGATCAGATCTATAATGCGGACCAAGTAACCGTGTGCGTGGCCTTGAGAGATCGCAGTAGGTGAAACGTGAGATAGAGGGTCAGTATAAATACTTTCCTAAAAAACATGATAAGAACTGTTGAAACGCTGACTTGACGAGAAGATCGTTAATAGATAAATTAGCTTCGGAATGAAATAACAAACATTCTTGAAATATGAATAGACATATATGATGCAGAAGTTGTTGACGTATCGAACATTCTCAATGTGTAACATGTTTTTAGAAGTGGTAGTACACGCAAGGCAAAGTGAACGATTACGTGTCCGCACTATACGTCGAGTAAGCGCGTCCCTTCTCCAATAATTTCCATTTATTCCTATTACCAAGAGGTCATTGAGTCCTTTCCTTATTACTACTCATTTCCATGTTCTCTTTCTTGTCCTTCTTTAGGGAGTTAACAGGTAGCCACTTCTTTACGACTTCGGTAGATAACAAGTCTACTCCATATACACTCTACCCCTCCCCTCCACAAGTGTTGCCTTGACCTCCTCCTATACCCTCCTCCAGAAGGTTTCATGTCGTTACCTTAATCTATATTCAAAATACTTTCTAATTCTTATACTACAAAAAAATAAATAAACGATTGATGGCGATTTGAACGAATATCGATATTTTAGATATATTGCCTACGAGATATTACTTATTGATTTCGTACCGTCTGAATTATAATAAATAATAGAATCGCAGTAATAAAATGTATTATAAACAAAATTTTTTCAAACTTAATTCCTACTTAGGTTAACTGAGAAAAATTTTATTTTACTTAACTTTTACTAAATGATTACAATTAATACAAATAAAGTAACATAACCTGTGGGTTAGAACAGCTATTCTACCACATAACCTATAACATAAAATCAGCTGTTTTCACTTGTTTACAGATAAATGGGACGAAATAACTGTCCCAAGGATGCATACCTTGCCCCTGCTGTGAAAAGTTTTTATCTCATATACAACTAAAATTAATTTATTAAATTTAATTAATAAATTAATACTGAAAAAAAACTGCATTAACATCAAATGTCATCCAGTACAAGTTTAAAAAAAATATAATTGAACTCAAGTGGATGAATAACAAGTAACTTATAAAACTAAAAGTGTGTGTACCACATCAAGAGCACAGTTGTACAATATATTACAATAAAAATATTGGAAAGAGCCCCAATACCACAAAAATAAGAAATAAACTTGTTATTTAAGATTAAACCCTTATGTAGATTTCGATGACCATGTCATTATCATTAGAGGAACTTATTACAATATAGCAAACAAGAAGAGTGACACGTCTCTAGTTTGTTACTTTTTGTTTGTTAGATTGTAATTTTGTAATAAGACCCTCTGATGATGATGACATGGTCATCGAAATGTACATAAGGGTTTAATCTTAAGTAACTTTTTTGTATTTTAATATTTTATTATATTTTGGCTCTTTCCAAAATTTTCACTATAATAGAGTGTGAATTAATAAAAGGAATTGAAAATTAAAAACATGAAAATTGTTTTAAAAATTCCATAAAATCAACAGTTAAGCTACTAAAACAAATATCCTTGTTCAGCCTAGAACTAAGAATGTAAGAAAAAACAATGAAAAATATGTGTCTTTCTTTAGCATACCTGTAGCGGCGTTGCTTTAAGAACTAATTGAACATTCCAATCAGACCGGAATCCTTTGATAAACCAAAGGACATAAAGAAGTCGGGGGGAATTAAATATCATTGTTTCTTCTATATTAATTAAGTTCCTGGTAATTAGATGAAAAAGCCTCAGAGACGTTAACGCCGAGTAGGTGATGAAGAGCTTCGTGGAGATTACTTGTGAATACAACAGGTACCGGGAGCCCTAGGCTTACGGAAAGGGGTTACAACCATTGTTTAATCCTAGTTATTAGATATTTGTCCTATACAGATTATTATTGATTGGAAAATATCATTGTTGGTAGATAATACAGTAGACCTCCAATTATCCGAACTCCGATTATCCGAATCACCTTCAGATTTCCTTGAAAAAAATAATAAAGACGGAAACGTACTGCTATTTCCAAATTATTGATTCTGTCTGCATGTGCTGTCGGCCTTTCATCCGCTAGTGTAGGCGCAGCGCAAACATTTGGATGACGGGTCACCTTCTCAGTGCAGTTCTGTGTAGTTGTCCGTCATCCCTCGCTCCCGGCCCTGCCCGACTGTCGCTATTCGTTTTGATTAGTCAGTGTGTCTCTCATTCGCATTGGCCCGTTGCTTAGTTTGTGGGTGAGTTTCGTCGTTCGCTATTGCTGCCAAAAGAAAACTAGTTGTCCTATAGTTTGCGGGTAGCTAATTATAGACCAACCAGATGAACGAGTTACAGGTAGACATTAGGCTGAGATGTACGGTGTTGTGCAATCAACGACTTCAGATATTAAGAAGAGCAAACCTACAATTTTAAACTTGGTGTCAGTGCTTGAAAATAAAGACAGAGGTTCTTCAAGAAAATCAACGGAGGCAGCAAAACACAGAGAAATAGAAGATGCAGTTTTCAAGTGGTTTTTGTAACAAAGTTCTATGGAAAAGCAAATTTCCCGACCTTGTGAAAAAGCCAAAATATTAGCTATGAAGCTTAACAAAACTTTTTAACTATAAAAAGATTCTCCCATTTTTAACATACCTAAAGTGATTAATTTTTTCCAGTTTTTTTTTTCAAAAATCAAAATTATCCAATTGAGGTTCTGTCCCAACTGATTCGGATAATCGGAGTTATTTTTCACATCTAGAGACTTTACGTGCATGTATCGACCTAAACACTATCAGAATTGGCTCAATGGCGTTGTTAGATTAAATAAATAAGTTGTGTCGAGTTGTTTGTCTGTATCCAGTCATTTATAACTCAAACTGGCTTCGTTATTTTGCCCCTTACCTTTGTTGACAGATGCTATACGTCATCTAAACGTAACACTCGCTCATTTTTCACCTGTTTTTCCGGCCTCGATTACGTCTTTAATATTGTTAAAGCTTTCACAAATATCCGCTGGCATTGATGCAGCGCTGACTACGAAGATGTAGGAAGTATGTATTTAGAAGACCGGGGTTTCCGAAATGCAACAACACAAAAAATAAAAACAATTCTGTCGTTACAGAAACATGTATTTTAATGTTTTCTGCGTGTGAACATCTTGTAAATTTTACTCACGATATCACGATAACACAGAAATTAAAAAACAAATATCGTGATTTTTTAGAAGAATGCTGTATTCTTATCAATGCAATTATGCAATTTTAATAACAAACAAAAAATAATAAATAAAAACACTTTCACTTATTAATAGAACTGTCTAAAATTTACATCAAAAAACATTTTCTGGATTTTCGTTACCAACGAATTCTCTGAAATTTTCATAGAATCGAAATTCCTAATTTTCATTATGAACGAAATTCTCTCAAATATTAACGCCTTTCAATGTTGTCGATTGAATAAATATCTTAACGTTTTGCATGTACTGAATACAGTCGTAATTTTACTCACCAGACATTTCCTGTAACAAAGAAATAGAAGAACGAAATTCGTAATTTTTTTCAAGTGAATGAAATTCACCGACGTAACAAGAACACAACTGTACCCTAATCAACGAAATTCCCTGAAATTTATATTATTAAAAAAATTAAACTTTCACTTGAAACTGCTTGAAATTTACACATCAAAAAGTTACTTTTCCTTATCAACAAATTCTTTCAATTTGTAATTAGAATAGAAATTTTTTTCTAATGAACGAAATACAACAAATGAAATTCCCCAGAATTTTCTTGTGAAGGACGTTTTATAAGCAACAGTGTTATTACCAACGAGATTTCATAAAAGTTTATAAGCAATAAAAATACTTGACAAGTATGTTTTCAAAATTTTCTACACAATGCTCATGAATAAAACAGTTCACAGAAATCTGCACAAAGATATTTTTTACTTTTTGCAATTCCTATTACATTTAGCTTCCAATCTATAAATAACTATATCCTACTGTAACTGTAAAACTACGCGCGAACTAATTTCCAAATAACCTTTTAAATTATAAGTAAATAATGGGCAACTAAGTGAATACTTAAGAACGTATTTGCTAACGCGTTTCGAAACAATCGTTTCATTTACGAAGCGTGTATATCACTCTAGCAGACACATTGCTAAAGTATTCACTCAATTATGCAAGTTACTTATACTTTAAACAGTGAATTCAAGATGATTACAACAAGCAAATTTTAAAATAATTTTCTAAACATTGACCAATATGTACTTTTGAAAAGAATTTAACAAGCTATTTAAAAAATAATATATTAACATCCGTTAACCGAATGTTTTTAGAAAAGCGCATAGCGTGCGGGCGTCTTTCGAGAGTGGCTCCCGCTAAGACCGTTGAGTGCTCCACTTTTTATCGCAGACTGAAAATATCCTGCTCTGGGCCGTGACAGCTGCGTTGCCATTTACTCTATTCAGCTCCCGTAGGATTTAATATGCCACAGGAGCCAGGAGAATGCGGCAATGAGCAAATGGAACTATCACATGTAAGAGGAAAAATGATAAAACTAAAGCATGTGACAAAACCTTTATACAAATTTATGATTGTTTTTAAATAAGAAAAAGTAAAAAAATTTAAATTTAGTGTACTTAATATTCTGTACCTGTTTATCAAAAATTTAACAAATCTACAGCCGTTTGGAGATTAAAATATTTTATCAAAAATTCAAATAAATATTATTACATAACGTTTATTCGTCAGCGCCATTCGTCAGAATAATTTTTAAAATTGCGTCAAAATACCATCAACAAGATATTTTAGTACTTCACAAACCCACCAAGGTATGTTAGTACCTCATGAACCCACAAAGGTATGTTAGTACTTCATGAACCCACCAAGGTATGATAGTACCTCATGAGCCTGTCAACAAGGTATGTTAGTTCCTCACGAACCCACCAAGATATGTTAGTACCTTAAGAACCTGTCAACAAGGTATGTTAGTACCCCACGAACCTACCAAGGCATGTTAGTACCTCAAGAACCTATCAACAAGGTATGTTAGTACCCCACGAACCTACCAAGGCATGTTAGTACCTCACGAACCCACCAAGGTAAGTTGGTACCTCACGAACCCACAAAGGTATGTTAGTACCTCACGAACCCACCAAGGTATGTTAGTACCTCATTAACCCACCAAGGTATGTTAGTACCTCACGAACCCACCAAGGTATGTTAGTACCTCAAGAGCCTGTCAACAAGGTATGTTAGTACTTCATGAACCCACCAAGGTATGATAGTACCTCATGAGCCTGTCAACAAGGTATGTTAGTTCCTCACGAACCCACCAAGGTATGTTAGTACCTCATTAACCCACCAAGGTATGTTAGTACCTCACGAACCCACCAAGGTATGTTAGTACCTCATTAACCCACCAAGGTATGTTAGTACCTCACGAACCCACCAAGGTATGTTAGTACCTCAAGAGCCTGTCAACAAGGTATGTTAGTACTTCATGAACCCACCAAGGTATGATAGTACCTCATGAGCCTGTCAACAAGGTATGTTAGTTCCTCACGAACCCACCAAGATATGTTAGTACCTTAAGAACCTGTCAACAAGGTATGTTAGTACCCCACGAACCTACCAAGGCATGTTAGTACCTCAAGAACCTATCAACAAGGTATGTTAGTACCCCACGAACCTACCAAGGCATGTTAGTACCTCACGAACCCACCAAGGTAAGTTGGTACCTCACGAACCCACAAAGGTATGTTAGTACCTCACGAACCCACCAAGGTATGTTAGTACCTCATTAACCCACCAAGGTATGTTAGTACCTCACGAACCCACCAAGGTATGTTAGTACCTCAAGAGCCTGTCAACAAGGTATGTTAGTACCTCACGAACCTGTCAACAAAGTATCTTAGTACCTCACGAACCCACCAAGGTATGTTAGTACCTCAAGAGCCTGTCAACAAGGTATGTTAGTACCTCACGAACCCATCGAGGTATATTTAGTATCATACAAATCCACCAACAAGGTATGTTAGTACCCCCACGAACCTACCAAGGCATTAGTACCTCACGAACCCACCAAGGTAAGTTGGTACCTCACGAACCCACAAAGGTATGTTAGTACCTCACGAACCCACCAAGGTATGTTAGTACCTCACGAACCCACCAAGGTATGTTAGTACCTCAAGAGCCTGTCAACAAGGTATGTTAGTACCTCATTAACCCACCAAGGTATGTTAGTACCTCAAGAACCTGTCAACAAGGTATGTTAATACCTCACGAACCCACCAAGGTATGTTAGTACCTCACGAACCCACCAATGTATGTTAGTACCTCACGAACCTGTCAACATGTATGTTAGTACCTCACGAACCCACCAAGGTATGTTAGTACCTCAAGAGCCTGTCAACAAGGTATGTTAGTATCTTACGAACCCACCAAGGTATATTTAGTATCATACGAATCCACCAACAAGGTATCTTAGTACACATAGGTTGGTCCACACGTGTAACCCATTGCGGATTAATTTATTCGCGATCCAAGCGATATAGCGGCACGAGTTAATTCATCGCATCATGTGATCACGGCAACTAAAAAAACAACAACAGCTTAGACATGAGCAATGTGTTGTTCTTGCCTAGGTCTATCTTAAGCATGGCGACGATAACACACAAACAGGGGTCAAGCAGACTAAACATTCAACAAAAACCTTCTACTTTCTCTAAACATGACAACAATCTACGACGAGAACCTAACATCCACTATAGATGTCTTCATCGATGGGGAGCAATAGGGTAGAGGAATGGTAATTTATATTTTATTTTAAAAGAAATTAAAAAACATTTACTTTGTTGGTTAAACATGTTATTTTCTTAGTTAAAACATACATAAGCATGACCACACACACACACGAGCGCGCCCGCATACATACACACACGCACGCACGCAAGTACGCGCGCGCGCGCACACACACGCACACACACACACACACACACACACACACATCAGATACGTACTTATTAGCTTATCCAAAGCAGCACTTACTTAGATGGTGAGTACCGCTTCAACCGCAACCGTCCTAGTTGCCAAATGGATACCCCGAAGTGGCCGTATTCATTACATCAAAACTAGTTCCTCCAGTGGTAAGTTGCCATACAAGTTGAAACATTTATTTAGACGAAAATATAGTTAAAAAGCAAAACTCTATACATCTACTATACTTGGCGAAATTCCTGAAAATACTTCTTCTCGCCTTCTAACAAGACATCTTGATTATACCAATCTCTCATCTTCTAAGGCGGCTTTTACAGAAGTTAGAAATTCTTGTCGGTATGCGATAAAGTCTCCGGCCGGATGGAATAATTTTAAAAATTCTGCTACATATGCCTTGTACGTCGCGAACCACTGGTTAATATCCAAGGTTGTTCTGATTTTATTTGCTGCAGATCCAGATAGTTCTTACACTTAATGTGCCTCATAAGATATTCTAACTTAAGCATTTTAGCTTTCTCTCACAATCGATGTTTCTGTCTCTCTCTCCTTACCTAACCGACAAATTACTTCATTGGTGACAGGGTGTTGGAGTGTATATGTCCATATTTCAAACCTCTCAACCTGTTTCATTAGTATCGGGCATTGCCCCTGCTTCTATTCCGTAAGACAGATCCGGAAACATGTAACACTGGATAAGTCCGATTTCGTGAGGTAGGGTAAGCTGATCGAGGTAAATATGTACTTCCAGATACTCAACGAAGACCTCTATTCGCGTATTGCCTTTACATACGTGTATGATTCTGTAAACAATTCTTAGATCGCCCATTAGCGCATACAGGTCGTTGATTTTTTATGCGCACCATTTGAATTTTGTGTTGTTTAATTTTAGTTTATATTATTTTCTAGTTCTTCATATCTTAGCCATTTACTCGCTGGTAACAATTATAAACCTTTTCTAGTCCACTATCGAAGTTTCACAGTGTTTTCAGCATATGTTGTGTTATCACGTGTTTCATCTTTATTTTATTTTTATTCCTTCATTGCTATCCTCTCCAGTCATAAATATCTCTTCAAAATATGTTTTAAAGAGGGTGGGAAACAAAATATACGCAAGGTATATTGTCAATGCTGACGTCATTTTGGTAAGCACTAAGCAACTAGGTCACAACCAACCAAAAATGTTTAACACTGTAACATAATTAGGTAACTGAGTCTGTGACGCACAGAGCTGCCATGTAACCGCCTTTCTCAGACCTCGCCGATAGGAATAGTTAGGCTGTGATGGAAAATATAAAATCCTTAGCTAGATTAATTCAAGCAGAAAAGAAAATCAAGTAATGAAAAAATGCAAAGGTCTTTGTATCTAGAGAAAAATATACATCTGCCCGGCGTTTTCTAGGAATTCTTTCCGTCCACACTTTCTCCTATATGGACAGGTATCAGATATACCATCAAGGCCAGTAATATTTGTAGGCTAATCATTAGAACAGGTCCAATGGTATGACGTCAGAACATAAAACACTGGAAGCGGGTTTTGGAAGTATTCAAATAAACCATAACTGTAACAAACAAAACTGGGTTCTCCAGCTCCAGAGAAAATATGAGCGACACTCTTTCTGCAGCGTCCGTTGAAGTTCTTGGGAAACAATAGAAATTTTTTTAAATGTTATAAAGGGAAAGGTAGTTTACTATACAATTTAATTTCTTAATATACTCATCTTCATTTCTGTTAGGAAAACGTTTGAGTAGTTTTCTGCTTCCTTGACATTACAATATTTTTCTTGTTGACATGTTTCGGAATAAATCTATTCTCAAAACTTTAAAATTAATAAAATGTATATTATTAAGAATCAGCAATTTACTAACTCTGATTATAGCTTTCTTGAAACGAAAATGCCTTACAAAATATGAAACTGAAGGTTAGTAGTGGAAACTGCCAAAATGAATAGGAACAACGAACCACAAGAGTTCCCGCGGTTCATTGTCCCGTGACTTGGGGTTAGTCGTAGATAATATTCAAGCATATGATTTAATACTGCACAAAATTTTGCACCAAAATCCTGTAACAAGCTTTAAAGATTACTGTATTTGCAAATTGGAAAACTCAGATAGATTAATTGAAGAGCAGTTTTAAATACATGGGAAACAGATTCAACTAATCGTGAACCCAAAACCAACTTTGGCGTAACTTTGTGCCTCCGACAGAACAAACACACTCTGTATTGTCACAGAGGAGACGGTATGTCGGCTACGCAGGTTGGAACGTCGGCGGGAGACCACCTGTTACTATCCAATATGGCAATCCTGGATCACAATTGCATACCTACTACTGATAGCAAGAAGCTATTTAGTTTCAGAAACTTTAACGCCTCTGGCAAGAGAAAGGAGTTCTGGCTTCTACTTTACATAGTTTTATGATGGCGTTGGTAAAATGAGGAACTTCCGAGATTTAAGTAGAAATGTGTAATGAAATAGTTTTTGCAGACCATTGGATGTATAGAAATAAATATGACCAATATAAGAAACTAAAAACCAAATGAAAGAAAACAAACTTCAAGATAACTTTCATATGTACTCAACTTGATTTATGTATACGATAAAAAATTAATAATACTTTCAAATATGTAGATATTTGAAAATTAAAAACAGATATACAGTGCTACGGTTATATAAGGAAGGTAAAGGATTAAAGAAAGAAGCCTGATGGAAAAAACGTAATATGTGACCCTGCATTTGAATCTCTCATTAGAATTAATGTTTAATTCATACAACACAAGACCAGGCCTAAAGCTATGTAAACATGGTTTTTTCTTCCGCTGTCGAGTCAAAGATCTGTAGAATGACAACCCACGATAGTTCAACAAAGTTTTAAGAAACTACCTTCTAAAGTAAGGGAGAGCGGGGTACTTTGTTACAAGTTCGATTGTGGGAAATGTAGTGGGCGGAGGTAAATTTAACTACGAACCTAAGAATCTGATAGCTCCCATGAGCACATGTAGACTGTATGAATCCCATCCCGAGACTACATAGCCTAAGCCTACGTATTATATGTGTTTTTAAGCAAAGGAAATTTTTTCATCGTTTTGTCAGTTTTTTCACGGTCCGCCCATAAGATTAATGTGCGCGTATTTTGTACTGTCCTAGAGTGCAGTTTATTAGCTATATAATAACTTTTGGTTTTTTAGTTCAGTTAATTTATATTCGGAAAATTATAAATATAACCTTAATTCGTAGCGAGGGGCACTCTATTACATATTCGGTGGGGTACTTTGTCACGGTGGTTAAATGGGTTGAATTGCAAATATCTGATTGAAAAAGTACATAATGTCTATCTAAGCTGATTGAAAAAATACATAATGTCTACCTAAGTCCAAATGTTATGATAAAATTATAGGCGTGAAAAAATAAAATGTGAAAATTGTGGCATTACCCAGCTCTCTCCTACTAGTTATATATCTAAAGTTAAATAAAGGCAACCATCTTGAACCCCTGATTTAATTAAACACTTCCCCTATTAGGTCGAATCTTACATTTACCTTGATGAATTTAACACAGATAATAACACAGACATTCTACAAACACAAATTCTATTCTAAGGACTGCAGTTCTGTGAAACGATAGGTATATTCGTATACTTCTTAGAAGTTCCTACATTTTGTAACAAAAATCTCTAATGACATGAGGTAGGTTTTTACGATAGTTTTAGTCAGAAATATCTAAATACTTGAGACGAAATCTTCAATCTTTAACATTTGAAAATTTCAATCAAATAGTTAAATAACAGTATTAATTTAGTAGGTGGTAGTATTTTGTAAAGTGCTGCATTTAGCCAACAAAGCGTGACTGCCACATGCGGTAAGAAACAGTATCTACAGAAGCAGGTGTAAAACGTGCCTATACAGAGAAGCAGAGAAAGTCATTTAGTAACCGAGGTATGCCGCGGTGACGTCATTGGTACTTTTGTCTCGGTATCCACATAGATCTTAACTGTACTATTGACAGGGGGAAAGAAATATACCTTACTATTGAATTACAAACATAAAATATCTGCTAGTTTGATAGAGGGAAAACAGTTTGGCATAGTTGTATAAAAAAATATATTACCATGTTAGGATAGAACGATTGACCCCACGGTTAAAAATCAACGGCGAAGGGCAACAAACTTGCAAGGCTGGCGTCTGAATTCGGTCTACGCCTTTTTTTAGCATAAGATAAATTAATTAAATTGTGAGAGATTTGGACACTACAACTTTTAGACTACACACCAATAAGAATTCATTGATGACCATATTTTCGACAATCAGTAAAAATCCGGATTATCCAAACCTCCATTATCCGAATTCCGTCCAAATTTTCAGACAAAAAAATTAAAACTGAAACCTACTACGAAATCCAAAGTAATGATTCTGTCTGCATGTACTTTTGGCACTTTATCCGCGACGCTATTGTAGGCGCAGCGCAAAAAGTATTTGGAGTGGCCAAGCCAACCCGACTATAACTATTCGTTTTGATTAGTCAAGTCAGCATGTCTTTGATTGGGATTGGCCCGTTATTTTGTTTGTGATTAAACAAGTTGTCCTATCATTAGCGGATAAAGTAAATATAGACCAATCAGGTAAAGGCGTTATGGGTAAACATTAGGCTGAGATGTACGGTGTTGGGCGATCAACGGCCTTAAACATTACAATGAGCAAAGCTATGCTTTTATTATCAGTACTTGAAAATGAGCGTGGGAGGTCTTCAAGAAAATCAATGAAGGCAGCAGGGGAAAAATTAGAAGATGTTTTTTTCAAGTGGTACTTGCCGCAACGTTCTATAGGAAACCCAATTTCCCAACATGTTCTTTGTGAAAAAGCTTTAAATATATATATATATATATATATATATATATATATATATATATATATATATATATATATATATATATATATATAAAACTATAGCATACAATTTTTTCTCCCATCTGGAAGTTACATACAGTAATTACTTATATTCACCCTTTTTTTTTAAATTCCAACCACCCGAATGGGACTCGGTCCCAATTGATTCGCATAATTGGAGCTCTACCGTACTAAGTAGCCCTATAGAACGGAAACATAGTGTTCGACTGTTACCACGTCCTAACTTACCTCTTGCTTTCTTGTGTAACTTGATAAAGTCCAGATGTACTAAGGATGACCTTTAAACACGAGACAAGATCTGACCAAGAGGTCGCAGACAACGTGTACAAGTAAAAGCGAACGCACGGCTCCGAGTTTAACTCAGTCGTTACATCTATTTAGAAGCTACAGGATTCCATAACACTCATAACTTATGGATAAGGATATTTAAAATCATAACTTGTTATCACTTCCAACGCCTTATCTAAGTTCAAACCAAACAAAGTAGATAACGGTTTGTTTTATTTTAATTACTCAGCGAATTTGCTTGTGTTTTTTAAAATTCTTTCTCTTTACTTGAATGTTATTGTAATTTATAAATATCTCCTCTAATTATACACATCAGAGTTGAGTAATTCTTTCGAGGAAAAGTCTAATTATATCGCGACGGCAAGAGCTTACAATCAGCTGTTTTTATTACAACAAAACAGCTGTACAGACTGTTATTAGCGTAAAGGTTAAACTCAAGTGAAGTACCGATGACGTCATTTGTTACATAGGAAATAGAGCTTCCTTGAACTGTTCAAGGGAAACTGTTTAAATGGAAGCAATGTGTTTCGAGGCCATCAAAGATCCTCTAAACAAATAAATAAATTATGAAGCAGGGGGTCTCAAACTGGGGGCGCGCCTACTAACTGAGGGGGCTAGGGGATTTTCAGGGTGGGCGTGGATAAGTGCACTGGAACTGTCTACAGGTGAGAGGTGTATGTCACCAGCAGGTATAGCTACATTTTTTTATGCTGGCACTTAGGGGCTGCGTGCCTTGACGAGAGGCCGAGGGGAGGGTGGATGTGCTCGCAGGACATTTTCAAAAACATCGGCCGTTGGACTTCCGCTGACTCATTGGGTTTCTTGTTATTTTGTTTCTTATAAATACGTTTTAATGTGAAGTAAAAATAGCAACAAATGAGGATAGGGCGTTCTCCGAAGCGTGCTATTAGGATTGTCTAAGGATTAGGACTGCTAGGTCAAGATTTATGGACCCGATGAGGAATGACGACAGTGCCTGATGTTTTATAAATGACTAATACATAATTTCTACTTAAGAGCCAAGAGCCAGCTTGTAAAATTTGATGTGTAGACTGATATGAGATCTGCGTACTGAACTATAGGTCAAATTTTATAAGCGGGTGCTTGGGTCTAAGGTAGAGATTGTGTATTAGTCATCTAAAAAACATCAGGCAAGGTTGTCATCCCTCATCGAGGGTGCAAATCGCGGCATAACCGTCCCAAGTCTTAGACAATCTTATTACCACGCTTCCGTGAGTGCCATATTTACATCTGTTGTTTTTTATACTATACATAAGTAACAAAATAATGACTCAACCCAATGAGTAAGCGGAAGTCCAAGGGACGATGTTTTTGATGTCCTGCAAGCCACTCCACCCTCCCCTCGTCCTCTTCTTCTGCCAAGGCTCGCAGCCTTCAAGTGTCAGCTTATAAAATTTTACCCATACGTCACTGTTTTTGTAGAATGTTTAGTCTTGATAGACCCTTGTTATTGAGTTATAGCCTCTGTGCTCAATGATAACATCTATGGAGCATAGTTAAGCGTCTTAATTTATTGTATAGTCCTTTTCTCTATTTTATTGTGAAAACTACGACTCTCTCTCTCTCTCTCTCTCTCTCTCTCTATATATATATATATATATATATATATATATATATATATATATATATATATATATATATAAGTATATAATATTATATATTCGTTATGAATGTTCAACAGTTTTTAAAGTTAAAGGATGTGTAAGATCAGTAAGACGGGTTGGGAGTATTCTTGACAAGACAACCACTAAATAAGGAATTTCTCTTAACGACTTCGTTATACAGAGGTTCAACTGTATTTATAACAAAAGTAAAAAAAACGTAATCTAATGTTTAATTTTCCTAATCAGCTTCAGTTTCATACCAAGATTGTAATCCTTTACCAAAAATTAACAGTATTGGGCCGTGACGTCATGTAAATGTTATGACTGGAGGGGGTAAGCGTAAAAGTTCGTGAGCCCCATTTATATTCAATGATACTGCTACAGATATTTATCTCTTTCAGCCATGAAGGTAAAGTATATGGTTTTTTAAAAATAATTCTTGACAATTAATTTTAAATTTATTTTTACCTTTTCTACATTGTTTACAGTTTTTCATTAATTATTCTGACTCATAAGTAACATTGTAATTATTGGATAATATTTAGTTTTATTTTCTAGAAAAATATTCTTCTTAAATAATTTCCAAAATATTTCGAAGAAATAACTCATTTTTTTAAACAATTCAGGATATTAATTAAACTGACGAAATGTAAATTATTTAAGGAACATTTCAGCATTAAAGTTTCCGTTTCCTTCCATGACATCATTTCGCAAACACAGTAATGGAGTGATTGAACAGTGTTGAACATAAATCTAAGTAGTGCAAACAAATGGACGTAAATGTAGGCGACGAGAAGACCACACCCCAAGTCGTGTTCGGCAGGGGCGTGGCCAACTATGGCTTTTTATTGACGCAATATATCAATAAACTTCGTTTTTACAACGTAATAGAGTTCACGAAATTAAAAATCACAAGTTGTTTTATTTTACGCGTTTCGCTAAAACAGAGCTCTGTGCTTAAGTTAAAAAAGAATTATTTGTTAACTATTCTTAAAAGTGATTTTATTGGTTTTCATTTATATTCTGAAACTGTTAAAGTCTCTTCAGAAGAAATAAGTTTTAATGTTATAAATTTCCGATTATAAGCAAGAGTTTCCTAATTTGAAGGAAATGTGATTTTTTTACAGTTGTTTGCACTTGGAAAATATTTTCTGAGAGGGGTGAAGTTTTGAAATGTTTGTATAACTTTTCCTTTATAATAATAATTGTTTTGAAAATTTTAAACAAATATTTTATATAATGGCAAACTTAATTTTCTACCAACAAAAATATGAGAGTTTTATTATTATTGCAAATAGGAGAAATTACTCTGTATTTATTATTGTAGAAGAAATAAAAGTGTAACAATTAAAACGGACGGGCTCGGAATGCTAATATGGAGACTGCATTAGTGGAGAAGAAGGAAGACTTAGGATAAGGCGGAAATATAGAATAGATAAAGAAATTAAAGAAAAAGAGATCAAAACAATCTTTGAAGGGATAGTGACAATCGAATGGCGTCGATAAACGCAGCAAATGCACGCGCACTGCATCGAATGCAGCCAAGGTAAGAGCAGGAGACAAGAGTTCTACAAAACAAAATATGCTTGTCTAGCGTGTGCCGGCTAAAGCCACTTGAAATCTTAGAGAACTGGGGAGTATAGTGTCAAGATGCATTGCCTGGCATTATCACACAATCAGTGGTCTCTGCTCAGTGGTCGGTTGCCTTAATGTAGGTCTATAAAAAATACAAAAGGATCTTCCCTATTTACATTCTGGCTCTACGATATGCCCACATCAACCTTCCCCCTTCAACAAACCTGGTGACGTTCCTGTGGAGAAGCAATTTATATATTGAGGGCAGAGGATGCGAGCCCCTCATGAAATATATAAAATTTATCCAACATATTACATTCGCTAGATTAAAATTTTTCAGAACTAAATAAAACGACTGGTTTGCGGCGACTGCCATTTATTTATTTAGCGGCGACGTTTCGATAGCAGATTCTTTTGCCATATTCAGGCCTGTACATATGAATAATAATTAATGTTGATACAAATATAATTAATTAACAGCTATAAACTAATTAAAATGTACCTTTGTTTGGCGAATGAAATGATTAATACTCGAATTGAGTATTTTATTATATATTTTATTATATTAAATTACTGTACGCGCCAAAATAAACAGTACTGAAACTGGATCAGCTGTAGTTGCATTCTCTCATATAGTCATACTTGGCCGTTTTATAGGAGACCTCAGGAGATTTTGTTGTGTTCGAAACTAGCCTTTTCGTTCACAATGGTTCCACCAAAACAGTGCAACCAGCTACACTGCCTTAAGACAACATGGCTTTCCTTCAAGAAACCTTTGGCAACCGCCTCTCTCCCCTTTCTTCCCCAGCCCACTCCTCCTGACGCTTACGTCTGGGGATTGGTGAAGGAAAATAGTTTCACTGAAGACCTGCCAACCGCCATCGTCCTACTACGGAAAAATATAACGAACATGAAACAAAATGATGGAAAATCGTCAAGAAAGGCACGAGTGTTGCCTCAAATTGCACAGAAGTCATACAGAACATGTTTATACCCGAGTGTAACCGATTAAAAATCTTTTTACTTGTATGTGTTTTTAAAACTACGTAAATAAAATAAAATAAAATCTTAAGACTCTTTCAGCACTGTTTATTTTGGCGCATACGGTAGTTTATAGCTAGAAATTAATTGTATTTGTATCAAGATTATTCATATCTACAAGGCTGAAGATGGTAACGAATATGTTATAGAAACGTCACCGCTAAATAAATAAATGACAATACTCAACTCGCAAACAAGTCGTTTCATTTCTATAATATTTAACTTTTTTATTGCTCATTTTAATAGATGTTATTTACGATAAATAAAAAATTATAAAAACTGTTTGTAAAAATTCTTAATCTATTATATTAATATTTCCGAAGTTATTTTATGATTGCGATAATTTCCTAAACACGAATCCATAGTTTTATAAACACTATCAGTTAACCTTGATTATATGGCCTACGCAAGCTGGAAGCGAGGCTAATTTTACTACAATGTTTCAGATCTAGCTTTACCTGTGAGGACAAACCTGTGCCCAGCGGCCTGGGGCATTGTCTGTAATGTTAACACCATTACGTGCCCAGTAAAGACAATGCCCAAGGTGTCTACACGCCTAGATGGCACCAGATATCGTTACTATGACAACGCTAACATAAGATGAATAATTTAATAGTTACATTCCATTGTGTCTAGCGCCCAGGCAATTGGAAGCACGCTCTATGGGGAATAACTCTTGGTCTGCTCGGGGTCGCGTTGGTATTTCTAGTTGTTAACGTTATCTTTAAACGTGAAGAACTGTTATCTCATTTGACGTAAAGTAGTCGAGAAAACGTTGGTGCTTCGAGTTCTCATATTTATTTTGTATTGAAAATAGTTTTCATGTTTAGGAAGATAGTAATATATATATATATATATATATATATATATATATATATATATATATATATATATATATATATATATATATAGAGAGAGAGAGAGAGAGAGAGAGAGAGAACGGAATACATCTTCTGAAAGAGAAAAACAATTCAGGGCGTTCCTCATATTTTAGCCTAAATTAGGCGATAACATATGATTTCATACAACAGCTGAGTTTATGTTATAGGCTATGTGTTAGAACAGCTGTTTTAACACGTAGGTTATGTTCCTTTTTTATTGTACATTATTAAGCAATGGCGTACAGATCAATTTTTATAAGCTTGCTCTTGGGTGTTAAATAGAAATTGTGTATTCGCCGTCTATAAAACATCAGGTACCATCGTCATCCCTCATCGGGACCATAAATGGTGGCCTACCCGTCACCACTCTTAGGATCCTGTTACCATGTTTCGTGAACGCTCTATTTACATTTGTTGTTATTTTTACTATACTTCAAAAAGTATTAATAAGTAACAAAATAATGAGTCAATCCTAAGAGTCAGCGGAAGTCCAGGGGTCGATGTTTTTTAAAATGACCTGCGAGCACCTCCACCCTAGCTTCTTTCCCGGACTTTCGCCAAAGCTCGCCACCTCCATGTGGCAGCTAATAAAATTTTACCTATAGCCAGAGGGGACAGGGGGCAAGTGCCCCTCCAAAGCAATTACTTTTAGCAGAAAAATATATCAACCTATAAAACAGCGCTAGGTTTTTAGCAAATCAGGTTTCCTAAACTAAACAATTGTGTACTTTGAAGTGCCACAATTTTTTGGGATAAAAATTTCCCCGTGATTATCCGCCTCCTTGACTCCTTGGGTCGTGCTCCCAAACATTGACCTGGCTACGCAACAGTTATTAAGTTAAAATGTTATAAAATATTTACATCAATTGATAATTAATATTTCGATAAATCTTACCAAAGTTAAGGAGTTGAATAGTTTTTAACAACATATTTTATTCTTGAATTTTATAGTCCATTACGTTCGGTTGAATCTTAAAACATAGTTTAATTAATCCGTCAAATAAACTGTTTATTCAATAAATGTCTCAACATTTAATAAAGGTTTTTTTAAACATTTACATTCTTTTATTATTAACTAGATTCTATATTTAACCGAATATTTATTTAAAGCATAAAATAGAGGTAAATTTCGTAAAAGCAAAAAAAAATTAACACCAACGTCTTAGTAACTCACTGGAATTGACAAAAATATGATTTCCTTTAAATTAGCGTAACTATTAGCCTACACACCAACTGGTGGATAATTAAATCTCTTCCACGGAAAAATAACAATTAGTTCTTTCATTTGCGTTTTTGTGTATCACTCGTTCGAAAAACATCACAGTGGTAACATTAATGCAAGGACAGAAGTTACTGTTTATTTCACTTATTAAAGATATGATACAATTACATTGTACAGTCAATACAAGAAATAAAAATTAATAATGTATGTTTTATAACTCAAATTAGAAAAACACAAATTTAATTATAAATATAAATAAACAACATTAATGGTTTGAACTCTTGTATAAGTTAATAAACTAGCAAACGAGACCAATTTTTGTGGAAAATTTGAAATTTTTTAAAAGTTACAATTATTTAGGTAAAACACTTGAAAAAGCACAATTCGAAAACATTTTTCTGTAAAACACAAATTGAAAACCTGAACAAATTCAAGAATAGTGTTTGGAGCGAAAAGTCTAGGAGTTATAAGAGGTGAAATGTCTTCGTTGTAGCCGGCGATGTTAGGGCACAATAGCCAAAAGTTTTATAGACAATTAATTCCGAGAAGCATCGGCATTTAGACATGCTAGACGGCTCAGTAATTAAGATTAATTGCTTTTATTGGACGTCAACAGTCCTTAAGTCGCGCCACACGCGTGACCATCGTGCTTGTAAAACCGAAGACTTCATTAGCGGACGATACACTTACGACGGACTGCTTGTTAAACGCAATCAAGAAACATCACACCTTAACAAGACATAACAGGTAGTTAAAGATCAAGAAGGCTCTTGGCTATATAAGATGAACGTGTTGACATTTAACAGCGTAAAACTAAATAACTAAAAAACCCACTAACCACAATATATTTTTTTATTATTTTACTACAATTACTCTAAGTACATTTTGATTACATTGTACAAGTACTTCTGAAGATATTACCATGTAATTGAAATGTACATTAAGTAATTGTAGTAAAATATAAGATTTTTACACTGCGGTTAGTAGGTTATTTATTTATTTGGTTAAAATTAGTCCACAGTGTTCAAGAAACTTGTAAGTTCAACAGTATGACAATGGTAAACGACAGAAGGGATAATTTAAGTTTCTCCCTTTAAAGGTGTCGGAAAAGATGTTATTCCTATGTAATGTGATTTCATAGCAAAATGATTTCATAAAACTACTGATTTTATGTTATAGGTTATATGGTAGAACTAAGATGACGATATTTGTAATGACCTCAAAGCGGGACACACATTACGACGGTCAGCCCCCCCCCCGATACCGTGTGAAAGATATTTTCTAAATTGACACAACTAAACGTCCTACACTCATTATTTTATCTATTTTAGTACTTAAATTTACAGAAATAAGCATAGGAAAAGCTTTACTGTTTATGTAGTAAAAGTAGCACAATTACACTAATCGGACCATCAGTTAAATTAATTTATAAATAATGAAACAAACAAAAATACACATTTAACACTTGCAAATATGGTGAGTTACACTGTAAAATCAACTGAATGAAGTGTACTGTCCGACCGCGAGGAGAAAATAATTGGAAAACTATGTAGACAAATTTGTGAAACATCTTCTTTTACCAGATTTGTAAGAGTTGCGAACTCGCTCACTGAGATAACCTATGCTAGTTAATTAGCAGAGTTGCCAATCCAAAACTACAAAATTCCCCGATGCAGGTATAATTTACAAGGAACCAAATAACAATACGTTTAAGTTAATGCAATGTCCTTGTTGCTTTTATATTGTGAAAGAGTCAGTCAAGAACATTTTATTTTGGGATGTAATATAAAAGAATATTTAAAGCGGGACGTCTATTCGTTTATCTTTATCCTGCCAAAGCGGGACATAATAGCGTCCCCCGAGTAAATCTGGGGACAGCGGGACACTAACTTAAAAAGCGGGACGGTTGGTCACCTTAGGTAGAACAGCTGTTTTAACCCATAGGTTATGTTACTTTATTTACATAATTGTAAATTAATGAAAAGTAACTAAAATAAAAACTACCTTTGTTGACCTAAGTAGGAATCCTCGTTGCCTTTGAAAAAGTTTTGTTTGTATTACTTATTTCATATATATTATTACCTTGGCCTAAGTAGGAATCCTCGTTGACCTTGAAAAAGTTTTGTTTGTATTACTTATTTCATATATATTATTACCCTTAAGAAAGTACTTGAATTCACAGTATTTTTATAACGCATACGTAATGACTATATACTGTGATTACACACAGCAAAGGCCTCTCGTCCTTTAGATGCGACAAGTTGCGGCAACGTCGCATCATGTTTACGTACACAACAATGCACGACAGATATAAACGCGAAGAAGTAAGTGAAGCCGCGCCATTAGGAAGCTGCTTGTTGCACGTCGCGCTACAACGCACCTTTTCCTATTTGGTTTGTCGTGGAACGAGCAACACGTATAACTAGAAACGTATTCATCTTGTCACCACATGAGGCACACCACTGATAAATTATGGATTCAAATTGCTGCTGAAATGCCATATTCATTTCTTAGAAGTTACAACTTCTCCAGGGAACCTCCCACTTTTGCCAGTAGGTAAAAATATGTTTCACTTTTCCTTCTGAAGTATTCAAAATTGTTATCCTCATTTTCATAGTCATTGTACAAATGATGGAACTCTCCGTACCAATCTCTTGCTGACCCACTAAAGTCTTCTTATACGTAGTCTTCGGCATAAATTAAGAAGAATCTAACAATAAAAATAATTATTCATCACACACAAATGGTTTTTGACTTCACGATGAGTTAATACAATTGCCTTGTCGTACTTTGAAGCTGTCACTTAATTTACGCATTAAAGGCAAGAGAGCTAAGTACGGGCAGCGGGCCCCGTGATTTTCCCTCTCTCTAGCAGCAATACACAATTTCTAGCACAACTATTAAATGTTACTTTTTAAAATGTTATTTTCTTGATTAACACTATATCTTATAATCGTTATTTGTTAAGTTTTATAAGCCAGACTATGGTTCGCCCCATATGGTTCAGCGACGTCCCTCACACCTCCACACGCCTGCCTCTACCTGCCCCGAAGGTTCAGCGACGTCCCTCACACCTCCACACGCCTGCCTCTACCTGCCCAGATGGTTCAGCGACGTCCCTCACACCTCCACATGCCTGCCTCTACCTGCCCAGATGGTTCAGCGACGTCCCTCACACCTCCACACGCCTGCCTCTACCTGCCCCGAAGGTTCAGCGACGTCCCTCACACCTCCACACGCCTGCCTCTACCTGCCCAGATGGTTCAGCGACGTCCCTCACACCTCCACACGCCTGCCTCTACCTGCCCAGATGGTTCAGCGACGTCCCTCACACCTCCACACGCCTGCCTCTACCTGCCCAGATGGTTCAGCGACGTCCCTCACACCTCCACAAGCCTGCCTCTACCTGCCCAGATGGTTCAGCGACGTCCCTCACACCTCCACACGCCTGCCTCTACCTGCCCAGATGGTTCAGCGACGTCCCTCACACCTCCACACGCCTGCCTCTACCTGCCCAGACGGTTCAGCGACGTCCCTCACACCTCCACACGCCTGCCTCTACCAGCCCAGATGGTTCAGCGACGTCCCTCACACCTCCACACGCCTGCCTCTACCTGCCCCGAAGGTTTCGCAGGAGCAACCTACTTACGTCTTACCCTATAAAACTAAACATTTGTAAACGGTTACATTTATGTAATTTTTATTGGACATAATTGGACTCTGCATATTATACCTTGGAAATATGTCACTATGACGTCATTATGTCGGTTTAATTTAGTTTAATAATTGGAAACCGATATTTATTGTATGTTATCGGTTCTATTATCTGTAATAGTAACATTAATTAATATTCTTTCCGAAGAATAATACGTAGAATAAAAATTTGTAAATAAAAATTATCTATATGTAACAGTTTAAAATACTTTAGTTTTCTATACCAGGGCCCACTTAGCCGACTCCTAGCAGGTAGGCCCAAGAAATAGAGGTAAAAAACTACGTGATTATGTCGATATTTAACGTAACTTATTACATAAATATTACTTGAATGTAACAGTTTAGAGAAGATAGACAAGGGAGATAGACAAATCAGCGCGTGTGAGTGTGTGAGGGTCGCCTAATCCTCTAAGATGCTTCCGAGTCTGATATACCGTATGTGCCAAAATAAATAGTATGAAGCAGTTGTAAGATTTTATTTTATTTTATTTACATAGTTTTCTCTGCAGTATTTATCACCATGTCAGCAAAAACTAACCTCAAGTGAAATACGTCAACACGAATACGCGGCAACAATCAAAAGTAGGCACAGCTGATCGAGAAGGCAACTACAGCTGATTCAGTTTCAGCATTATATATTAGTTGCAGCCAAAACATCACACGCGTGTACGGGAGGCTATTTGATTAAGATTTCCTGAAGGAGACGATGCTGGACAAATTTTTACAAGTCATGGTCTTCCCAAACTCTTATTACAGCAGGAGTTCCTAATCCTTTCCTTAAATAAACCTACATTTAACTCCTCCCTATTAAATCCCTATGAAAAATTAGTAATATAAAACTGCTCTTCAAGACTTTGGGCACATTTTTCAACAATGATTTTTGTACACACACAAAATTTTCGTAACAAAATATTAGTGTATTTATAAAACTTATTACTTAAAAATATGTTATTTTCCGGCATGGGCATCATTAACGGGTGGCGCCACTTGTGGACAGTTTCACTCAGCCGGCTAAACCTCGGCAGCCTCTCCGGCTACCAACACAATACCGGCGTTTACTCTAATGCCATAAAGTACCCTATTAAAGTAAAAACAATTCCACACACCCCAGAGTACGCCCGCCCATTACGAGCCACTTACGGCTAATTTTACGACATTCAATTGTCAGCCGTCCGTGACCATTTGCGCCGGCGACATTATTCTACGCTCCGGCTTTGTCTAGGACGCATAGGTTTAATGTCCGACGTTGGAGAATAGAACGCATGGTTAGATGCTGTGACGGACGTTTGCTTGTCGGTGAAGATATTCATAGAAACGCACACATAGAGGTAACGGTGAAGTAGTGAATCCGGTAAACTGGAGTTGCAGCCTACTTCAGGAAATCTACTCTACACTAGAGGTACTGTTCCTCCCCAGTCTGCGTACTAAAGAGGGTATTTCTTTGCCGTCCTCCCTTAATCGAATTTTGCAAAAACAATTATACTAGGCTAAGTAGAAAATCATCAAGAATACGAATAAAAATACAAAAACTTCTGCTCACGCCCCAATAATTAAAAATTTTGGAAAATAGCCACCTCCCGTCCACAACACAGGTAAAACTTTACTAACTCTACGTTTACCTTTATTTTTGTTACCTAGTAACTCGGAAAATGCCTCTAAATATAATTAAACTTTGGGATGAATCCGAGATAATTACAAATTTTGAAAAAAAATCAACTTGAACACTTCAACTTCACACTGCTTTGGGCAGAAACTTCTATCAGTTTTAGGACAAAGTTAGAAATAACAGGTGTGTAAATGTTACACAATATTTTCTTTTTTGTACGTAGAATAGTGTTTGTTTCGTTCCTTTGAGGAGGCGTATGGAGTTTTATAATTCTATAAAGTTTGTGTCCCGGGTGCAACGTGGTGCTATTAGTGCTTTGTTAGGTCAATTTTTTCCAAAATTTGTAACTTTTTTGGTAGTCAACAGCAAGTTTAATTACACTTCTAGGTATATAACGAATTACTATGAAAAGAAAACAAAACGTCGAATTAGTAACGTATGTGCGTACGTGTGCCGTGTATGGGGAAATTGCTATTCTCAAAAATTCTGAATTCTTGGGGCGTGAGTATAAGTTTTCATAATCTTTTTCGTACTTCTGATGACTTTCTGCATCGCCCGGTATAACGTTCTTTGCTCAATGTAGACCCTACGTGGTAACGGGAAACAAATACCCCAACGGACCCAAATGATATACCTTATATTTCTATTCAAACTATATTATATACAAAGACGAGGTATTTCTACTTTACCTAGCACAGTCAAACTATTATTTCCTGACGCATTTCGGAGGACCTCCATCTTCTATGGCAATAAAAACATACTGGTTTTATCTAGCAATGATATGTGTTTAATTTTATCCAATCCAAATACTCTTCCTTATTTTTACACCTTTTTAACACAGACAGCTGTTTACCTCTCATATTGTCTTCGACGACATAAAGAAACTATTGTGGACATTCTGAAAAATGTAGGGATATAAGAACAGCTGATGCAGAATATAGGGGGCAACATGCCATCATGTGTGCTGCGTCACGTATCTAGAGTTGACCCACTCTTTATGGGGGTTGTAAAGAAATGTATATCCGTTACAACCCCTTGTAGGGAGGACAACGTAGGGTAAATAGGAGCAGGAAGGGCTATGGGAGACATGATAATACCCTGGTTCTAGAGGAGGGAGACCCACTCTTCATTGGGGTGAAGAGAAGAGTCTACCAATCACACCCCCTTGTGAAAAGGGAAAATGGAATAAGGTAAGGCATAGGGAGACAATGATCAACTGGCACGAGGAATAGGGGAAAGTTATAAAATTGCGCTAGTACAGTCACTTACTGTAGGACCTACTCTCTATTGGGGTGAAAAGACGTGACTATACGTTACTTGTATTTATCTAGCTGCACGTTTGTCTTAATTAATCTTGAATTATATCATTTAAAATGTATCAAAATCCAATAAAAATATTCACAATACAAGCATCTTAAATAACACGAAAGCAGTTGTTTAAATGTTATATTAATATAACTTAAACATTATTTTCCGATTCAAAACAATTGTTGTACATAGATGCCTTTAACTCAACCACTTAACCTGAAATAACCCGCAATAATCTTGAAATAATGCAATACTTTGTCAACACGATGACGTCACGTATTGCAACAATACGGCGGTAGATAGCGCTAGAGTACTTCCGGAAATTCCTTCTTCCAATATCCTAACCGAAAGAAGCCGAAGTCGTAAAGAGATGTTTGCACTGTGCTTAGCGGGTGCTCGTGTTTGCTCGGTGCGTAGTAAAGTCGAGATAGAGGACGTTTCCCAAGGTGTACGACCAGTTAATCACCTGTTACCGTTTATACCGTTTGGGCTTCACAATGACCTTGGGAAAAGCCGAGGCACGTGGCGAAGGATGACTTTCCAGTTGTGCGATATCCAGAACAACTGATACGTCGCGTTCTAAGGAGCGGTAATGTATGCATTGCGACGTGCACTTACCTGACCCCCGTTGGATTGAACGAGTCTACACAAGTTGCCGCATACTTTGCAACACATTCCTCAGGATATTCAGCGCAATTTCCATAATACGTTCTGTAATTGAGGTTAGAATCCACCATTGCAAACACTTCCATCACGTTCTTCTACGGAAATAGGCGATTTAAATGCCAGATAAGGAAAGCGTCCTGTATTACCGTGGGCGCCAAAATAATCAGTACTGAAACTGAATCAGCTACAGTAGATTGGCCTATATAGGGCATTCTTAGTCGTTTAATAGGAGACCTCAGGAGATAACGTTTTTTCCTTTACAATAGTTCCAGCAAGATGGCGCAACCAGCCACACTGCCTTAGACGGTTTTCCTTCAAGAAACTTTTGGCAACCGCCTCATGTCCTTTAAAACAAACTTTCCTTACCCAGCTTACTCCCCCGATCTTACACCACCTGCGTCTGGGGAATGATGAAGAAGATTTTCCGTGATTACCCACCAACCACCATCTTACAACTATAGGAAAAAATAACCATGTGTATAACGAGCATGAAACAACCCCTCTTCACCATAAACCTTCAGGTCGATGCAAAACCTTCAAGAACGGAACGAGTGTTGCCTCAAATTGCACGGAGGTAATACAGAACATGTTTATACCCGAGTCTAACCGATTTAGCCTCTTTTACTTGTATTTCTTTGTAAAACTATGTAATGAAATAAAATCTTACAAATGTTTCAGTACCGTTTATTTTGGAGTAGGCCTACACGGTATTTTGTAGAACAATTACTACAGCATTTATATGAACAATACCTCGTCACGGAGGATTTGAAACATAGATGTTTTTATTCTACTAGAAATAAAATCTAAACTTCAGAAACAAACGTCTTATTATGTACTTTATCCTTCTCCTCTTTCATCCTTCTCTCTCGATACATACACCATCTAAGTCCTACCCCGTCCCATTTACTCTTCTTTATCTTTTATTTCCTTACAAGGAGTTGTAACGAGTGAATCCTCCTTATGACCTCGCTACAGATTACCCTCTCCTTCGTGTAGTGTACACGACACTACACATGAAGCTCTACACACCCACCTCCCTATATCCTCTACCAGGGGACTTCATGTCCCTACCTATAAGCACAATCTTTTCTTATCCCTCTTACACGATAATAGCCATAATGACTTAACCCAGAAAATCAAGAAGGCTGTGTCTCGGTAAACGGTAATGAAACGTTTGAAAGCCCCACAGTAATACTTTGTCTTTAGTGATAGAGAGAGAGAGAGAGAGAGAGAGAGAGAGAGAGAGAGAGAGAGAGAGAGAGAGAGAGAGAGAAGGAGAGGGAGAGAGAGAGAGAGAAAGTAGTAATATAATAACACAGATCACGTACAGTCACTGGTTAAATGGTAATATTATGTAAAATACTCATCTTTCAAACGCTCCGGGCTAAATGAGTCCCTTTCTTCGACTGTTGAGACCCGCTTACTAATGTAATGTCTTACTCTCTGCGCACGCAATGAAGAGGCAGGCTATCATTTGTCCGGAGGAAGGACAGAGATCGGATGTTTATACAGCTTTGTAGGCATCCAAATTTCTGAACACTTCTTCTGCCTTGCATTAAACTCACACAGAATAAAATGGTAAATGATTTCATTGGGAAAAACTTTCTTGTTGTGCTATGTGGTATAACCTGCAGCTAATTGTCCCTTTTTACGATAAACAGTAACTAGGGGCTGTGGTTTTTTAAACTATTCTTGAGCCATCTCTATTCTAGTATCCTCGGTGATCCTCTCTTGGCCGACCTTCTACTTATCCTATTGGTAACCCGGTAACCCTCGCCTCTCTGAGCTCGTGCACGTCATCTTGCGACCCATCAAACTCATCCTGTTGGTGGTGTCCCGGCCAGTCTCGCCTCTCCGAGCACGTACACGCCATCTTGCGACCCTTCAGACTCATTCTGTTGGTGTCCCGGCCAGTCTCGCCTCTCCGAGAACCCGCACGCCATGTTACTACCCACTTGTATTTGTCAACGTATCGTTTTGCGAGAGGAGATTCTAGATTTACCGTAAGACCATTGAATGGAGAAGAAAGTCATTTTTACGGAAAACAGTAAAAGTAATCAGATCTAAGTACGACAAAGAAAAAATCAACTTATATCGTGAGATATGGTTTAGGACTGAAACTTTATCTCAGATGCGAGGAAAGTATTTTTATCTGTATTGAAGTTTTCCAACTAGATATAAAATTTTTAAAACCAAGTTTCAAACTAAATATTTAATAAAATCATTGCTGTTGGATAAAAGTTTTAATAATGGTAAAACTATTTCAATCACTTTATACCCTTACAAGGGCGCCGTATGCCCGACTGGTAAAGCCTAAGGTCGGCGCTGCCTACCACCCATTACTTCCCCTAGGGTCCCTACTTTGACAGGCTGATTCGGTCTGAAGACTGAAAACGTAAAAAAAAATTGTTTGGCGTTAATGGGAATCGAACCCAGAACATTTATCATCTTAATCAAATCCTCTCCCCACTAAAATAATAACAACCGTTTAAGTTCGTGCACTTTCGGTTATTTGAACGTCGCGTAATTTGGTTAGTTGAATGATGCGTACGTTTTCTTAGTTGAATTTTAGTCATTTGAAATAGCCCCCACGCAGCAGCTAAAAAAAAGACATCTTTATTGTTATTGCTGAACAGGCCGTCACGTGTCACAATATCATAGGATGTTTGCAAAAATGAAAAGTACATGGAGATAGCAACATGACTGGTGGTCAGTGTGTGTACTAATATTTCTTAGTTATACAAAGCCCATATGAGAATACCTTCGCTGATTGTGTTAACCCGGAACTACAAGTTGCTACAACCAGTTACTAAGAAGTATATGAAGACGTACACACATATCTCGTTGAAATGCGCTTAAGAATTTCGGGAAGCCAACACCCCTCCCCAGACGTCGGCGACAAGCCCCACACCACCACATGACTCACTCTCTCCCGCCGTCTGAACATTCAATTCTAATCAGATATTATGAACCACTACATTTACCCCAGTCAACTTCTGTTACGGCCTGCGCACAAGTTATCGTCGCGACCGGACAATTTATTGCCCTCGGCCGCAGCCATTGCAATAAACAGATAAATATGCCTGTTGTTCCACCGTTACAGTTTCTGCTCTTACATGCAACCACAGCATCTTTGCTGTGCTCTTCTACAGTCGCCGACTGTGCACCACTTTACGTTGCCAAGCAACCAATCTACCTGACAACAATGTAGATCTGTGTATCTCGTAGAGATAACGCCGTGCCGGAATAAAGCCGCATAAGTTTATTTTACGCAGATGTGAATGCCTTCACAGATACTTGAAGCCAGAGATACTCGAAAAGGTTTACACAAGGTGTGTTTTTAAGAGATAATAATCGATAAGTGGTTCAAGTGTGGAGATGAAATTTGTTTACTTTGCAAAAGATATGGTGAGAAGAATCAATTTATCTCTAAACGCCCCAATCGTAAGAGTTCAATTTACGGACTATCGATATTTTTTGTAGAAAAATATAAAATGACCCTTTAATTATTCTTGTTTAAATAATTTTGCTCTAACAATAAATGCACTACGTTCCAATAAAGTCCGTTACCAATAACTACTATATTTACTTGTTTTTGCCACCTGTTCATATTTAATAGTATTGTTCTGTTACAGTATTTAATATAGTTATTTTTATTTCTGCTGTTGTATAATGTGGCTAAAAGATGGCCATATTATATGAGATAGTTCTCTATAAATTATTAAATAATACCCTGCACTTTGCAAGATGTACAGTGTCCCAATACCATAAAAGTTGTGATTAGCACCAGTCCCTTTTCAAAAGAGGGCTAGAAGCAGCCTAAGTACTATACAGTATAAGTTACAAAGTACCGTGTTAGGGTTTTACATATTGCACGAGTATATAGCTAAACTAAAAATATAAAATTTGCTTACGTAAGCTAACCGGATGACAAATGAAATGGTGCCCTACTTTCTAGTGTACGTTGTTGCATTCAGCACACACGATTGGTGGCAATTTATAACGTCAAGCATTAGAATAAACTCTGATAGTAAATTTATTTAACCATACGTTTTATAATGACCTTAAAGATCATCATCATCAACATCATAACATCACCATCAACATCAACACCTTCAACAACAATCTAAAGTAACCTACCCTAACCTGAAGATGTTCATGTTGATGATGATGATGGTAAGTAGGGGAGCAACACTCTTAGCTGGGTTTCCAACAAATCGTTGTAAATATATATATATATATATATATATATATATATATATATATATATATATATTATATATATTATATATAATATATATATATATATATATATATATATTACTTCATATATATTCTTATATAAAAGCACATTTTAAGAGATATGTTGGTAAACTATCGTACTTTATATAATAATATGAGTAAAATAAAATACAACATTTCACTTTTAAACTTATTATGGAGGGCTGTTTACCCTTCCCTCGCACAATTCCCGCCCCAGTGTTTCTTAAATTTCTATTATGTCCATTGCAAAAACTGCCCGTGAGTCAAACTGACACCGAATCACGTCTTGGAAAGCCCAGCTGTCATTCCAAGACGCGAATATACTAAAATCCTACGGGAAATCCTGTACAGTCTTGATGCACCACTGTTGGCAGCTCTGGTGGTCAAACCCTTTAGCGGAGTTTAGAGAAATTTCATAAAAACAGTTAATAGTCTATCCATGGACACGAGAATATTGACATAAAACAATCAGTGCCCTATCAGTAGCGATTTATAAAAAACACCATAAAATTGAAAACTATGACTAAATAGAAAAAACTCTGCTGTTCTTACCTCGAGCAGCCACATTTACTTTACTTAAAACCAAACATTCTATCCAGTAATGTATTGTTACCTGAAACACATAAAATTATAATTAACTCCACAGTTAAAGTGATTAATAAGCATAAATAGCGTTATATTAGCTACAAATACTTCCAGGGTCAAGGTCATATGTTATCGCACGGTTCCCAATATGTTATAATGCGCAAGGTCAAAAGGTCATCAATGTCCCCTCCCCCCTCCAATTAGACATTGCTAATCGTGCATCATGTTTATTAATATCTTAGAAAAGTTAGCAATTCATGGGTAAATCAGCGTTGCACAGTTATGTAATAGTGCCTTGGAGCAGATGCGTTCATTCATTTCAGTGTCATTGAATGTAAACAGGCCTATTTATAGCGTTTATTTTTGTAACTAACTGCCCCCTCGTTATATCCTCGTTAGCGATGAGGAAGTGTTTATAATAATAGTTATACACTTTTAATAGTTTATAACAGTCAGGATAAAATTTAGAATCATTAAGTATTTCTAGGTGTTTCACCAATATTTTAATACAACGCAAAAGGTTTACAGTAGTTGTACCTTAACATTCGTTAATTCAGATTGCTGTGGACACAAAGTTACACTGTGTGTGTGTGTGTGTGTGTGTGTGTGTGTGTGTGTGTGTGTGTGTGTGTGTGTGTGTGTGTATGTGTGTGTGTGTGTGTGTGTGTGTGTGTGTGTGTGTGCGCGCGCGCGCGTGTGTATGAAAGAGAGACTGTATGGGAGAGATAAAGAGAAAGAGAGACAGTGAGGTCACTACTGGTCAATACTTTGACACTACAGGTCAAATTTTATAAGCTGCAGGCCTCGCTAAGAAGCTGAGGACGAGGGGTAGGTTGAGGTGCTCGCAGGTCGTTACTAAATACATCTACCCTTTGGAATTCCGATAACTCAGAGTTGACTCATTATTTTGCTACAGAATAATACTTTTTGATGTATAGTATACGTAACAACAAATGTAAATAAGGCTTTCAATGAAGCGTGCTAATAGGGTTGTCTAAGGGTTGGGACTGGTGAGCAACGATTTATGAGGGATGACGACAGGGCCTAGTATTTCATAAACGACGAATATACAATTTCTACTTAATGACAAAGCGCCAGCTTATAAAAATTGACTTCTAACTGAAGCGTGAAAAGAGTGTGTGTGTGCGAGAGAGAGAGTGTGTGTGACAAAGAAAACGTTAAATTAACTGGAGTGTAAGCGATAGTGTGTGAGAAAGAGAGAGTGAAAAAGAGAAATAGCGTAAGGGTGTGGCAGAAAATACATTAGATTAACTGGAGTGTACGTGAGAGAGAGAGAGAGGGGGGGGAGAGAGAGAGAGAGAGAGAGAAAGTGAACCAGCAAATATACAGAGAGAATCCCTGGAGGCCAAAATTAGGTATAGTACACGTTATGTTTTCACTTGAAACTTGGCCAGACAATACCAAGTTCGGCTGCACATTGTCGTGCACAAGTATTTCTTTTCACAGCCAAACAAACGAGCGCTCTTTCATCTCGACAAAACAAACGCGCATTGTATGGGCACTGACCGAGTTCGCGACAGTTGGCCGTAGCTCTTACTAACAGCGCGTATTTCATAATTCCGAATCCCGAAAGTCCTCATTAAAGCAGTTCCTAAAGGAGCCACGCGTGACAAGTTCCGTTCGTTAATCTGATTTACTGGGGCCCATTGTCACGAAGTCTATGACTGACTTCTGCGTCGGAACGTGTCCAATGTGCGATTGCTCAACATGTTTAGACGGCTAGCGGTGCAAATGGGTCGCAAAACTCAACAAATGGGATGTTTACAGTTCGAGACGCAATATGAACTGTTAAACACGTGAATGGATTGGCTCGCCGTTACTGTTCCAACGCGTAAAACTCTGGCCTTGAAAATTTATAGTCTCAACCGACAGTGGACTTTTTCAGTGCGACGATTTATGAAAATACGTTTACGAAGCGCTTATTTTCAACTTTCCCGTGAAAAATAGAACAACGCTACACTCTGAAAGTTGGGGGGAAAATTTAAATAGCCAAAAACCTAAATACCACAAAAAATAACTAATATAACAAGTTATAGTGCGGAGCCTGTAACAGTGCACTTTGCCTTGCGCGTACTACTATTTCTGAAAACATGTTACGTTTTCAGAATGTTCTATACATTAAATGCTTCTACATGGTATATGTCTACACATATTTTAAGATTATTTGCTCTTTCATACCGAAGCTAATTTATTATCGAATTCGTCTAATATCGACCGTCTCGTGCAAGTCAGTGTTGTAACAGACCTCACCACATTTGTAGGAAAGTATTTACACTGACCCTCTACTTTTCGTCTCGCCTACTGCGATCTCTCAAGGCCACGTGCGCAGTTACGTGGCTCGCACTATACTTACATTTGATGACAATGTCATCATCATCATCATCATCATCAGAGGCTCCTATTACAAAAATACGATTTAGGATATAATAATTCACTGGCAGTAATTTGGTGTCAGTCTAGTTAGTAAATTAGATTTTGCAATTGATTTAAAACTAATTACACGATACTGAAGGGACTAAAACTGTAAAGAACCCAAAACTATTTTAACACTATTATATACATTAGAGGCAGCCAATGTTTCAGACAAGGCTCGTATATTTTTAGATATTAAGTATTTTCAATATGAGAAGGTAGATGCAAGGATTTTGTAAATAAAATACAGTGTGCTAGTTTTTACCAATGGCCCTTGGTTTTAGGGACGGGACAATGCGTAGGCTCTACTCTATTTCTTAGTTATTTATCTTCCTAGCAACGGGCGCGTCCATTATGGCTAAGTAACATTTACGTTTATGAGATAAAACCCAAGATTTACCGAGTATATGGTGTTAAAGGCTCGTAACAAACGATGGTCACAGAACACTTAGGACTTTTACTAACAGAAGTTGTTAAACCTAAGGTTTTACTGGAAAATCTTAAGAAATATACGAAAACACGAAAAATGTGTACAACGAAAGATGCTTACACCAGGAATCTTGCGAAAGATGAGTACGTGATCAAGTTTTGACAGATGGTGACGGTAAGCTATGACGTCAGAACATTGTGACAGGTGAAAAATGCGTACAACGTTTAGGATAACAAGGATATTTTAAAACCATTGAGCTACACAATTACTTTCTCGGGGCTGGAGATACTTTCAAACTTTATTAAACTTGATTTCCATCACATTTTGCCCTTTGCGCTTTCAAAATGTTTTCGATAGCCGAGATAATCCACCATCGGTTTCCCCTTAACCTGAATATTTACTGAACCTAAAACACACTGAAGAGAAGATTAAATCGAACTTATCGCCACGACAGTTGAAGGCGAAATGACCAATGGTTAAGTGGAAAACCCGTTTTTGACCCATTTTGACAGGGAAAATCCAAAACCTTGAAAGTTATTAGCAAACAGTTTAGGGGTGACAGCTGGAGTCAGATCAAATTAAACTTTATCGTTTATCAAATTTAAACTTACCTCGTGAATTGCTATTGTTTCTTCATGGACGCATATTTTCGTGTCACCAAAAATACAACAGAGAATTTCAAGTTTAAATTCTAATTTAAATATAAAATGGTATTGGAAATGACACACACAAAATTTGACTCAAGTTAACTCACAAGGCCAGCTTATGTACGTCAATTAGCAAACACTTTGTCCGCGGGTTGGACCATTACAGCGTGAATGTGATTCGTGCATCAGGAGATACATCTGTAGCGGGTTGAAAACACCGATTCATCAGCTTCTCAACCCAAATTACAAAAGAATGTAGCCTCCCTTACACGGTGCCCGTTGTCAGATGGCGTGTAAAACATGACATGCCACTTCTAAGGGTTACGGGGGTGGAGACGGTCATGCATCACGAGGGGGCGCGTTACATCAGATTACATATAGGGTTGTTTTCCTTCTACAGGCATTTATCAAGGTAAGATGTACACAGGAAGTTAGACAGTGTTAAAATTTAAAACAAAACTTGAAAATTAAAAGAATTTGTGTTTTCAAAAGCTAGTATATGCGAAACAGGTTAACCATAACTTCTGCATAACCATGTGACAATAGAGGCAACGCGGCACCTTCTCTACTGCCAGGTAGGAAAAACAAACACATAATATTTTGAAGCGGCGGCATCCAGCCCTTTATTACTACCCTTTGTATATAATTATGCAAGGGATGAAGGACGGGACACAATAGCGGGTCTGGCTACGTTTCAACACCACCCCTTGCTTTAACAGATTAGCCCTTAGGTTCCTTCGGTGAGTTTTTTTCAACAGCAGTTGTTTGCCCCTTTAACACCTGGATTCAACCGATAAAGATGATTGCATCTGGTAAAATAATACAGAGAAATACAAGTAAAATGGAAAGATATTTATATCGATACTACACAAGTGATATTGGAAAAAGTGGCATACCCGACGACGTAGTCCTCGACACGAGGGAGAATAATAGACCTGGCTGCTAAGCCCCAAAAATAAAGCTTTAAATCTAAGCACTGAAACTTTTCAAGAAATCTTTTGAAACAAACGTTTTTTATATAACAAAAGTAAGCCAATTAATATTAAAATTAATATTAACTATAATTTATATTAACTATTAATTAATATTAACTATAATTAATATGAACTATTAATTAATATTAACTATATTAAAATATAGTTACAATACAGCTACTAAGTAAAATATAGTTACAATACAGCTACTAAGTAAAATATAGTTACAATACAGCTACTAAGTAAAATATAGTTACAATACAGCTACTAAGTAAAATATAGTTACAATACAGCTACTAAGTAAAATATAGTTACAATACAGCTACTAAGTAAAATATAGTTACAATACAGCTACTAAGTAAAATATAGTTACAATACAGCTACTAAGTAAAATATAGTTACAATACAGCTACTAAGTAAAATATAGTTACAATACAGCTACTAAGTAAAATATAGTTACAATACAGCTACTAAGTAAAATATAGTTACAATACAGCTACTAAGTAAAATATAGTTACAATACAGCTACTAAGTAAAATATAGTTACAATACAGCTACTAAGTAAAATATAGTTACAATACAGCTACTAAGTAAAATATAGTTACAATACAGCTACTAAGTAAAATATAGTTACAATACAGCTACTAAGTAAAATATAGTTACAATACAGCTACTAAGTAAAATATAGTTACAATACAGCTACTAAGTAAAATATAGTTACAATACAGCTACTAAGTAAAATATAGTTACAATACAGCTACTAAGTAACAGGTTAAATTTATAAACAATAATCTTACTCTCTTATGAGATAAGGTTATAAACACAAGAAATATTCGCAACTCACAATTATCAAACTTTAATCTCTAACGCGTTCCAATAACAATATGTCATCATCAGTGATTATATCACAAACAAATTTTAATTAGAAAAATGGAACATAACCTATATACAACACAATTACAGGTTATGTTTCATTTTTTAAATTAAAGTTATTTGTTTGTGATAGACTCACTAATGATGATGATATATTTTCTACGCAACGCATCTGAAATTATAGTTTTGTAATGTGAGTTGTGTATATTTCTTGTGTGTAGAGGCTAGGTTAGGTTTAAGAAAATATATTACACTTTATATAAAAATATATTAAAGTTTGGGACATAAAATAGTTTATGCGTGAAGTGAAAACTGGTCTTTGTTTTCTGTACGCATGTGATACGTATAGCCTACTGTACCACAATGAAACTCACTTCACTTCTTAACCTATCAGTTAACGCCAGCAAACTTTAATTTGCTTTGTCGGAAGCAAATGCAACGTAACTGAATAATTAAGCATAGCAGTTTCTTTTATAAAGAAACCTTTCGTATATAAATTGTGTTTGTGCATAGCAAAATGAGAGTTTTCAATTCATATTATTAGTTCACAATCTCCCTATCTATCTATCTATCTATCTATATATATATATATATATATATATATATATATATATATATATATATATATATATATATATACTGCATATATATATTTTGATGTGTGTGTGTGTGTGTGTGTGTGTGTGTGTGTGTGTGTCTCAGTCCAGATTTAGTCATAGAACTATAAGGTACATAGAAAATTTTGATAATGTTGACACTGCCAATCAGCGAAAAACTTCAATCTACAGCTCGTATAAAGAAAACTAAAATAAAAAATTCTTCTATATGAAAGTGTTATTTAACTGTGTAGGCCTATATATAAAACAAGAAAAAGAAATTCATCCAAGGATTACAATATATATAGGCCTATATCTTGTTCAAATTTTCAATACTTAATCAAATACTTTTTATTCATCCACTCAAGTTCAAATACATGTTTTCAGATATTAAGTGACTAGTTAAATTTAATTTATTAATTTTTAATAATTAATTTCTCTTTCTATTTTACCACCTAATATTGAGGTTCTGTCATATATATATTCATATTTATATTTATTATATTTATTTAATAAAAAGTAATTAAAGATAAATTTTCCTGGTTGGCGTAAGTTGGAATTTACATTAAAAATTTCTTTTAATGTTATTTGTTAATATTTAATTTTGGAGCGTCGTGGCCAAGTTTTATTATTTCTCTGTGTTCTTAATGGCTTCCTACATCGCCAGGCATAATTTACTTTGGAATATGACGAAAAATACGGAAACATATTCTCACGTTAAGTAAACCTAGACAAGCGGTAGATTATACATAATTTTAACAAAAATTCAATTGGAATTTTCTTCTCTTAAATGCCAATAAGTAAGCTAAACAACTATTCATTTTAGACGAATTTCGAAAATTGCCGTCACCACGCAAACCCAAACGAAGATGCAGCAGTCACAAACCCAAGCAGGAATGAAACTATTTACTTCCAACACGGGAGAAAGGTAAAGACGCCCTCCCCCGGTAAAACAATGCAATGTTTGCTCCAGTTGTGACAAGCTTTGGAAGTGTTAACACTTCTTTCTCCGGTTTGGTAAACAATCCGAAGTCTCTGCTTCCAAGAAGCGCTATCTCACGGCTATTTACGTAAACTCTACAACTGTTATCTGACGTAGGCTACACGTGCAGAGAGCGGTAACTCTCGTGTAATCAGTGCTCCTCAATTAATCTACGACTAGCGGCTCAGCGTACGTAAAATTAAAGGAATTGTCTCGAAGATTTTCGAATGAACACACGATGATCGTTGCCAAGAGCTGTTTTCGTCTTTATTTAGAGGTTATTTGGAGGTTATGTTGAATTATTTGCACGTGCAATTTCCATTTTGTCACACACACACATATATATATATATATATATTATTAATTATATACCGGATGTTATACAACAGTTGTTTGAACAGTAGTCATGTAGCATCATTTACTACTACAGTAAGTTAAACAGGTCTCACCTGCGAGATTAAAATTATGACGAAGTAAAGATTTCCATAAAATTAGGAACTGTCCCGAAGATTTCCGAATGTCAAACAGGACGGTTATTGCTACGAATTGTTTTCGTCTTCACTTAGAGGTTATTTAGAGGTTATGTGAAACATTTATCTTGGGTTTCACCTCAGAGACACGGTAAATGTAAGTTAATGGTTTCTGACAAGAAACGATTAAGAAATACTCATTGTTTTATTACTGCAACTAACATTTACCAACCGTCTTTGGTAAAATCTCACAAACAATAACAATAACGGTAAAAGCCGGATAAATCTTCTCTTAAAACTAGTATAACTCAAGATTTGCCAATATACGGCTTTTTACAGAAATATATATTTAAGCTACTGTAGCCTACATATTAACAAGTAGACTAATATATTTTTTTTTAATAATTAATTCCTAACTAAATCAACAATGAAAAACCTTATTTTAATTTCTTTTCATTTTATAATTACAATTAATATTAATATGTGTATACATATGTCAGATAACAATATTAAGTGGCAAAATAGAAAACTATTCCTTCCAAATTTCTTATTTTCCTTTCTAAGGATAGTGTTGGAATATTATTTTTGTTTGTTACTATTTATACGCTTTTTTGTCGCTTGGGTTGTGTTGTAATATTGCTTCCCTTTCGCGTCGTCTGTGTGTGAAGCGAGGTTCGATACAGTTTCTATGTTTACCTTTTCTTTTTATTAATTTTTAATCCTACAGTATTATTTATGATATTGTGGTAACCATGTCAACAATTTAAGGTTATACAATGGAGGTTTCGACGACATCCCGATGGGGCAAACGAAAAATTCATATACCTCTTTGGTATATAAAAAATACACTTCTAGCTATGGGAAAGTCGGCTCAGTGACAAAGCACTAGACTTTGAATATGAACATAGCCAGTTCGAATCCGACCTAATCCTCCAAATATTTATAATTTAATTATTGAATAAATATTTAATAACTTGTATCAACAACAATTGTATTTTATTAACGATTGAAAATTTGAACAAGGTATATATATATATATATATATATATATATATATATATATATATATATATATATATATATATATATATATATTAGGAAAGTTGTAACTGATGGAAGGATTTTTATTTAAAAAAAACACTAATTATCTCAAACATATAATTTTTACTACAGCAGAAAAAAATTTTAAGATGGCTATTGGTGGTAAAAAGGTTGGTAACGTGTGAGGTTGGCAAGCTGGAAATTGCCACATCGCCAATATTGGGCGTCTCGTAGAAGGATGTAAAACACACGAAGAAAACGTCATAGAGAAATGTGACAACGCAGTAATAGAAACAGCAATCCCTCACTGGACATCAGTTACGCGCTTCTGCCCCTTTGACCATGTTTGGCAAAATGCGTTTCTAATTTTCACTGTACCATTTGCTCTGTGCTTTTTAAATCTGTGTATCGATACGAGCTATTTTCCCCATTCCCGACGTTTATTTAACATTCCGTCATAAATTTCGCACACTTGGAGACCTGTCACATCCTTCGTTTAAATTCCCAGTTGGTATTCATATCACAAGACAGACTTTATGATAACCGGAAGTTCGCACTCTGCAATGGAGCTGGCGAATAAATCTCAATAAAGGTCGCTGAATTGAAAGCATCCTGGCAGCCATTTTATTGCAACTCGGGGTGCGTTCAATGCCCTATATAGTGCAAAATACAATTATTTCGCAACCGCCAGTTGAAGATTCTATTTATACTGTTATTGGCAGTTAGCAAAGGGTCACCGATGTGGCATCCCCATTCAAAACAAGTGTGTAAATTTATTTACTCTCAGTTTTGTATTTGTACACTAGTGCCAAATTTTTTTATTAGATTAATAATACCTTTACTTTAAATAATTTTAAAACTATTTTAAGATAGCAACAAAACAAATATATTGATGTAATGTTTTCTCAAAAACGAACCACAAATGCCTATACAATAGTGTGTAATAGTTGAATATTAAAGTTTTATATTACATAATTCATATTTAACCTGTAAAAGTTATGTGCATTCTCCTTGAATTAATAAGAGGTATGCTTCAGAGAAATGCACATTTAAAGAATAATACAAATCAAGAATTTAATTAATTATGAGTTCTAAAATGAAGAAAAATTGAACAAATGAAAATTATATTCTAATTGCATCCGTGTTAAAATATTTAATAATGTTTAATTAATAAGTTAACCAATTCGAAGAATTATGCAATTCATTAAATTGTGTTATAGATATGATATTGTTTCTTCAGTTAAATGTATTGGACATACTATGAATCTAAAAATTGGTACTTGAAACATAGAATTCCGACATAACGTGGCTTGATCACTCATTTAAAACACTTTGAAAGTAAAACAAAAAAATTAGAAATTTCACTATTTGACCTGCTAAAACTGTATTTATTTGAATTCGTTTTGAAGAAGATAGTAGCAACTTATTGTATCGCTTATCTGGCAAATTTATGTATAGTTGACAATTTTAGCCTGTTCGATCCGCCATCTTCATGTTTACATCGGCTTGAATGTTACATTGAGAAATGTAATAAATTAATCGTTGCATAAATTAAAAATATTATTCTCTGAACTCATTTTTAAATAAATTGTATTAACTTTACATGACTACCTATTTTTTAAAAAAAAACCGTCTATGCATCAGATGTGCATAATCCTCTCTCTTGAATCTACTACATTTAAACAAGGGCATCTAGCTTCAAAGGCTGAAGGCTATGTAGGGACGAGAATTTATTTATTCTGCTACTATTATTAATCTTCTGCGCATCGCTCTGCGCATTTCCCTCCAAACAAAATTTTATGAATGAAAAAATTCTCAAAATTTTTAAAAATATTATTTTTAAGCAATTGTCTTGAGAATGCTCACTAATATTAATGTTATTTTATTTAATAAAGTAAACAATTTAGTTCACTTAATGCATTACTTTCCTATGTTTCGAGGATCCCCAAATAGGATATTTTTCGCATATGGTTCTTTATTCCCCCAAGAGATGTTAGACTAACGTTGGTTGGCAAGACTTTTACTCCTATGAGTAATATTTGAGCCGGTTTGTGAGTTAAGGTGATTAATAAATAACAGGACACAAACCCACAATTATAATTGTATTCTCTGCGCGTTTCAATGATATGTCACCATCATCAGAGATACTACTGAGTCACTACTGCAACTAAATAACGCTTCTGAATATCTTTGAATTAAACAATTAATTTTCATTGTTAAAAATTATGTAACCTGTAACTGTTACATTCAATTCTTTCTAGGTTATAATTCCTACGATTTATAAATTATTTCAAGTTTCTCGAATTTTTATCGATCCCCCTTGGTTATTACCATTGACAAGTTTGTCCTATCGTTTAACTTGTAATATGTATTATCTTTTTTCACAATGAATATTTCTTCTAACCCCTTATACCAGGTTTTGTCTTAGGTTATTTTCAATTTCTGGTTTTATAACATTCACAGAACGAACAAGAATTTCCTTTTACATTTTAGAATTTCTTTCAACAGTGCTTGAAGACTTTAATAAACGACTGCACAGAAACTCACAACGTCTCTGATACGCGTTTCAATGTCATATCCCATTATCACGAATGAGACTACTGTCCTGTTGAGAGTAGCTATCACTAGGATTAAAAAATTGTAAAAATTAACTAAATATTTTTACATTCGATTAAAACCTGAGAAAATGTAGACACAAACAAATTTAAGAATACAAAAAAAAGTGAAACAAGAAACTGAATAACGGAAATAGGTCTATGTAATAAGAAATATTTAATGAAATAGTAGTAATATACGTTAATAGGCAAATAAAATGATAAAGAAGTCGATCCCACAATCTATAGAAACAATACAAGAAATACTAAACACAACAGTAATCGATTAGCCTAATTAATGATATTCGAATTATAATTACGCTGTTTCAACGTAGGAAACAATTTCGGTCGAAATGGTTCATTAAATATTTATTGAGAATTATATAATTACAAAACAGTATATTGCCTAATTAGCGTTGTAGATAAATTTCCGCCAAGTCGATAATACAGAACTATTAGTGTTCGGCGATGACGTCACGTGCTTGAAGACTTTAATAAACGACTGCACAGAAACTCACAACGTCTCTGATACGCGTTTCAATGTCATATCCCATTATCACGAATGAGACTACTGTCCTGTTGAGAGTAGCTATCACTAGGATTAAAAAATTGTAAAAATTAACTAAATATTTTTACATTCGATTAAAACCTGAGAAAATGTAGACACAAACAAATTTAAGAATACAAAAAAAAGTGAAACAAGAAACTGAATAACGGAAATAGGTCTATGTAATAAGAAATATTTAATGAAATAGTAGTAATATACGTTAATAGGCAAATAAAATGATAAAGAAGTCGATCCCACAATCTATAGAAACAATACAAGAAATACTAAACACAACAGTAATCGATTAGCCTAATTAATGATATTCGAATTATAATTACGCTGTTTCAACGTAGGAAACAATTTCGGTCGAAATGGTTCATTAAATATTTATTGAGAATTATATAATTACAAAACAGTATATTGCCTAATTAGCGTTGTAGATAAATTTCCGCCAAGTCGATAATACAGAACTATTAGTGTTCGGCGATGACGTCACGTCCGGTATTGTTGTTCCCATCGAGAATACGCCGGAACTTGGACAGACAGAAATAGTTATTAAAGACGGGTTATTTCCATAAGAAAGGGAACCGTCAGTGGCGGAGGAATACGTCCCGCGTTGAGGCATTACGGTTTCTAAAGACAATAATTTTCTTTCCTCTGCTAGTTCCTGCGAACGTTATGTGCAAGTCAGGTTAGTGGAAATACGATTTTGTGAACTTATGCCTTGTGTAAAAAAGGTACTTTTAAATTGAAATTGATCGAAATAGTAATATTTACAACTATTATAGTATAGATATGACAGCGTTTTCACATTTTCATTGTGCCAGGAATACACGTTTTTGTCTCTTATTGACATGCAACAAATACACACCTCTTTCACCACAGTTTAAAGCATATTTATTTCAGATAAGACTCTCCCTCAAGTTCTACACAAAAGAATCATAATTTCTCCCTTATGTCTAATATCAAGGAATTTTTAAGATTTTTCCCTTAGGCCTGCAAGACTTCATCTACCTTCTTTTTCTTACAACGGGGTGTCAAAGGTAGACACTCCTTTATGACCCAGATTGAGGTCTATTTACAGATACCCTACCCTTGTTCACGTGACGTCATAATAAAATCTATATCCTATACCAGGGATTTCACGTCCCCACCTTAATGCAACCCTTTCCTACCCCTTGGATACTAGTCATGCCTGGCCAGTCCCCTTAACGGTAAAAATGAAATCCCGTTTTAAAGATGGGTATATTATTCAATTCCTTCTATTAGTTAACACTCTCCCTATTTATATATCTTGTTCAAATTTTCAAACCTTAATAAAATACTTTTTATTATCCATCCACTACAGTTCAAATACATTTTTTTAAAACTTGTAGTGAGCGACACTTGTTAGAGCTTTTTCAAATATTATTTCATTAATTAAATTTAATGAATTAATTTTAGTTTTATATAGGATAAAAACTTTTCACCAAAGGGGCAAGGTATATAATACTGTATAGTTATTTCATCCCATTTGGCTTAAAATAAGTGATAACATATGATTTCATAAAACAGCTGATAGGTTATGTGGTAGAACAGCAGTTTTAACGCTTAAGTTATGTTAATTTATTTATATAATTTACGATTACTTAATAAAAAGGAACAAAATTAAAATATTTCTTTGTTAACCTAAGTAGGAATTGACTAAGTTGTTTTCTATATATTACTTTTTCTTCATACCACTGATAGTACATTGAAAAATAATACATAACCTGGTGAAGGTACATCTGAAATCCATTAAAACATCTATCAAGTTTTACATCAAATATAGGCCTATAATCCATCAGTTTGTCATTATTACTACAGCTAAAGACAAGTTCGAATTTTAAGGGGCGAAGAAGCCTTAGAAAATGCTACTAATTGAATTGACGAAAGTTTCCAGTTAGTGAAATGTAAATTCTATTATGCAGGCCTATATCTATGTATGCGTATGGGTGTATGTATATTCTGACGCACACAAATACACACGCACGCACACACACAAAAGTGCCCCTAGTATATACTAATATATATTTAAACTATAAACTACACATAATGCAGACTTTATTAATTTGTATTTAAATTTAACACGAGAAATTGCATTTGGAATGTACAAATAACAATGTCCATGAAACCACTTGTTAATATAGGCCATTTGGACGTCTGTAGGCGACACAAACGTTGCCATTGACTTGAAATACTCCTATTGTTTATCACTTGGTTATTGTTGGCAAAACAATGGCCCGTATGTTTAGATTTCGGTTACTAAACGCGTCCAAGCGGGCGCAACTTTCTCCGAGTAGCGTGTCGAATGGCCAGCTTATTTCCCACGGCTACCGTGTTCTTTGTTTTACCACTGACGCTTCAACTAATCGGATATTCTGAGTTTCTCTTCGTCATTGCGTGCTCCAAGGGCGTATATTTTAATGGTCACTTTGCGTAACTTGAGGTCTAGAAACTCTGTCCCAGTCGTAGTACCCGTATCATTCCATCTCCCTGTCGCCTTCCTACCCTCGTTCACGTCTCCTTACCCTTTCCCGTGCTTCCACATCCTTATCCTTACCCTCACTCCATTCCCATCTCCGTCTTCTTTTCCATCAGTATTGAAGATCCCGCTTAATTCTCTGTCCCATTCCTATATCCGTCCTCGTCCGGTTCATCTTCTACGATCCGTCCTCTTCAATATTCTCGTTCAGGTCCCTTTACATTTCCCCGTCCTCACGCTACACCCCGTCATCGCTTCCGTATTTCTTCCGACACTATTAAAGGCCCCCCTTAAGCGCTTTTATAATCTTCATTTATGTCCCCTTCATCTCCGCCGCCCCCTAATCTTACTTGTTCACGTTCCCTTACACGTCCTTGTACCTTCCTATCCTCAAACTGCCCCCGTCATTGAGTTTTCTGTCTTTATTGTAGTCACGACTTACGTACCTTCATCTTCATTTAAGTTTCCATCCTTTTCTTCTTCTTTACCGTTCCTTTTTAGTTCTCGTTTAAGTCCCTTTCTCTACCTCCATTTCTAACCCCGTCTTCTCATGTTCCATATTTCCGCTGCCGTCTCCACACATTGTATATGGCAATACACTCTTAGTTTCTACGTTTTATACAAACATGTCGCATCAAACAGTTATACCACTGCTAGCCATACAACACAAACCTTAACATTAACAAGTTAATAGTCTAAGGCGCGCGAGCACACACACACAACTTTATAAACCCAAGATTACGTTAGAGAACATACACTATGTTATAAAATATTGCAATGATTGTATAACGTATTCGGATAGTATAAGTTTACTAGCGTAAGCTAACAGGTTGCCAAGAGAATTAACCTCCATCATAGTGTAAGTTATTGCATTATAGCTAAAAGGACGTAAAATATTTTTAACAGATATGCATCCATTCACACATTAACTGGTTTTTTCGCGTTAATAAACTTTATTAATGTTATTGAATTTTAAACCTAACCTAACTAAATAGGTCTACTTCATACGTAAATTTATGTACACTACAGCCTCGATTATCCGACAGTATGTGGGTCGAAGGGTGTCGGTTAATCGAAAACTCGGATAACAAGGACTCTTTCAAGAATCGAGAGGGGGCACATATGGTAAACTGAAATGACTAAAAAGATGTGAAATGGGCATCTACTGGATTATGAAATGAAATAACGTACAAATAAAAAAAAGTGAAATATAAAATGAAAAAGACATTTTACCTCTACCTTTTCCTACACTTTAAATATATTATATAAAGATGCTCTTGGAGCGGTAAAATTTAAAAATTATTTTTACGTCGTTGCACTAAAAGCATGCCGGGAAGCAAAACCTATATAGGTAACGTATATTTTTTTTACCACCTTGCGTTTATCCGGAACATTGTTTATTCGGGGTCCGGATAATCGAAACTGTACTGTATACTGATTCTGAATACGCTACGTTTGCTGTTAGATATTCGCAAGTGTTTTTTACTAATACGGTTACCCCCAAAACTCATTTTCAACAAAAATCGAATAATAAACATTTCTTTCCAATTAGATGGAAGCTTTTACAAGCTGTAAGAATCGACCGGTTTTTGTTAAAGCACATTTTTATAAATACCCATTGCGCTATTTTCTTAGAAGTTTCAGCTTCCAAAAATTTAACGAGAGCGTAACTTCTAAGAAGCAGTTATCGCTAGGCTTGACTACAATAAATACTTCTATTTTTACCCACGTTACCGAATCAGATAATTAACAACAGATATGTTTGAGTTTCCTCAGGATAAAAAAATGAAATCGAGGCGTCGCTTCCAAAAATAAACGCAATGTTCTTCAAACTTACTATTAGCCATGATTTGTTTGTCCCAGGCGCTTATAACTTCCACTGTAAATTGCGTTTATTGGGAATGCTTGTTGCAGAATGTGGTCATTACATATTATGGGTAAATTATTTCTTCGTTGATTACAATATAATCGAGGTAAAAAATGTAAACACATTTAAGCTTATATTTGGTAGGGTTTTACATCCACAGTGACAAGCTGTTTTTTTTTTCAATCATTCTATTAATTCTCTCTCTATCTATCTATTTATCTATCTACCTATCTATCTAACTTTCTATATATATATATATATATATATATATATATATATATATATATATATATATATATATATATATATATATATATATATATATATATATATACATATATATATATATATATATACATATATATATATAGACTTTACTGAATACTTTTAACACTCTGCTATCAACGAGTAGGTTGCTACTAAGCATTTAACTTTCGACGATTTACTTAGTAGGCCTATATACGAACTGGAGGTAACTTGCCAGACGTCTGTTCTCATCGAACGTTCCTGGACGACTCCTCTCTCTTCTTCCGTTTTCCCTAACAACTAACCTCTTATACATTCTCTCCTAGTTTAAACCAATTACATTTCTTAATTTGAACTCTTAACGTGTAAGTTTAAAATCTAACGTCTGTTAGAAACTAGTGGCTTTCTTTTAACGGTACCAAGTTTTTTATCTAGTTTTTTGAGCGCCCTTGCGTCTTAAACTGACAACCTTTTTAGATTAACTTTAAGTAATTAATTAGTTATGCGAAGACATCTCCAAGTTAGGAGACTTGTTTTATGGAACGCGAATAAAGCACACCGGCATAATGTGCAAGCTGTCACGTAGATAATGTAGTGACAGATACAGAACCGGCGATATCAATAGAAAAGTGGTTTAAATATTTTATCATTACACTTACTATTACAATAGTTGTGGAACTGTGTCGACACGCAGACAAATCTGGCTCACGGGTCAGACTATTGTAGCTGGATCTGTGCCCAACTCCGAAGCAATCAACAGCTGATTAACTATTTCTTTAAAACAAGTTCAACGGCACAGTAGTCGACAGAGAACTTTTGGCCTCGTGATTAATTCGCTTTGATGAATAATTAGTGGCCTGGAGCGACTGACCAGTGGTTTTGGATATTAGGACATGATAATGCTGCGAAATACTGCGAAGTAGGAAAGGCTATTAAAAAGGACACTGTTGGAACTTCACTTAGCCCCCAGATAGCAGCATTGAACTAATGTCAGGATCCAATCAGGATCGTGAAACACACGACACGCAAACCTGATTTTTCGGTCATTTATTTATAACAAGCAACAATACAAAATGGTATAGCTTTTTTTTTAAAGCAATAAAAAACTATTTAATTACAAAATTAGTGACCATAATTATATTCATATATTCGTTTTTTATTTAAATAATAAGAATGACTTTTTTTGTACCATTAAAATTGCTAATGTTATACAAGAAAGGGCTGTTTTGGCCTATACGGAATCATAGAAAGCTAATGAAGTCGCAATTGCGCTGCAACCACGCTTTATTACCCCAGGTTTGAGCTTAAGCACCGACTTCTAAAATCTCCATAGTTCTGGAAGCTAATACGCTCAAACATATTCTTTGAAATTCTCCACCCGCTAGACTACTTAGGCCCCCATACTATAGAATGTAATGGGGCAATAAATATTACAGTATTATAAAACTAACAGTTTTTTGATACTGTAGTCTATGCAATTGTTCATTAATAGAAACATTCCATTAGCTAGATCACTGTTCATTAATAAAACAGTTCATTAGTTAAGCAACGGAACTTAAATTACTAGTTCAGTTTGATAAGTAACAGTTCACTGATATAACAGTTTTATTAGCTAAGCAACAGTTCATTAACATTTCACTTAATTAAGAAAAATTTCATTAATATAACAGTTCCGTTAGCTAAGCAACAGTTCTTTAATTAACAATGTTGTTAGCTAAGCAACATTCCTTTAATTACCAGTTCAGTTTGATAAGTTTACAGTTCACTGATAGATATAACAGTTTCATTAGCTAAGCAACAGTTCATTAAGCAACATTTCATTAATATAACAGTTCCATTAGCAGATACAGCAAACAAATGAGAGGCGATTTGTTTCCTAAGTAGAGTGCCGCGGACGCTCCATTTTTAAAAATATTTTAAATTTAACTGAAAGAGTTGAAAACTTTGGAAAAGCAGTGAAAACCATTCAGCGGAATTTAGCACTGATTTCCATATACATAGAAAATATAATTGAGGGAATTCATATTTAATGACGATGATGTAATCTAATTAATAATAAACCAAATTGTACATTAATATAGGAGTAGTTCTGTTGGCTATGCGCGCCATATGTCGCCAAGTTTTAGCGCCAGGGTTTTACAGCCTATAGCACTCTTGAGAATCGCCGCAACATGACGAACGCCCGGCGGCACCACATTACACGTTACGGTTCAAAAAGACTAGAGCACTTTAAATACCACAAAGTAGCTTACTAAAGCGAGATAAAGGGATCAGTGTTCGGCTAATACCTCTAGGAATAGACGAGGGCTGTTCACTGTTAACCTCTTGTATGGGTTCTTAAAATAAACAGCAAGGGGGAAGAAAAGATGGATGGCTCATCGTCATAAGATTGTTTGGATGATGTTTTCATTTAATCTGTGAGTTAAATGTTTACCGAGGCGGGCGCAGCGTCTGACAATGTTTCTGTTTCTCATACATTCCGAACATGTCGAGCGATTTTAACGCTCGGTTATATTTGTCACATGAGCCATTTATAAGGGCCTAAAATACTCACATATGACAACGTCTCATTTATATAGTTAGTGAATATAAATGTACTTATAGTTCAACATATGGTAATTTTTCCTTTTTTAAAATAATAAAATCAAGTTTAGTATGTTTTATATATTTAAATCTATCCAACGAGTTACTAAGCATCGATATGTGCACAATGTCTCGTTAATATTAAAAATAAACAAGTAATATAGACAAAAATTGTACAAACAAGTGTTTAAAGTCAATTTCCACTAAGGTCAACAAAGAAAAAATGTGTAGTTACTTTTTAATAAATAATTAAAATTATTATAAATAAAGTAACATAACCTATGTGTTATAACAGCTGTTCTATCATATAACCTATAACATAAAATCAGTTTATGAAATCATATGTTACCAAATCATAACAAAATACTTCTCTCATATAAAACTAAAATTAATTAATTAGATTTCAGTAATAAATCAATAATGAACTTAAATGGATGAACAAAAATTATTTTATTAACGATTGAAAATATTTTAAAAAAAATATGTATAAACACGTATATGGGGAATAGATGTAAACAAATATATGTAAATAAACTAACAAAATATATGTAAACTAATACAAGAAATTGTAAAATAATAAAAACAAATTGGTATTGGGAGGGCTAATAAACGTTTTCACTATCTAAGAAAAAAGACTGGAACTCCAAGTAAAATAGCGACATTGAATTAATCAAAGCAGCCACAAACCGAATCTTTTGGCACAATTTACTGGGCCGAGAACGTACACTCCTCGAAATATTAATGTCTCACAGTTGTAGCATGTGGAATTAATGAGACCACTGAGCCTTCTAAAAGAACATGAATGCAAACTTGTGTTGTATTAGAAAGAAATGCGTTTTTTTATAATGACGGCTACTTTTGTAGCCAAAATGATATGATTTTAAGTTTTTCCCATCAGGACCCATTTTTAACACTTAAGAGACATAAGTTTTATAATTTTCCTGTGACAGCTGAGTGTAAGTAAATGTTGCAACTATGTTAAGACCTATATTATTCTAGCATTATTTTTTTAAATTTAAAAATACGCTAGACAGTGAACACGAACATACAGAAACGAATAAATACAATGGCAAAGCGTTTCTAGAAAAGATGTTGTAGATACACATTACAGGAAGATATAAGAACGGGGAGAATAAATAATGAGTGTAGAGACATCACTTACAGTCACCATAAAAAGAAAGCAGCTTCCCTGAAGGTCTTATGAGGAAAATGACGGACGATAGATTACCATTAAGGATTTGGAAATGGTTCCAAAAAAGAAGAAGAAAGAAAGGAAGTCATGGTATAATGGGATCAGAATAGCTATAAACAGAAAAAAAGAAGATTCATGCCAAAACAAGAAACAATAGCGTTCAAATTGCTATATAAACTGCCAATAATGATGTAATAAAGTCGCTGGATATCTAAAAATAGCGAGTGTTTAAACACAAATAAAATAATGTCATTCGATAACAATGCCTTTGTTTGTGTAGTTCAAACTCTCCTTATTTATCTTGTTTATATTTTCAACCGTTGATAAAATGTTTTTTATTCAAGTTCAAATATAATTTTTTTAAACGTGAAGTGGATGCACGAGGTTAATAGGCCCTATAGTTTTTTCCAAGTATTAATTCATTAATTAAATTTAATAAATTAATTTTAGTTTTATATAGGAGGAAAACGTTTTACAAAGGGGGCAAAGTAAACAAAATAGTTATTTCATCCCATTTAGTTAAGTTATAAGATATGATTTCAGAAAAAATCTGATTTTATGTTATAGGTTGTGTGGTAGAACAGCTGTTTTAACGCATAGATTTTGTTATTTTATTTACAATAATTGTAATTATTTAATAAAAAGTAACTAAATTAAAATTATTTTTCTTGACCTAAGTCGCAATTCACTTTAAAATATTGTTTTTTTATATTACTTTTTTCAAGCCAGTAGTTTAAAAACAAATATATTTTGCACCGGAAATGTTTCAAAAAATATAGTATTTAGGCTATAATTTGTAAAATCGAAGTTGACAAATTAATTTTATGAAGTAGTTTTACATATTTTTATCTACATTTTAATATTTTTAATTTAAAGGAAATCCCAAAGTAATACACATATATAAAAGGATTTTCCTAGAATGAATATTTCTATTTCACAAGGGGCATTCTACCTGGTCTTGGATATAGTCATCACGAAGAAGCAAAGCTACCGTGGAAGGACAGGGGCAGGTAAGAACCTGGGTGGCAAGACGCGTAACTGCTCCTTGGAGAGATAAGGGCACGCCCCGAGGCATCTATCCACCATTCCAAACACTTAACAACTGAAATGCTATGTTTTACTCGCTCAACCCTTTTTTTATGTCATGTTTCCATGTCGGCCCGATGCTCGGAGATAAAGCCAATGTCGAGCCCGAACTTTCTCTCGTAACACGCGTTCACAGCCGATCGTACGTAACGAAAATACACGCCCAAAATCGAACTACCGAGTTGCCCGTGTCCGAAGTAGGCGTCGATCGATAGCGGCAGCACGCGTGGGAAAACGTGCGCGCTTTGTTTTTAGAGGAAATTGACTTTCACAACGCCCTAAACGACCCAAATTTGACGAAAACAATGCCTCGCAAAGCGATAAAAACAAATCGATTCTTAATTGTTGCCAATTATGTCGATTAATGTAAAATGGAGATTTCAATGCTTCAGTATTGTTTCGACAGAATAGTTTACAACACTCGCTCAATAATCAGGGCGTAGCACAACTCTCTCCGTGGTTCCTCCGGGTCCATATAAGCTGTAGGACAACAATAACATAGCGAGAGAACACTGGCCACGGCAATGTTTAAGTTGGGTCTAAGCCGGTTAGGTTAAACCCAATAGTACTCTTTAACTTTTGAAAATGGAGTAATTCCGAAACGCATCAACAAAGGAAAATATTTTAATGTTAGGAAGGGAAGAAAATATAGGCTACTCAAATGTATATGAAAGTAAATATTTATATTATAAGATAAAACTCAGCAGATGAGATTAAATACACAAGAAATAGGCTACACACTGTTACACAACTTCTTATAGTCCTCTTATATACAATTTTTCAAATCAGAGCATTGTTTCAATCGTGCTCTACAATTTCCCCCTATCCCCTAATTCCCCAGTAGCAGGAACCGTCAAATCTTTTTTTTTAATCGCATTTAAATTCACTTAACCTTTCTTGCTCTTTTTCTCCCAAAGGATGTAGTGGTTAAACAACAAATTTGATCACAAATTTTTTTAAAATATAAGTGTACCTCATATACCTAAAGTGACCGTCCAGACTTCCCGTTTTTCAGACATTTAGCCCTTTACCCCTATCCATTTAGCTCTACAATTTCCCCCTATCCCCTAATTCCCCAGTAGCAGGAACCGTCAAATCTTTTTTTTTAATCGCATTTAAATTCACTTAACCTTTCTTGCTCTTTTTCTCACAAAAGGATGTAGTGGTTAAACAACAAATTTGATCACAAATTTTTTTAAAATATAAGTGTACCTCATATAGTGACCGTCCAGACTTCCCGTTTTTCAGACATTTAGCCCTTTACCCCGGCTATTTTACTGGAGACGCTTATTTGTCCCGTTTTGTAACCGACACACACTACTGAGGTTTTAATTTTTTTGAAAAATATTTTTAGCAATGTAATGTTTTAAACACTAAATTGAAGGTCTCATATCATTGATTTGAAAGTACAAATTCCTAGTACATTTGACTGTACTATCGCTTATTTTCCAGGGGATATTCATTTCATACCTCAAAAGCTCCTCCCCGTTTTGATCTTGAAATCTGGGTACCTTTCACATACGTGACCTGCATACACGCTGTTATGACCGTCCTATATTCTTCACCATAGGGTTTATGTCCCTACTTTAATGTTTACAATCCTGTCCTATCATTAAAACTACAATAAGCAATTGTTTGAAGGTTACGATGTTTCAATTGCAAAATGAATTGTTTATTATAGGCTAGTATTAAAAAGTACTTGATAAAATGTATGCTTTGCTTTTGTTCTCGCATTAAAATCTCTTAGAAAAAACACAGTGTTTCTAAAAAGTGTTGCCTATTATACCTAAGCTCTTTACATAACTCCTAATACACTTTGGCTAACATTCAATCGTTCAATGTTCCATAAAATAGGAACGTTTGAAAATAATGTTTTTAGTTTTAAAAATTAGAATATTTCAGTGAGTGGGCGTGGTACACAGAAGTGAATGCTTCATTTGATGAATGTAGTTGATAATAGTTTTAATAGGATTTAGTTAATGCATTTAATAATAAAAGAAAGTAGTTATTAGAGATTTAAATTGGATTTAATTAATGTATTTAATAATAAATCTACTTAATAGGAAGCACTCATTAAATATTGGAAGATTCATCGAAAAAAAACTTTTATTTAACGAATTTAATTTAAAATATCGAACAATCTTACATAGAACTAATTGTAGCAAGACTTATTGAGACATACAATAATATATTTATTAACTGATGCATAATTTTAAATAATAATAACATTGTAACATGATAATGTAGAATAAAATAACATAACGTGCGTGTTAAAACAGCTGTTCTACAACATAACCTATAAAACAAAATCAGCTGTTGTATGAAATCATATGTTGTCGTTTAAATTTAGCTAAAATAGTTGTATACGGCACATATATACTACTATATAGGTGTGTCTGAGCGTGACTTTAACTGCAAAGGTATTTCCCCGTTCATCCGCTACAAAACTAATGTTAGCTGGAAAAAAAATTATAATAGTCATGTGGTGTCATCAGTCACGTGCCAACTAATCTGGAACGAGCTGTATGGGAGCTGGTCTAGTAAATTTGAATTATATACCGCTGTTACATGGAACTATATAAGATTTTTATTTTTTTGTTACGAATTTTAAAATTTTGGCAACAGTGCACTATGGGTACTAGTAGAGGTTCTCACTGTTATCTGAGGGTATCGCTTTATTTTTGTCAATTGTAGGCCGCGTCTTTCCAATCCTGAGTGGTAATAGTTTCTCTTGTAGCTTGGTAATCCATCTAAGGGGAGAAGGCCCCCTCTAAAATGAACAGTGTTTGCGTAAAATATCACCATAACGCTATTGAAACCAGGCAATGACAGCAATATAACGCGTGCACTTAACCGTCTCCTCTGGTTGCTAATTTACTGGTTGTAGTAATTTTATAAGGCGTAACATTGAAATTAACCTCTCATATCCAGTACAAGGACCTATTTCTATGACAACGGACGCCCTCTGGCCATTGTCTTCGACATCTATTCATTAGTCCGAGAGCTGGGATCGCGTGGGACGTATTAATGCGCGTAGGGCTCTCTTCCGGTCCCAACCAGAGTGATAAAACAACGGCTATAAACCGTCTGGCGGTCTGTTTGTTGTCTGCGTCTGACTTACAAAAAACCGCCATTATTAAGTGTCAGGATTTATCAAAGACTTACTATTTCAGACGGGGTTTTCTCGTGAAAAATCTAAATTTTCTTGAATAAAAATTAATTAAAATCTTTATAATTTAATGACAGTCGATTTTATAAGCTGATGTGTACAATAAGTATACAGACATAGGGATTACAATAAAAATATTGTCAAAAACCACAATACACAGACATTATTAAAAATAACTAATATAACAAGTTACCTAAGATTAAAACCTTATATATATTTCAATGATGGTGTCATCATCTCAGAGTGTTCTATTACAAAATTCCAAATTAGAATAAAATAAGTAACAACCTAGTCTGACGACAAACTAGTCAGTCTAATTCGTAAATTATTTTGCATAAGGGTTTAGTCTTCGGTTATTTGTAATATTATGTGTTTTGTTTATTATTGTTGTATTGGAGGTTTTGCCAACTTTTGTATTGTAATATATTGTAGCCTATCACTGTGCTCTTGATATTGTATGTATGGATATTGAATATTAAAAAATATATATTTTAAAAGTACATACTTCGAAGGTTTTTTTAAATAAAATGTATTACATTCTTATTTGGTCATGTTTCTGAGACGTCAAAATTATTTGAATTTTTTGAACATGGCAACCTTAATAACTACAATCCCAACATAGGTTTCACGCTGTATCGTAAATGAATAGTCAGTTGAGGCCTCACTGAGATGCAAAATCATCTCTCAACAATCTATAGATGCACTAGGGCAGGCATTCGAGTCACTTCTAAGATTACAAAATGCTACATAGAGTGAGGAAGAGAAAGGGACAGGAAAGAGGCGGCCGTGCCACACGGAAGACAGAGATATCACAACCCATTTCGTCACTTACTGCGTGAGAGTAATGTAGACTTTTAGAGACTTATCTATAGGTCTTCGAAACCTTGAAACGAGCTAACAAAAACACTGAGACTTTAACATAAAAAACTATTTGAATAGGAGGCCCAAATGAAAGGTTAACATAAAAAAACTATTTAAAATGGAGACCCAAATGAACGGTAGGAAAATGATAAAACATTTACGATTATAAATTCTACATAAGGGAAAGACAATCTTTAAAGATGATTTCAAAAGAAGCTGGCGAGCAAAAACTTCTAAGTATAGATTTGCACTTATTTTAAATTTAACTTTGCAAGAAACCACTACTTACTGATATTTTTCAGCTGACGCGTTTCGTACTATATCAGTGCATTCTTCAACATTGTTAGTTACAGATAAGACCCAGTCCGTCAGTCAGCTAACGAAGGGGTTTGGCGTCCCCGAGTATTTGCAGCATCACCGCGATACTGGCTGCGGCCTGGAGTTTGGAAACAGGGCTTTTGGTATAGGTCTTGTGTTTCTTGGTGAAGCCCGACCTTCACGGGCGAAAGCCGTCTGCAGAGGTTTTGTAGTGGTGGAGGTGCGGAGAGCCAGTCTGTCTCAAGCCGACGCCTTGCCTGTATACGGGTGTTGTACTAGTAGCCTGGTACCCCTCCAGCCGCGGCCATCCCCGCTCCAACGCCATCTTTCTCCTTCACGACATTTCGTACGACCTATAGAGGAGGCTGGATTTGAGGGGAGGTATCTAAATGGCGGGACGTTTATTTTGTGGGAGAGTAAGAAAGTATTTTTTTATTCTGGGGGGGGGGCTGCGATATTCGCATAATTGGCTGGGTGACATTTATAACATCGAGATAGACTTTCTCAAGTAAGTAAGATACATATGTTAGTGTTTTTATTGTGTAATCGAATATAGTGTTTGGTTTCGAGCGTGTTATATAGTTTCCTACATGCAATAGTGATGTTATATTTATTAATTGTTTTATTATGTTAATTTATTGTTTTATTTATAATGTAAATAACGTCTAGGCACGCCAAGGTTGGTATACACTTTGTCTCTTTTATTTCATCAAAAAAGCAGTAACTGAACACGATGTTCACTAGTGAGGAAACTCCTAAACCTGGTAAGAGGGAAGGGGCTATTTGACTAGATCAGGGAGGTAAGTGCTTCGGGCAGTTTAAACCCGCTCCCAAGTTAAAAAAAAAACTGAACACGAACTATTTTGAAATATAAAACCACAACAACTCACTACAACACATACGTAACAAGAAAACACACGTCCAACCAAACCATAAATTCGAATAAACAATTCAGAAAACAACTGAACATAGAACTCCAAAGATTCAAAATAATACAGCTGAGAAGCAAGCAGTTTTATACGTGACTCGGAGCATTGAACAGTAAACTGAAAAATATAAATAGACATTTTTTGCCCAAGTTGAATAGTGGAGTAAGTGTAAGGGGCAAATATTCTTTACTGATAATTTCAAGAGGTACAAGTGAAAATAACTCATAGTAAAATGTTACACATATTTTTCAATATAGCCCCCAAGATGTAAAACCCAACAATTGGAAATAGGTCTGAGATCTAAGGATCCCGTGCCTTCAAATAAAAAATTCGAATAGAAAAAAACGACGACCCTTTTCTGTAAGAATAAATTTCCAAGTCTTGGAGAGTTCCGAATCGATAAAACTCTCGAAATCGATCTCTATGCTAATACAATCACCCATCCACATGTTTTGATATAATAGAATTCCTAAAGAATATGATCACTTACAAATTACGCACCGTTATTTAACAGCAAAGACGTTTAGACAAAAAGAAACGGGCGTGGACGAGATAACTGACCCTTGACCCTGCGATTTGGTTGTTGACCGAATAATGACTTGTGTCTTGCACTTTACGCATTCTTGCTATACCGCCGTTGCCTCCTGCAAATCGTTTTACTTCCTATCCAACACCGACTATGTGATTTCACACGCCGTGGTTCATTGGTTTCTATATGGTAATGATGCTTTAAGGGAAACCGGTTGTACGGAGCAACCTGTTCGTGTAATGCACGTGCAAAGCCAGCGCTCACAGACAGCTGATTTAGGGATGTTCCTTTTTAAATTACAGGACGGATCGCGTGTTGCTTAGTGCGTACTGAAGGTAGAAATAAACAATCCGGTCAAGGAAAGCGTTTAAAGAGGACTAATATCTGAAGATGTAATTAACCATTTCTGTTTACGCTACGTTCAGATATGCAATATAGTGTTACCTTTAAATTAGTTTAGAACAAACCACGACTTAATAAGAAAAACTTAAAGAGATTTGCAATGTAATCATGTGCAAATTATATCTAATGAATCAACTTTCCTAACCACTCGTATATTAAAGTCTCCAACAAACCGCCCCTTTAAACGAACAGTAAAAATGATCTGTAATCATACATAAAACGCTATAAATAATCAATCAACTTTCCTAACCACTCGTTGTAAATTAAAGTCTCCAACAAACCACCCCTTTAAACGAACAGTAAAAATTATCTGTAATAATACATAAAACGCTATAAATAATCACTCAACTTTCCTAACCACTCGTAAATTAAAATCGTCAAGGAACAACGCCTAAAAACGAACAGTAAAAATTATGTGTAATAATACTGTATATAAAAACTTATAACTAGTCTAACAACATTCCTAACCACTCGTGACAAATTAAGGTATCCGACGAGGATGTTTCATCACTCCGCCCCTCTTCAAAATTTACGTGAATGCAGCCCCTAAACAATGTAGAAAATATGTGTAAGGAATAATAATATAAAATACAAGTGCCAGTAGCGCAAGATACAGATTACATGAGATAAAAAGGAAAAAAGAACGGAATGAAAATAAATAATCAAATGGATAAACAACTAGAAGATAATTAATTAACAATAAGATCAACAAATATATACAAAAGATAGATGTGATCCAAGAAATATTGGAAAGCTAAAAGTAATTGGAAAAGATAGTAAGCTAAAAGTGACATAGAAAATAGATTTATACAATGGAGGAGAAATAGATTATAGAGAATAGCAAGACCTAAGAGAGTAACTATCATGAGATAGTAGATAACACATATCAGAGATGAAATTATGACCAAACCGAAATTATGAAGTAAAGTCGAAAGAAAGCTTACATGAGACTTAAAAAGAAAATGCAGAATCTGTTAAATGTGCTGCAAAAGTTTCATACATGTAATAATCTAGTTTAAACGAAAAATATAAAAACTTAGTAAATTAGTCTAAGACACAATGGTAGTAAATTAGATATATTTTTTATTCTATTTTTCCCATACAGATAAATATAGTTTGAATATTTTTTTAGCGGAAATCGATTTACGTAAAGAGTCTATTTGAAACAAAATACTTGAGACACATAAAAGATCTGAAACACGTAATTCTTTACAGGATTATTCCTCAATAAACAATGTGCTTGCTGAAACGCTTTATTTTCTTGCGTATAGAGACTGTAATGTCCGAGTAGCAATGGGTCTCTTTTACCACAGGTTTTTACGAGCAGGTGGTCGGTAGAAAGGTAGTCCTGCTAACACTGACGCTCCTAACCCAAACACATACACAGCCACGTACACAACATAAATACAAACACAAAGAGCGATGAAAGAATTCTTAACGACATAACGTGCAGGCACAAAAGTATTTTCTTTGCGCTCCATAGTGCTTCCATAATGTGGAATGAAACCAGATCTCACAACAAACTCAAAACCGCGATACAGAAATAATAATTAAATTACAACTACTGTAATATATACAAGCCAATATTATCTGGGGTAAAGCTAGACTGAAATTAAGAAACAATGAGTTAAAACATTATTAAGGCGTTAAATAAGTGTTACCTTAAAGACCAGTATATTGGTAAATTTAAGATCTACCAACACATATTGGTAAAAGTCTAGACACAACTCTCTTTTTTTGAGGATGAACCTGTTCAGACACTTTTTTTCTTTCGGCTTCTAAAAGGCTTTTTCAACGTAAAATATCTGTCATCAATGTAATGAGAAAGAAATTATGTTTTAAAATTTAAAACATTTATAATAATTTTTTTTAATTATTATTATTTGTATTATGTTTAAAATATGAAACTTTAATATGTTAGTAAAACTGTAATTTCTAGTATGATTATTAATTTATTAACAAAAACATCTAATTATCTCTCCCATAGTATAACACTCCAACATCTCAGAACCACCAGCCAGAAAGTTTTCTCGGAACTATAAAATATTGTGTGTGTTTATGAATTGGAATCGTGGGAATGGAAGCTCGCTGATAAGGTTATGTTAATACGCAAAGGTCGCACCGCAGATAACATTATAGTCTTATCTGTGCGTTACGTCACTCGAAATATTTCACTTGTTTCTGTCTGAGGGTATTTTAGTTTGCGGTTCCGTGTATGTGGGTGTATAGATAAGTGTTTTCCACCTTGAAAACGTCCACGTGCAAAGTAGACATTCTAAAACGAAATCTGGAGTGAATTTAAATGAAGACGTAAAATGAGTAGAAAAATACAGGATGATAATTGGGGATAAAGAGCCAGGAACAATAGATCAACAAATTACCTGTTTTTAATGATAACCTAGCAACTATGATAACATTAAAATCAAAAAATTATTTTTTGTCAGCCAAGCAAGGATGCTCGTTTTTTTAAAATTTAGTTCACTTTGAAACGTAACTAGAGTGAAGATGATGCCACTTTAGTATTTAAACGTAAATATGAATGGGACAGCGATATAAAATTAAAATTAGAAAAGTATTTTGCCAGATAAGATCAAGGATGCTCTTGCTTTTCTAAAATTAAGGTTCACTTTGAAACGTAACTAGAGTGAAAATGATGTCACTTTAGTCTTTAAACTTAAATATTAATGGGACAGCAATATCAAATTAAAATTAGAAAAGTATTTTTCCTGCCAAGATCAAGGATGCTCTTGTTTTTTTATTTGGCTTACTTTGAAACTTAACTAAAGTGAAGATTATGCCACTTTTGTGTTTAAACGTAAATATGAATGAGACAGTGATATAAAATTGAAATTAGAAATGTATTTTGCCAGCCAAGATCAAGGATGCTCTTGTTTTTTTATTTGGCTTACTTTGAAACTTAACTAAAGTGAAGATGATGCCTCTTTAGTGTTTAAACGTAAATATAAATGACAGCGAAATAAAATTAAAATTAGAAAAGTATTTTGACCGCCAAAATTAAGGATGCTCTCGTTTCTTTATTTTTATTTGGTTCAATATGAAACGTAACTAGGGCGAAGATGATGTCACTTTAGTGTTTAACTTGAAAATGAATGGGACAGTGATCGAATCACACTGATGAAATCGCGAAGACGTGTTTACTTGGTGGTGGTAAACACCAGTGTTTACTGATGAAGCAGCAAAACCATTTTTTATAATGTATATTTCTATTATCGCTTTATTATTATTTAAACGTTGCAGAAAAAGGTGATCAATGTAAAAGGTCAATTACCCACCATCGCAGTTTTTAAGTCTTCTAAAAAAAAAACACATTCCTTTCTAACATTCAATTCACTTGATTTAAAATGACAAATTTACCACATAACCTTCAATATTTTGCACACAGATGCAAATTAGTGAATTAATATACGATATATTTGAACATGGAGTCAAAAAGGAAGCATACCTTCACGTACGACCATGCGTCTTAGTTTAATTATAATCAGCTGTTTTCTCAAGTCCGCCGGTGTTGTAAGTACACGTCAAGCAATAAACTCACAAACAACTATTTAACGTCTCCAATAAAATAGAATTATTCTCAATACAGTTAAAAAAATATAACAGAACGAGTCGAAGTCACGACAACCACTCAAGACCCACCTCAGACATTTCCTCTCACGACAGTTGCCAATCAGACCACGTGACCAGACAGAGCTCGGTTTTAACTAGCCAAATTACAAATTATAGGTAGCCTTAACAAAGCGGGAGAAATAAGGCCGGTTTTTGGCTTCGCGAAAGGACGGAGCAGGACCGTGAGTCCGGCTAGATCGTTGCTCCAGACGCGGATTATGCTAATAGCTCAATTTGCACGCTAAAATATGACGTCACTGGTAACTTAATAACAGTGATTAGGGAAATTCTATACAGTAAATTTTAATGATGCTGTGCGGAATATCTCAGCAATAGATTTTAAATATTCATAGACACTGACCTACCTTTATAGACTCGCGCATGTGCCCACGTGCGGGCTATTACCTTTAGGAACACTACACAAAATAATATTTTAAAAAAATGTATGTAGTTATTTTACAAACACGTCACAAGTAATTTGAGAATTCACCCTTTACTTAAATAGGCCTATAATTATCGTAATGGAAATGGACTCAGTTTAAATTTCTCAAATTTCATTAACGTCTGATTCCAACGCTACCCATTAGACATGGCGGCTGAGCCAAGTCGCAGATAGATATCTCTCTAGAGTACAGTTGAGCACAAGAGTAGCTAAGGACCGAGTTGAGGTTTTTAATAAGTTAGTAGCGTTACCCGGAGCACGTTCCTGCGACCGAGAAGCCTTTTGGATGGATATACACCAAACGTAACACGAAGCATCCTGGGAATATGTTAAACAATCCCTTCAAATTTCATTAACTTATGTTCACTGGTTTAGGCACACAATTATATACACAAACATCGTTTTTGAACTATCCTAAGCCTCTCGGGCGGAGCCGTGTAGATGAATCTACACCAAACTTCACAGGAACGATCCTGGTAATATGTTAAACAAACCCTCTAAATTTCATCAACTTCTGTTAAGCGGTTTAGACGTCTATAACGTACATACATACACACACACTCACAAACATTCATTTTTATAAATATAAATTGTCCGCACCAATCCATAATTATTCCTTAGCTTCAGTACCTTAGCTTCTTCTGAGTCCTACCTAATTAAATATATCCTCAACGGTAAAAATTAAAACAGTAAACTCTAAATCTCCCTACATAATAGTTTATAAAAATAAACAAACAAGTTTATAAAATTAGACTAGTTTCGGCTACGATATCTCCTTCCTTAGTGCATCGCTACTATTCAATTAGTAGTAGCCAAGCACTAAGGAAGTCAATATCGTTGCAGAAACTTATCTGATTTTATAAACTAGTCTGTTAGTTTTAATAAACTATTGTGTAGTGCGATTTTGAGTTTACTGTTTTAATTTTTACCGCTGGGAATAGTTCTCACTGGCTAAGCTCTAATTAACTTAATATTATGGCTTTTAAAACTACCCCACTTCATATTTCCTACTTTTTACAAGAAGGTATATCTAGTACAGTTTGATAAAAAAGGAAAATTGAAACGGGTCTGTGGTGAGGTAGGGATACCATGTTGTCAGTTTGAACGCTGTGTCACTGAGCGAGAGTTGGAAACAAAACCCAACGATCCGGCAAGACATGGATTTTCCATTCGTCCAGACGGCGGCAGCCCCTGTCTCTGAATGATTTCACTTTCGTAGAGTCCTATTCTGTTTTAAAACAAACTATATACCTTTTAATGAACTCGGTTGATGTTAGGTCTACTCAAACTGCGACCCTGCCTTGTGATCCCTTCTATATTATCTACCTGGTTGTTTGTGTCTACTTTAACCCTTTCCTATCTCTTATACCCGATAATAATCATACTGGCAGAAACCCTTAAACATCCAAAAATTATGTTCTTCTCAACAAACAAACTGTGCAAACGCGATTCTAGCTACATAACCTATCATTAAAATCTCCTAGACATGTAAAATATATTTCATGTTTGGGAGAGAGGTGGAAATCTTCGGAGAGCTCCTAGTTAGGGTTTAGATTACTTCATCATTACTTCGGGACAGAATTAGTCTTGGAATGTTATTCCCGAACGTTTTCATCCCTCTACACTTGACAACGTCATCAGTCATACAGTTCAAAGGGAATTATTATTTTGGTTTCGTTTCGAATCAATGAACAAAATAATTCACCCTAAAACAACCAGAACTTTATGTAATTAAATATTCCTGAGATAAAAGAAACAAACTATAACATTTCACTTATAAAAAAATTGGAACCAATTAATGGGATTCAATATAGGAAACTTGATGAGGCAACCAATGCTTGTGTAAGTGTTGTCCTGTATGACCTTTAACTTTGGAATACTGTCAGGACAGACATACACGATTACTTAAACACTAACAAATTATACATTAAAGTAAATAATGAGTAATAATTGTAGTCAGGCTTACCTCCATATATCTAATGCCAGTATTATATGTACGCACATATCGTAGGGTCTACTTAGTGTGAAACTATTACCTGAAATAAATAAATTCTTTATTAAAAACAGCAAGTTTACGTTTAATCTTCAGTGAGTTGGTTTGTAATTTAGGGCAATTAACAACTATATATCTAGAAATATGAAGAACTTCTAAGTATGGAAATAGTTATCTAAGTTTTGGAGAAAATATTCTTCAACAAGCTTTAATGATTACAATTTAAGTATTAGTAAAACCCCAAAAATCATTTTAAAAAACAAATATTACAAATTAAGGTAAAAGTTTATAAGCAGGCACTTGAAAGCTGCGGGTCTTGGAGAGAGGTCGGGGACGAGAGGAGATTGGAGGTGCTCGCAGGTCGTTTTCAAAAATATCGACCCTTGGACTTCCGCTGACTCATTAACACTTTTCAATGTATAGTTTAAATAATAACAAATGTAATCGCGTCATAGAAGCGTGCTAATAGGATTGTCTAAGGGTTGTGACGGATAGGCCCCGATGAGGGATGACGACAGTGCCTGATGTTCTATAGACGCCTAATACACCATTTTCTACCCAAGAGCCAAATGGCAGCTTATAAACTTTGAGCTATATATAAGATTAAACCCTTACGTACATTTCGATGATCCTGTAATCATCATTAGAGGGTACTGTTACAAAACTACAATCTCGGATACAATAATTTACAAACTAGATTGACAAACTAGTCAGTCTAATTTGCAAATTATTATATTCTAGATTGTGGTTTTGTAACACAGTAAAATGTTATTTATTTAAGAGTGTGCTACATACCAACAGCTTTATGTAAGAAACTATCAGTCATCGCAATATTACAGGAGGCTACGATCAGCAACGCTTCTCTACGGAAACTGATGAGAGTAGTAGTTTTATAATTACCATGAGCGTTTTGACAATCCTTGCTATGTTTCTAGGATAGTTTTACACTGACCCTCTGCAATGCGTGAGGTTTAACGACGTCCCTCGTTCTCCTCTACCATATGACTACTAGCCTAGCTGAAAACATAGTACACTTCATATTTCTTCTCTTTCGTAATCGCGTCTCTTTCTTTGCAGAAGCAGAGCAATTGTGCTTTACTGTGAAGTTTGTTTGGAACTTAGTTTTAATTGTTCTATTTTCCATTTTGTAAAAAAAAACTAGTTACTTTTACGGGTTTTTACTATACAAACCCCATAGAACTATACTCGAAAACACTGCCAATACACTAGCAAGAACTAGCCTAAAAATCTGGTCAACCGTATTAAATCATACTGTTCAACACTTTTAACACGACACTGATATTTCTGGTCTTGGGTTTTGACCCCGCACTGCAACCCAGTCCACCCTAGCGACCTCCATGTCAGAGTCACGGTTCAACCTCACGCAGTGTACCTCCCGTCTTGTATATTGCAATATCCCAAGGCCAAGTTCAAGGTTACATGGTCCGCACTCTACCCTCTGATGACGATGACATGGTCATCGAAATGTACATAAGGGTTTAATATTAGGTAACTTGAAATATTACTCTTTTTTTATTATTTTGTGGCATTGGGGCTTTTGCCAATATTTTTATTGTAATATATTGTACCACTGTGCAATTGATATTGTATAAGGTTATATTCACACAAATATACTTGATATATTATCTAAAAATTTAAGAAAATATATTGGTATAATGTATCACTTGGTAATGAATATAATATATTATTATGTAGAATGATAATGATCTCGTAATTTTTTTTTCTGTTTCAGGTTTGAATGTCGCAGTGGATGTGTCATAGGTTGTGCCCGACATGTCAGCTTAACTTATATTATATCTTATTATACCATACTTATTCCCTGGATTTGCATGTTTTGTAGAGGTTTATGAGAGGTGATATCTCATTACTTTGTCACAGTTGGAGAAGCCCTTTCTTTGCATGTAATTAGTTGAAATCTCCCATCTTTGCATCTCTCCCTACTAACAATAAGGTATTATGATATGTCCTTAAAATGGAATTGAAGTTTCTTGGCCTGTCGTTTAATTATAAACATGACAGAATAATTTGACACTATAATGTGGCTGAGTTTTTCTAGTTTCCCAAACCATCGCTGGTAGTGCCATCATAATTTATCGCTATGTTTAGATTTATGGGTGCAGATAATAAGGTTTTGCAATTTATTAGTAAGCCATACCTCATACATTATACATGAGAATAGTGCACGAGAAATAAATCTAAAAGATTTTTTCCAGCCTGGTTTAAAGGAAGTAACAGACTTGATTTATGTACGACAGAAAATGTTAGGGGATGGTGCAGACAAGTTGAAATGCGAGGAATCCGTCCCCTTCGTCGCCAAAACAGTCGAGGAGAAAATAAATAGAGTTCGATTGGGTCCATTGCATCCTATTAGCGGAGAGGGAGAAAAACTTAGGGGTAGTTCCATCAGACGGTTCTATGCAGCATGAACTTCGGAGGTAAATATTGGGAGACAATCTTGTTTCACAACTTGCTTTCAATTAGAACATTTACTTTTCACCATTTATATGTTTTCGTTTAACAGATTTTGTGACAATAAGTTAAGAAATCGTTCAATTTATATAAGATATACATATTTCAGATATACTGAGATTTGTACATTTATACAGTAAATCTATCGGGAAAAAAACTACAACATGAAAACAGAATTCGTGCAGTTTTTTCAATTCCTTCTATTAGTTCACATTACCCCTATAATTATCATGTTAAAATTTTCAATCATTAATAAAATACTTTTTATTCGTCCACTGAAGTTCAAATACATTTTTTAAAACTTGTAGTGAATGACAATACGTTAATATATATTTTCAAATATTAATTATTAATTATATTTAATGAATTAATCTCAATTTTATATAAGAGATAAATTATTCACAAAATTGTCAAGGTATGCAATATAGTTATTTCGTTCTATCTGGTTTAAAATAAGTGATAACATATGATTTCATAAAACGCCTGATTTTACGTTATAGGTTATGTGGTAGAACAGCTGCTTAATTGTAATTATTCCTTAAAATTAACAAAAATAAAACATTTTCTTTGTTGGGTCAAGTAGGAATTGACTTTAAAACATTTTTGTTTATAGACTATTTCTTGTTTAATGTTAGAGCCTCATTGAAAGGGGTTTTTTGTTTATAGCCTATTACTTGTTTACGAATAATATTTTCTGGAAAAAAATAAATAAACAATTAGAATGAAAGAATGAAATAAATAAGTTTCATTATATTTACTATTTAATGCGTTTGGAAATATATGACTAAGTAAGGAATAATTCCAAGATGAAACAAGTTGAACCAAATTTGCTTTTCTTAAACGCAAATGAAACAAACTCTGACGAAATGAGTTTGATTCCCGCAAAGAGTGCAATACTTATTAAACGTCTATATAAAACCGATATATGTTGCTATGACATTATTTTAACCTTTAAATGCTAATAACTGTGTGTAGCTTGTATTTCCTTGATTGCAGAAAACAAGACCAGACAGTTGAAATACTCAGAATTGACGGCTTTCTTCTTAGTCATTCCGGCGGTATGTCCGTCATCCACTTGTCACCATTGTCTGCTTGGGCTGATCATTAAGTATTCTTTCATCGGAGACAAGTCAAAGGTTATTTAGTTAAGGAGAAGGATGAACAAAGACGCACAGATGAGTGAAGAATGCGGCACTCTGGGCTGTTATTATGGAGATGTGTTCTTTGTAAAGCACTGGTCGTGTCCTCCCGTTGCATTCTCTCTGTTCCGAGTATTACGTTTCCAATGAATGCTTGAATGCTTGGCGGCGACCGAAGTGACCAATTATTTTGGAATTTGAAAAAAGCAATTATGTGAATTTCTTTCAAAGAAATCGAAACTAGTAAAGAGCTATTAAATGATTATTCATATGTATATATTTTAGGATGGTAAAAAAAAAGAAATAAAACAGAGTAAGACGAAGAAAAGTAAAAGACAACGGAAAATGGTGGAAAAAAGAAATAACAAAAGGACGGAAAACAAATAAATAACACCATTGTAAAAAGTATCGTGACGTACGAATTAGAAACGTGGGTAATGTTTCAAGCAGACAAGAGCAAGACCAACGCAGTAGAAATGGACCTCTTAGGAGATCAAGTCAAATCTCTAGACGAGAACAAATGACAAATGAAAACATTAGAGGCATGATGGAGAAGGAGACAGTCTTGAGGAGGTTCAAAGGAGGCAGCTTATATGGTTCGGACACGTAAAGAGGAAAATTACCGACAGTGGCTATGGAATATAGGTCACCGGAGAGAAGAAAGGGAAGAAGCAGACTAACATGAGGAGAACAACAAAAATATGTAAAAGTGAAAAGAACCAATCGGTGGAACACTGCTACAATGGGAAAGCATGGCGTGAAAGCTTACAAATCGGACAGCGAAGGCAGACGCTATAAAACCAACATTTTGAGCGCGAGCGCACGTGTATGTTTGTATGAATGTATACATATTTGAGTAACTTATTCTGCCTTTTCTACATCTAAATATTGTTCTTCGTTGACGCGTTCCTGATTAATTCCATTATCAAAACATCAAGCTCTGTTCCGAAATGCGTCAACGAAGAAGTTAATAATAGAAAAGGCAGAAAATGGGCACTCAAATGTATACCAATAATCCTAAGGGTAAAAAAGATGATTATACATATTAATAATTTATATATGTTTTTAAAAAACAAACCTGGGAGAAAGTTTTAACCAAATAAAATGTTGAAACATTTGCAGACATAAAGCTGCACGAAACAAAAATACCAGCTTGTTGAAAATTTTAATTATTTGACCAAATAAAAACAAAACGAAAAATATTTAGGTGTTGTGTTTGTGACAGTTAAAAAGTAGCTATAGAGACGATAACACACAGATAAAAAGTAGCTATAGAGACGATAACACACAGATAAAAAGCAGCTATAGAGACGATAACACACAGATAAAAAGTAGCTATAGAGACGATAACACTTTCTCAAGTAGTGAAAAACGTGACCAGATATCAGATCCGGACATAAGTAATAAGCTGAGATTCTTATTAAGAATTCAGGGGTAAATGCGATGACCTTACAAGGGTTGTACCTTAAAATTAGAAAAAAACAAGTTCCAGATCTTAACAAGTTTGAGAAACCTCTGGGTTTATACTTAAAACTACCAAGTTCTTTTCACAAGCAGATAAACTTTGTAAAATGACCAAAAAAAGTGCCAAAGTTTAAAACAAAACTTAATACAGAAAATAGTTTAAGAAATTGAATGTAAATAAACTTTGTAAAAGGCAAGTAACAACAAATTCCTAACTTATTATGTGGAAATTTCTAAGGGGTTTATAAAGGTAGAGAAATGGCTTTTAGGAACCAGAATAACTCGCAAGACATTATTTTGTATAAAAGGGGAATGGGTGTAAAGTACAAATTTTAAATTAAAAGAATTTTTTTGTCTTATTCATAATAAGCTACATTTATAAATACATTTAAAATATAACAGTGTATTTAAATATTTTTTTTACAAAAGTGTCTTTCAACTTATGTTTGTCAAGTAATTAATAATTTCGTTAAATAATTTATGATAATAATTATGTTTAAAGGATTTATTATTTTTCATTACTAAATTTAGTATCATTTCTTTAATTAATTTATTATCTCGTTAAATAATTTATCATTTCGCTACTTTATTATTAGTTCGTCAGTAATTTATTATTTTGTTATTAATTTATTATTAATTCTTTGCTCATTTTATTATTATTTCGTCAATTGATTTATTATTACATATGTAGTTGATTCTTTATTATTTCGTCAGTAATTTATTACTAATGATGCTTACATCCGCATTATCAGCTCCTGAAGGTCAAATTGTAAATGAATATTAAAAAACTTGAAACCCCGACAAAGGTCGTCCACAACATCGCCATAGAGTCACGAAGAACGCAGATTGTAAGACACGATAAGAATGCGCCAGGCATGAAGGTATTTCCTGGGGAAGGAAGGAAACGCCTGAAGGGCCCTGGACTTTGTTAAACCAAGTTAACCAAGGCCCTCTTGTTCTCCGCGTACCTGTAGGTCTACCATGTGTAAACGCAGAAAGCTAATGATTATAATTTCAAACAATTTGACGTGCTCAGCAGCCGACAACGCCACGGCCACCGGGACTATAAACATAAACAATACCCGATGACGTCATTGAGAGAATATGAGGTGATTTTCAAACAAAACTCACTTCCTTAGTCCACTGGAGATGTTCCTGCGCAAAGTACACAAGACAAGACGATCATTACAAGTGGAGAATATATAAAACCTTTTACTATCGTAATGTGTCATTGCTCTTAAACTTAGAAGTTTTTAGAAATTAGTAAAACTCTAAGACTTCATTTAAGAATAATATATATTTTTAACATGAATAGTCAAAATGAAGAAATTTCGAAAATCCAATATAAAGACAGTAGAAATAGTGTTCAGTTTGGTAAGTTGACTATGCTTTAAAATTTATTTAATGACCGAGAGAGAGAGAGAGACTGAGACAGATAGAGGAGAGAGAGAGAGAGAGAGAGAGAGAGAGAGAGAGAGAGAGAGACTGAGACAGATAGAGGTGAGAAAGAAAAGGAGAAGGAAAGAGAAAGAGATTGAGACAGAGAAAAAACGAGAAAGATAAGGAGAAGAGGAGAGAGTGAGAGACAGGCAGAGAGAGAAGTAGTAGAATAGAGAGGGGAGTGGGAGAGGGGATAGACAGTCAGAAGAGGGGAGAGGAGTAGAAGGAAAGAACGGGAGAAAGATGTAGAAGGAGAGACAAAGTGAGAGGGAGAGGAGAGAGAAGTAGAATGAGGAGGAGAGAGAAGTAGAAGAGATGTGGAGACAGAGAGAAGAAAAGGGAGAAAGAAAGAGAGAAACAGATTAAACAATTGCAAGTTATCCGTCAAGCAAATTGGTCAAAATGTTTCAGTGATTTTATTTTTAATAGGTCTTTTAGTAACTTACTCTTAGAGCAACTTAAATCCAATTTAATCTTCAAAGTAATTTAATCCTAGAATGGAAATAATTACTCAAATTGCTGCTGAAAATAAAAATACAATAAAATAAAATCTCAAAAGATTTATCTTAAATCCAATCAAAGACAGTCGCGATGAAATGAAACCTATAAATGTTTTCATTATTAAGAAAGACACTATATGGTTGGAGATCATAAGAATCTGATTGTGAAACATCCTAAAACTATTCGGACGGATGAATGGAGCCACAGATGAGCACCACTACAACGAGCTCTTTCATTGACTGCAGGCCAAGGACAAGGCAATCAGATCACAGATTAATAGCTTGCGATTTTAGCGTCTGCTGACAAGCCCATTAGTCAATTTGTCCAGTACAAGGTTGCGCCAACCTGTGCGTACGAGAGTGGAGGTTGACCAGGTGCAGTTGTGAGCATGGCGTACGGTGGACGCACAAATATAGGTTAGTTTGAGTTGAGTCCGGTGAAATGACCCCCTCAGTAACCATCCCTCCTTCCCTATAACCTGTTTAAAATGTACATAATGGTTAATTATTGAAGAGAGACGTCTATAGTGACGCCCACAAAAACCTATTGGATGGACATAAACATACAATTTCTCGTCAGTATAATTTCAATCAGGTTACGCTATGAATAACCTCAAAGTGAATTAAACGACGATATATAATTTTATATATCAGCTGATTTTATAATATAAATTAAGTTGTAAAAAAAACTGTTGTAACACGTAGGTTATGTTACATTATTTATTGAACATTCTTAAGGGAAAAGGTTATTATTAAATAGTTTTATTCAGTTATTAAATATATTAGTTTATTTAAATATTGATAAATTTTAATACAAAAAATTCAATATAACGATAGTAATAAGTTATGTATTTTTAATCTAAATTTTGAATGAAAACATACTTAGGCGCGCCAGAAAAATAATGTTTAGATTATTTAGATCATTACGCAAAATTAAATGTTTTCCTCAAGTTAAAATTTCTGTAGACGTGCTATAAACGTTTTAACTTCTGTCGGTCCTTTCGCGAGTGTCACAACCTAATTTTTTTACTACATCTTGTTTACAAAATGTTTTTAACACATTTTATACCTTTAACAGACCAAAACCCCTGCAGAGTACAATTACCAAAGGTTTTGTAAAACTGTCCTAGCTTGATTTTAAATACTGTACAGCCATTTATTATTTTATACAGACCTAGTAGTTAATAAATTGTATGCACTGTAGCCTATATAAAAATTCAAGTTTAGCTTGTGGTCAAACGTAATAATTAAATAATAGCGAACATTAACTCACAAGCTATAACTTATTTTCTAATACACGTTTCAAAGAAGATTATTTGTGTTTACACACAAATAGACGGTGCAGAGTCTACAAATTTCCTTACTATAGATGTTAACATCTTTATATTATTCGTCAACAACGTAAATCTATGATTAACTCTTTTGAGATACAAACAATATTTTTACGGGTGCAAGGAACGTTATTCCAATAGTGATTTCAACGAACGGTCTTGGTAAAAGAAAAACTCGAACTACTTTTTAAAACAGGAAAACAATCGACGTCTTGACAATAGCTGGTGAATTTAACGCCGTCAATGTCAGATAGCATCTTGAGATATTTAATTGCCGTTTATAAATTACATCGATGCTGAATAAACATTATTTCCTGTCAATGTTGTGGACGGCGTCACTAGCTAGAAAACAAAATTACTCTGCTTTCCGTCTGTTTCCCGTTGCAGACAGATGTTTCCCAATATATCTGCGCTCTCTGACATCATCCACTATGTATATTTCTACTTTAAATGCGACTTTTCTATTTACTGGCGTGACAAATCTCCTCTTTGAGTCAAAGAAACAGTTAATGAGTTTTATTGGTAAATCTCCTAGTTGATGATATTTTATGTCACAGAAACAATTTATTTGTTTTATTAGGATATTTTCTTTTTGATGATGATATCGGGTGCAGCAGTCAAGTTCATCTGTATAATACCACAGATTCATTCTTGAAGGCTGGAAACACTCACGGGTGGGTTTTGACGTCAGGGTGGGTAGTGTTCCTGAAGATTCACTGACTCAAATGTCTTCTTCTTTCTGATAGAAAGTATACAGCCTAGAAATTGGTTGACTTTCACAAAGCGCTTTGGAAAAGACAAATTTGATCTTAAAAATACCATCTAAAAATATCATTTTATTCGGTTCAATGCTGACATGTTCTTACTAAAGTTTACTTGCAAGTTTTATTTTATTTTTTGTTACGTCTAGGTGGTAACCATTAAAGAGGGCTGATTCTACAACACACAATTTTCCAGTGCTCCCTTTCATAATGGAATCCCCTTATAGATAAACATCGACTTTTTCAAGTTTTCGACATGTGCGCGGTTCACTGTATTTTTGAACATTTTATTGAACGCCAAATCTGACGATTCATCACTTAACAAAGGCGCGGTTTTACAACATTAGTTATATATTCCTTCCCCCTTATTAAAGTCATCACAACAGGCAATGATGACTAGGTATTCTATAAGGCAGAAAATATCATTATTGTATCTGCGGTTTCCTCCCCGTTCAACTGTCACTGAATACCGCCGGTCACTGGGCATCTGTTCTGACCTGAGTTTACATCTAGTGCTGTTTATGATCTTTATATTTATAGACACAAACATGTTTTCTTAGCAAATCCTACTTCTTCGTATTGCATTATACCTTAGTTGAAACTAGTCTACTAAGACAAATTTCATATTTTGTTTTTAAAGAATGTTCCTCCAAAATTATTCCTTAAAACAAAAAAATATAAATAAGTTACCACAGCAGATTATTTCATATGAACATGACCGACTATATTGTTGTAACTTGTTGAAGCCGAGACAGGCTATGCCATAAAAAGAGAAAACGCTGAGATGGAGGTTTAAGGGAGGAAGTAGTGGTCGTCCGGGTCCTTGAGAAACTCCATGCCAAGGTCGCAACTGGAAATGGAAAATACAAAATATATAGAATAGGAAGATACACCAGTTTAGGATTAGTCTGCGGACTTGTGTGGAACGGTTAAGTAAAGATCATAGGGAGAATAACTACATACCAAAAGGATTACAGCATCAGTAGGAAAAGGGGAGAGAGAAATAGGTCTAAGCCACTGGGACCATTTCATAGATAGTCCTCGATAATATGTGTTTACTTATGACGCTGATATATATATATATATATATATATATATATATATGTGTGTGTGTGTGTGTGTGTGTGTGTGTTTACTTGACGCAAATATGTGGTTACTTATGACATAGATATAAGTATTTACTTCGCAGAAAAAAGTGTTTACTGATGACGCATATGCGTGTTTGCTTGTGACGCAAAAAATTGTTTACTTATTTCGCAGATAATATTGTGTACTTATGACGCAGTTAAAAGTGTTTATTAAACACGCAAATATAAGTGTTTACTTATGACGCATATACAAATGTTTACTTATGACGCATATGCAAGTGTTGTCTTATAATTCATATACAAGTGTTTACTTATAATGCATATACAAGTGTTCACCTATGACGCATATACAAGTGTTTACTTATAATGCATATACAAGTTTTCACCTATGACGCATACACAAGTGTCTACTTATAAGGCAGATATAAGTGTTTACCTAAGACGCATATACAAGTGTTTACTTATAATGCATATACAAGTGTTCACCTATAACGTATACACAAGTGTCTACTTATAATGCAGATACAAGTGTTTACCTATGACGCATATACAAGTGTCTACTTATAATGCAGATACAAGTGTTTACCTATGACGCTATACATGTGTTTACTTATAATGCATATTTACTACAAGTGTTGTGTGTTTACTTATAATGCATGTACAAGTGTTTACCTATGACGTATATACAAGTGTCTACTTATAACGCAGATACAAGTGTTTACCTATGACGCATATACATGTGTTTACTTATAATGCATATTTACTACAAGTGTTGTGTGTTTACTTATAATGCATATTTACTACAAGTGTTGTGTGTTTACTTATAATGCATATACAAGTGTTCACCTATGACGCATATACAAGTGTTTACTTATAATGCATATACAAGTTTTCACCTATGACGCATACACAAGTGTCTACTTATAAGGCAGATATAAGTGTTTACCTAAGACGCATATACAAGTGTTTACTTATAATGCATATACAAGTGTTCACCTATAACGTATACACAAGTGTCTACTTATAATGCAGATACAAGTGTTTACCTATGACGCATATACAAGTGTCTACTTATAATGCAGATACAAGTGTTTACCTATGACGCTATACATGTGTTTACTTATAATGCATATTTACTACAAGTGTTGTGTGTTTACTTATAATGCATGTACAAGTGTTTACCTATGACGTATATACAAGTGTCTACTTATAACGCAGATACAAGTGTTTACCTATGACGCATATACATGTGTTTACTTATAATGCATATTTACTACAAGTGTTGTGTGTTTACTTATAATGCATGTACAAGTGTTTACCTATGACGCATATACAAGCGTTTACTTATAATGCATATACAAGTTTTCACCTATGAAGCATACACAAGTGTTTACTTATAATGCATATACAAGTTTTCACCTATGACGCATATACAAGTGTTTACTTATAATGCATATACAAGTTTTCACCTATGACGCATATACAAGTGTTTACTTATAATGTATATACAAGTTTTCACCTATGACGCATATACAAGTGTTTACTTATAATGCATATACAAGTTTTCACCTATGACGCATATACAAGTGTTTACTTATAATGCATATACACGTTTTCACCTATGACGCATATACAAGTGTTTACTTATAATGCATATACAAGTTTTCACCTATGACGCATATACAAGTGTTTACTTATAATGCATATACACGTTTTCACCTATGACGCATATACAAGTGTTTACTTATAATGCATATACAAGTTTTCACCTATGACGCATATACAAGTGTTTACTTATAATGCATATACACGTTTTCACCTATGACGCATATACAAGTGTTTACTTATAATGCATATACAAGTTTTCACCTATGACGCATATACAAGTGTTTACTTATAATGCATATACACGTTTCCACCTATGACGCATATACAAGTGTTTACTTATGATGCATATAAGCAAGTGTTTACCTACGATGTAGATATATGTTTCATCTGAACATAAAACATTATAATGAAGTAACAACATTTGAGTGATGTTTACATTTCCAGTGTAGAATTCTTATTTAGATACTGGTAGAAACACTTATCGGACAGTGTGCTTACATATGTATGTTTTCTTTATAAGATTTTGACTCATCTTTCAGTTTTGGCATATTCTTTACTTAATTAAAAACTTTTTTCAAAATACCGACCAACTAGAAAACCTGTTTGGTGAGACCAGGGCAATAGTCACGAAGCAGAAGACTCTTATCCTTGTTATACAACTGGCGTTTAAACAAACCCATGCGCCCTTCAGTGGCAAATGCTGTTGTCTAAATTAAATTTTTTCAACAACGTATTCTAGAGTTTATCTGTCCTTCAAGTGTTTCTCGACATAAACTAATCAACTTGGAAATTTTATATCAAAAAATAAACCAGTACAGCGTTCAGGACACAAAAATAGCCCAACTGGGCGTGTGCAAACATCATGTTTAAATATTAATGTCACGCTTAGAATATAATACCAACGAACCACGCAATAAGACTACATCGCGTATTTTAAGCATGTAAACGGATTTTCTACTGAAAAACATACATTAATTTTTGTTAAATCTTTAGTTTGAATTTTATTAATAAATAAATTAATATAAATTATAAACAACTGAATGAAACAAGTTTAAGAAGAACGCTAAATTTGGTTGGAAAATGGTATAAACATAACCTCTAAATAAAAAAGTAAAACAGCTGTTGCTTTACATCATATGGTAGGTTAGTTGTGGAAGATCAGCTGATCGGAGAACCTATCGTAAACAATACGAATCTGTTGTCTTTGGAAAAGAAAAAAAACTTAAGTATATTTAAGGCAAAATAATCAAGCACAGAAATAATCTAACCAATTAAATTTTAAATCCGTAAGCAGCAACCCAAAAATTGTTTTATTTATTTGATAAATTCGACTGTTTAGAATTTTATAGAAATTTATGGTTAAACCCACTGCACTTAGAACGATCCCTGTGGTACATACAATGGCCACACATGTCCACACTTCATAACGGAATTCTTTCAAATCTTCAACGTCCGCCTGGCGCAATTAATCATAAGATATCTTCGTAGCTTCCGGTTTCTACGAGGGGACGGAGCCCCTCTGCAAAACCCACCCTTATTGAATAACTCCCAGCCAGACTTCGTACGCCCTTGGGGAATACCAGCATTGTGTCGGATTATTTTTGGCCGGAATGAATGCTACAAAAACGGGACAGTATGTACGTGAGCGTATTAAAATGGAAGAGCGGAGGTTACCGGAGGTTGGCGAGATTACGTTACGGAAATAGACAGTGGGCATGCGTAATGGGGACGCTCTGTCTCACATGATGCGCGGCTTTCAATTTCAAGTGCAACTCGCTCTTTTGCTTTACAGAGTTATTAATCTTGTGTATAATTTATAACATAACGTGAAAGTGAAGGCAATTAGGGAAAACTGCGTGTACAGGTGTTCTTTTAGCTTAGTAAACACGTGAATTTAAGAAGCACTGAAATATTCTGTTGTTAAAAGTGTAATTAGCCTCGAAATTGAAATAAATTGTATTTATTGTAGGCCTACAATTATGTTAAGAAAATTACAGACACAGGTAAGATGTGGTTGCCTGAGGAAAGAATGTAGCGTTGCAATTACGCAATATATAAAGCAAATACTGCGCTGTGTAAGAGCGTTAAAATTACCTGAAAATTTTACTTCATTTTGAAGTACGTTAAGGGAAAAATTGTGTGAGGACGGGCTGCTTTGTGAACTTGTTTGAGTATGCCTTCAACTCTGGATCTGATTTTTGGTACTTGTATTGTATTGCGCTTCAAGGTCCAACGGCAGGGTTATGCCCGTCTAGGACTAAATCCCTAGTCTGGGGCCCGGCACTTAGGTAAGGTGGAGCGGATAAAGGTACGTATGCCCTACCTGGACCGAACTAATCAGATGGGGTGTAGAGGTGCGGAAACCAGTCGTTCGGAAGGTTCTAATGATCCCGAGTAGTCCAGGAAAACCGGTCGCTGTTCCTGTTGGAGTTGGTCTACTCACAGGGGTGAGCAGTGTAGGCCGTACAGCAAGGTCGAAAGACAGTTACATACTGGTACCACCCTGACGGGAGTCACGAGATTGAGGTTGGATTCGTAAGGGCAGAGGTTTTAATCGCTAGAGTAGAGATAATACCCACATGAAGGGTCTATCTTGTGTACTTTGGCAAGGAGGTGGAGTTGAAAGTCAGATACTCCTTGCCACACTCTACTGTTTCGCTATAATACTTCTTCACAACACACTGCTGGAGCACTTTAACTGGGCTATTCCTTGATATTCTAATCTTTAATTCAGTCTTCTCTATTCCTTCATTTGTTCTACCTCTTCTATCTGTTCACTTTTGACTTGTTGGTTTAAATTACACGTACTTAATAATTTTTGAACACGCCTTCAAAATGTATCTCTAACCCATTACTGTATCTTTTCCAGTTATTCTACACCAGTAGAATTCTCTCCATCATAAGAAAACAGTTTTTCTTCGGAAAGGCAGTTTTTGTGCTTTAATCAAAATTAAAAATCTTCAGTAAAACGCTACGTAAACAAATAAAACTCATATAAAGAGGGGAAACGAACGTCTGGAGTATATGATGCATCTGACTGGATTCACGATCAGCTGTCCGGTTCCCTATCGCGTTCTAATTAAGTACGATAGTCTTTCTGAGAGGACGTTATGGATTTTGAGCTTCTTTTTAAATGAGAGATAAATCCCCGAGAATGCTAAGGAACTACCATCCGAGGGATTAAGAGTTATCCGACGTCTTCAAGTTACAGAAGGACAGCTGAATACAAACAGACGTTATTAATGGTGCCGTGCACAGACAGACGGACAGACAACGCACATAATTGTTCCCATCCAATTGACCATAAATCCTCAACACGACAGTTGGCCTATTTATTTAACTCTGAAATAATGGTTCGTTAACCGGCCACGTTACGGTGAAGATGTCGCGACGGGGCAACATTACCCCGGCTCTTATTCAGTTGCATATAATGGTATTTGCATTACAATGGTAAAACGTTTTATAGTGGATTTCAGAGTAATTTTCTGCACTATTTTTCTTAAGAGTGATTAAATAATTACTAATTTATTACAAGTACAGAATACACACACAGAAGAATTATTCATGGCCAATTGCCAGCAGTTCTGTTTATAGCTATATTAAATACGTCGCTGCAGAAACTATAAGTAAATAAACATCAAATCTTCTATAAATTAATCATGCCCTTTATATAGACATCTTATACCTTGAACAATCCTAACCTATAAACATTAACTACTGCTTAAAGTAAAATCGATCTGCAGCCAACAACATAATACCTCTGTATCAAAACCTCGCTGTAGACAACCTAACCTTACTTAAAGATCAATTGTAGATAAATAACCTAAAATTTCTACTAATTATATCACAGTTGTATAGGTTAAACTATCCTAATCTATGAACAACGAAACCTGCTTAAAATAGCTTCCACGTCTTTAATGAGGTCACTTAGACGTGTCTATTCTTTACACCACTTGTACGGAAAGGAGGACGGACAGATAGAATTAGGGAGATTTTAATCAATCAACCGAATATAAACTCTACAGAAAGGTAGGGAGATGTTAACGCATAAAAACGATTATAAACACAACTGAAATGTAGAGAGATTTTAACGCATTCAACCTAGAAAAACACAACAGAAAATTTGGGAGATTTTAACGCATTCCACCGATTAATTACACAACAGAAAGATTAACGTGGAGGTTAAAGACATGAGTAGGCGAACATGTTGCTGACAGTTGCAATGATTGAGGCCAGTTCATCAGAAATCAACAAACCAGGTCTTGTTCAGCCCGTTACATACGGAGATGATTGTGAAGAAGAAACTGCAATCAGACACGACGACCGACCGGTTACTGTCAGCATCTTCAAGTGCCCTCGCATTGTGTTTTCCAGAGTTTTTTATGTGCCTCTAAAGGAAATAAACATTCTCTAAACCCAATTCCAATAAAGAAGACAATTTAGCTTCTTCACATTATACATTTGAATGTTAAATGTAAAGACTTTGTTTTCACAGCACTACAGGCTTGATAAGGGCAACGAACTAGTTGCCGAAACATTGCATTATAAAATAAATATATTTGACTCGATGATCAACCGTTTTCTAATTTATATATTTGATTTAAGCTAGATTAAATTATAAGTTGGGTTATATGTTAGGTTAAGTTAGCTTAGGTTAGGCGAAATTAGGTTACCTATTGGGTTTGGTTAACTAAAATTAAGCCTATATGTTAGGTTAGGTTAGGTTAAATTAGGTTATAGATTATACAGGTTGGGATAAACTTTTACCTTAATGTTTTTTATAAAAAAACTCAGTTTTTTAAATAAAATGTTTTTAAAAAATAACTTTTAATTTGTAATAGTTATGGGGAGTCAGCTGCCCCAATGATCTCGAATAGTTTCAGGTTACACATGTGCATAAATAATTTCTAAAAATTTACTTTTGTGATTCTAGTTGCTACAATAACCTATTTATTTGCCTCAACGTTCCGATTTTAATTTTATCCGCTATAAATAACTCGTCTGTTGACACAGTCTGAGACGCGCACAGCTGTTGCGATGTTTATACAGAGCACAGCTACCCAAGCTGCGGCCGTTCGATGCCCGTGTTATTGATACTGTGCAAACAATTTCGGCTTATCTCCCCGTAATGGATTAACCTAATATCAACTTGGCATTGCATAAACACGGTGATAATGATAAGCTAAGCGTCACAAGTTGGGAACTTTGTGAAACACTACGGCGGGAAATGTTAGAACTAAGGCTATTTGCAGAGAGCGACTCGCAATAGAAGTGGACAATGATGCAACTTGAGGCCTTTAACCTCTACAACGTATCATTCAAGGACCGTAACATACCAACACATGCAAACAAATATTCTTTGCATCATTAATATTGGAAAATGCCCATTACACCGTTCCGTCACCGGCCAATAGCGTAGCGAGGCATGCCCGACCGACTTCCAGATTTGTTGGCGACGGACCGCTCCATGTATGGTAGGTGACGCCGTAAAACCCCGTTGTAGCCGGGAAAATTTCGTTCGTTCCCAACTGTGTGCCTATATAACGTTCAATATTCTCCCTCAGTTTAAAGAGATTCGTGAATCCAATAGCGTCTCTGAGTCTTATTTTAGTTTTCCCCTTCCTCGTCCAAAATAATGGTAAACATTGCCAATTCTGTTAATGACAATCGCCTAATAGCCATATTTTATGTTTTCACATAAAACAACTAATATAAGTTAGTTCACAATTCACACCACCGCATAATAAAATAGAAATATTAATTAAATCTATAAAAATAAATAAAATTAAAACCGTAGACACTGTACTACAAAAGTACAGTGCGTGAGGTTTAACCGTGTCTCTGACCTTGAGATCGCTAGGCTGGACTGGGTTGCAGTGCGGGGTCAAAACCCAACACTTCAGAAAACATCAGTGTCGTATTCGAAGTGTAAACAGCTCTAATTAAATAAATGATAATACTGTAATAGTTTAATGTAGACATGATCTTTAAATGTTTTGCTCTGTTTCTGCAAAGAAAGAGACGCGATTACGAAAGAGACGATATATGTAATGTATAATGTTTTCAGTTAGGCTAGTAGTCAAATACTAACGCAGAACGAGGGACACCATTATGAACCTCACGCACTGTAGTCTCCTGTATTAGATGTTCTCTCGGTGACGCGTCCGCAGGAAATGTACACCACAGAAGCAGGACTCAACGACTACCGAACGGGTATCATACACGGGTATAGAACTCTGTTAATCCGTTATAGTAGGCATGGTAGTGACCGAAACGTTTTTTTCCCGTGCCTGATACGGTCTTATGACGGTCATGGTATGATACGTTGTAGTGGGTAAAGACATTTAATGTGAAAACTGGCGGCGAAGGTACCCAGGATTAAATTTAAGGGAAAGTCTAAAGGGGGAAGTTTGGGGTCTGAAACGCCCTCCCCTCTCAGTAAGAAAGGGACCGAGTGGAAATGAAAAAAAGAATATACAGAAATATTAGTTAAGTAGTTATTGTGTTTTTTAGTCCCCCACAACTGAAGTAACTGATAAAATATAAATTTCATCTATAGAGTTTTTAGATACTGTATAATGAATTAATAATTCCCCATTTTATTACTAAATAAGAACAAGATAGATTTTGTTTTTCGATAAAATGCCTTGGTCTACATAATTTAAAATAATAATAATAATAAAATGATTATAAAACCTTTCGAATAGTGTCCAGGCATTCAGAACACCTGTCGTCTCATGTATGCCCTGTTGGTAGAATACACTAAGAAGCTTCCAATGAACGCGAATTTTGTCTAATATAATCTAAATCGATGATTTTAAACACTATATTGTTCCTATTTCCACGTGGACCCCAGATTCCACGTATAAATGGAATTAGGCCTATTATTAAAAAAAAATTAAAGTTAAAATAATGAAAGTTATCTTGCAAAATAGGTCTTTAAGAGTCGTAGAAGTCAAAAACACTTTGGAGGAACACCAGTTTAAGCGATGTATAAGAAACAGGAACGACGAAAGATATTCTCCTAGAGATGAAAAGAATGGCTGTAAGAACATCTGGAAAGTTGCTTGTTGTAAATCGAATTTGAATTCGAATTGTTTAACGAATTTAAAAAATACTTGACAAAGTGAATACGTAATTGCTTACTTGCTGACACGTTTCAAAACATTCGTTCTTTTTACGAAGCTTACCCTCTACTGGCGGCATCGGTTAGTTGTAAAGACACAACTCACACAACCACCCCATTCCACAGTCATACATCCATTCCCGCTGGAGCCTTTACAACTAACCGATGCCGCCAGTAGAGGGTTAGCTTCGTAAAAGGAACGAATGTTTTGAAACGCGTCAGCAAGTAAGCAATTACGTATTCACTTAGTTAAGTATTTTTAAAATTAACTTAACTAAGTGATTTGAGAGCTTACGCGTTTCAAAACAATCGTTCCTTTGACGAAGAAAAAGCTCTATCTTAATTCACACATAACCTTTTGGCATTATAATCCCACATCTCCCTAAAAATTCCCGTCACATCCCTATTCTAACCCATCCTCAACCTATCCTAAAACAACTAAGAGGTCAGTTACAGTCTGAGTTGACAATGAGTATATCTCCCGAAACAGCCGTCCTCATTAAACCACAAAGTAAGTGCTACTATGAGCAAGTGTCATTATATATCCAAGTGCTTAGGTGTAAATTAGTAGCTCAAGTTGAAGACGGAACACAAATTTAATTTTTTTATAATATCAAAATAAATACACTTGCTTTGAAATAAAATACACCACTATTTACGGAAAATTCTCTTGACCAATTCGACAAAAATCAACCCGAGTTTTCCCACTGCCCATAGTACATACGAGTACAGTAATAAACACAGCCGGACCGATCTGTTGGATCAGAATCGTAAACACAGATTGAAAGATACGCACGTGGTTATTGCCCGTAATAAAGTCGGTAATGAGAAGCTGGCGGCGAAAGGATCTGTGACTATATTGATGTTAGTAGAAGGCGATTTTACGTCCAACTGTGTAAACAGACAGGTCTGGGAATGGCATTCAGGAATACCAGAGCGGCTGTTACACGATAACACTCAGAGAGTCAGTGTTGAAATTTTTAGTAAAGTTGCTTCAGTATTAGATTGGTTTTCTTCTAAAGTTCCAATCAACAGTGACAAACGATCAAACTCGCTGATTCGAATGAGTCGCTCAACAGTTTTAAAGTTTAATATGTATATTTTAATGTAGAGGAGAGGGTGCAAATGTGGAAACCTTGTTTTATTTCAATCTGTAAAAAATCTGTAACTTGTTCTTTAAACTCAAGAAATTGCCTAAAAATATTTTAGCATGTTGGAAACCAGGGACCACATAATTTAAGTGTGAAAACCAAGTATTTCAAAAGAAAAAAAAATTGTAGCAAACTTACTACAATTTTCAGTTCTTGAAAAAAGTGTGGGTAATGTGGAAACACCATTTAAATACAGTAAATCTATGTTTAAACCCAAAAAGGGGATGGAATATTGACATCAAAGTATTTTATTCTTTTTACAGTATGTCATTATTAATGGGAAGAATTATTTTTCAAATAAATGAAGTACAACAATATTGTTTAATTAGTCAGAACGGTACAAAACTAAACAAGATAGCGAAGTAAAAGAAACTGAAAAAAGAAAGTGTTTTTAATAGATTAAAAATGTTGCTCTGTACCCTGCAACATCACCACAATAGAGATAAATAAACTTTCTTCTTGCAAAAATCGCAAATATAGATTTCAGTTTCTGCACCAGCACACTCTGAGTGGCTCCATTCATCACATATCTGACATTGAATCCGTAGTTCACCCCCACATCTTTCGAAAATGGATTCCCACAAAATATACATAGGGCGTCCTCTTCGGCGGGTTTTTCTTGACCAATTGGAAGTTCCAGATTTGACTCTCCTGAAGATATAGATCCTGTGGTCTCTTCAGCATCCGATACCTCTTCCATCTGCAAGCGCTTTCTGCATTTTTTTACAAGACGAGGAGCTTTGGCCTTTTTTCTTGTTTTCTTTCCCAAGTAAAGCGGTTTCTGTTTAGTTTTACTCTTAGATAAGGACTCTACAAGGTGAGTTTTGTATGGAGAAGATGTGAAAACAGCGCTTGAACGTGGCTTACGACCTCTATTGGATGTCTTCTTCTTCGGAGGGGGTACTGACATTATGTCTTGTGGCGACACATAAACATTTGAAGAGGTACTAGGAATGGCACGATCCTTTGAAGGAGTGCTTGGCAAGCTGCAGACTACTAAAGAGGTACCCTGTCTAGCGACACCTTTTGTAGAGGTATTAGGCAAGGCTGGATTAGGCAAAGCTACATTTACGTCTAGCTCTGCTCTAACTACAGCTGCTGAGGGAAGGAAATCAACATCACTAAAAACAGTGCGGTTGCACGGAAAGATTCCAGTCTAGATCATCTGGCATTGTAAGTAAGCCTTCCCGAACAATTCGAATATGTCATATGGTCCTAAGGGTCGGTTGCTATGCCGCAGCCATTGGCGGACGTACTCGCTGTAGTACGTTTTGAGGGTGCCCATGAATGTCTTATCAAGTGGTTGAGTATTGTGCTAGGTGTGAGGTGTGATGCGCACTATTGTAACATGATTCATCCTTGCGCGTTCGATGACATCAAGATTTCTGGCGTGGCTATTGTGCCCGTGTAAGATCAGCAAAACAGGTGATTCTGCAGTGGGGTGTGTCTTGGTGAGGAAGTGTTCAAACCATTCAGTAAATATCTCTGTTTGAATCCACACAGAAGGATGACATTTTCCAACAGCCCCAGGTGGCGCCCCTTTCATGAGTGTGTCTGTCCAATTCTTCCTAGGGAATATCATCATTGGTGGAACGAAGTTTCCACCGGCACTCATGCAGCATATTACGGTTACCAGTGATCCTCGCTCAGCTGATGTCATTGCCCCCACTTGTCTTTTACCTTTCAGTCCTACCACATGAGGTATCTTACTCTGGACTACAGTGAGCCCAGTCTCGTCCACGTTATAAACACGATCAGCTGTAAAATTCTGTTTTTCGTACTCAGCTTCAAGCATATCAAAGAACTTGTCTATAGCTTCCTTACTGAAACCATTTGCACGAGAAAATGAGGTTCCTATAGGCTTGTGGATTGTAATTTTGTCTTTATGTCGTCTGATAAAAAGGTCAAACCAAGCCCTACCAGCAGCATTCCAGCTAAAAGGATGCTTGATATTATTTTTTGGAGCTAATTGATAAGCTATTTTCTTTACGTCAAATCTTGTAAGACCATAAAAGCGGTTATCCATATCTACCAAAAATTCCACTAACTGCTGTTCAATATCAGCAGGTAGGACTGGTTTTCGGCCTACTTTTATACTAACACACTCTTCAGGGGATAAACTGCTGTTAACAAACCGTTGAAGTGTCATCTGCGGCACTTTAAACTGTTTTACACATCTTCTCAATCCCATATTATTTTCTTTGAAAGCTGTTATGGCTTTAATCATATTTTCAGCATCCCACCTCTTCAGAAGAGCCTGTCGCTTCGGCCCGATGTGTTTCCATGGCATCTGAAACAGAATCATATGGCGCTTTGAAAACAATGCACTTGATGAGGGTAATGTGGAAACGTTTCCACATTACCCTCATTCACATGTTTCCAAGTTACCCACACATCAGCCATATTGAATTTCATTAAACAAGTCAACAACATGTGATCTTTTGATTCTTTGAAAAACAACAATATCTTCTCTATAAACGCCCTACCCAAATAATCTAATACTCTTTACGCTATCTCTGTGACAAGTTGGACTAAATTACATCTAAAACCTACCTCTTAAAACTTCTGAAAACCACAGAACAAGAAATGACGCACTGACATTAAACTCAATAAGCAACAGACTCCTAGCGCCTTACCGTCATGAATAGTATCTAGATGGACAGTTTATGACGTTTGCCACTAGAGTGAAGCACTTAGCAGTCAAAATCCTTGATGTTTCCACATTACCCTCATGTTTCCACATTTGCACCCTCTCCTCTATTTATTTTTAACAAATCTGAATTTTTGATGTCACAACAAAATTGTTGTTAATCTCTATAGGTTTGGTGAGAGCTGATGGTTTAATTTCATAAAACAGCTGATTTTATATTATAGGTCATGTGGTAGAACAGCTGTTTTAACGCTTAGATTATATGTTGCTTTATTTATATTAATTGTATTTATTTAATAAAAAGTAATTAAAATACTTTTTTTATTGTTGACCTTAGTAGGAACTTATTTAAAAAATGTTTTGTTTATATTATTTGTTAAGAGAACGTTTACGGGGAAAAAAACCTAATGACAGTTTTAAAGTTTAATACAGTAAACTCTCGATTACCCGTGGAATAGGGTGGCCCGGCAACACCGGATAACGAATTCCCCGGATAATCTGCTATGAACAAAGAATACGCAAAACTATCGATAATCGATTATTATAACATAAGTTACACAAATAATGACACCGGTTAATGCAATTCACAAATAATCTTCAGAGGACAAAATAAATACAGAAAATAATTTAAAATGTCGATGTATTTGGCGGATTATGACATGTACATTTATATGTCTAACTATTTACAATACGTACATAAGTATATGTCAAAAGTAAGTATGTATGTACATATGTAATTTCCTTTACATATAATACTTTCACTTTTTAACAAAAAAATCAGTCACTTTCGTCTGTATTTTTGTGAGCATTGATTTAGCTTTAATGTGCGATCTAAGCGTCTAGAGAACCATTTTGCCGCACAGTGTCTACTTGTGTCTACTCGTGTCACAAAGCCATAAAGATCGATAATGTATATGACATACATGCATATGTCACGTCCTAGACTGTTTATAGCCGAGATTAGTTGACAATTGTTTACAATCTTATGATACACATTGGGTTTTCGGGCGTCCAAGCATTTTGTCATTGTCTCTTATATACAGTAGTCTGCTCGCCTCTCTAATTTCGCTGGCCCGCGTCGGGATGCTTCTCTTTCAATGTAAAAATTATTACGTACATAATTACATAATCTATTCCCTTCATGTATTTACGTCGTAATTCACCGTTTGGTAATCTGATTGGAATAAAAATTGGATATTTGTAAAACAATGGCAGACCCCGGATAATCCGCAAACCGGTAAATCCGCCCACGGATAATCGGTAGTTTACTGTATGTACATTTTAATTAATTTCTTTTAAAAACATCTGAACTTTCGCTGTCAACGAAATTATTGTTTAATCTGTTTAGGTTTGGTGTGAGCTGATGGTATGTATTTTATAAAACAGCTGATTTTATATTATAGGTTATGTGGTAGAAGAGCTGTCTTAACGCTTAGATTATGTAACTTTATTTATGTTAATTATATTTATTTAATAAAAATAAATTGTTTTTTGCAGACTAGAGTAGGAATTTATTAATTTTTTTTTTGTTTATATTACTTGTTAAGAGAACGTTTAGGGGAAATAAAAACCCCAATGACGACATAACGGGCTCAGATTAAGTGTTTAAATAAATATGCCAAAACGAAATCTGAAAGCAAAAAGCCACTTCGAGATAAGGCCGTGCGATAGGGCGTCTCTATTGAGGTCTGTTTGTAACGCGATACAAGCCTGAAATGCGGAAAGAGATAAAAAAATATTTACACCAGCGAAATAAAAGTGACGAAACGCTTGGAAATATTTGGCAATGGCGACCGGGGACGGTTATACAGCGAGTGGTATTTATATCTCGTCTCGTGGTAAATAGGAACCAAAACCTCGCACGGCGGGCTCGCTTACGTTTTACTCTGTAAATTTACACAATTGATTCATTCTGCAACAGGTTCATTCACAACACAGTCCATATAACTAACGGTTTTGCAAGGTAATTTTCACGAATAAATCATTCAAACGTTATTGTACTCAACATTTAGTAAATGTTATTAAATTAAGTCGTTGCATACAAAATGTTCACAATTTTTCTTTCCAATAATGTGGGGAACATCGATTCCCCCCCATCCAGGGTTCACCCTAAACTAGTATTTACACCCACAAACTGAAGTTGTCAAAGCAGATTCGTTATCCTCAGGATAATGAGGGTGTTTAGTCGAACCTCAGGAGCCTCTTCTGAGTATTCTAGCATCGTCAGAGCAGATTCGTTATCGTCAGGATAATGAGGGTGTTTAGTCGAACCTCAGGAGCCTCTTCTGAGTATTCTAGCATCGTCAGAGCAGATTCGTTATCGTCAGGATAATGAGGATGTTTAGTCGAACCTCAGGAGCCTCTTCTGAGTATTCTAGCATCGTCAGAGCAGATTCGTTATCGTCAGGATAATGAGGGTGTTTAGTCGAACCTCAGGAGCCTCTTCTGAGTATTCTAGCATCGTCAAAGCAGATTCGTTATCCTCAGGATAATGAGGATGTTTAGTCGAACCTCAGGAGCCTCTTCTGAGTATTCTAGCATCGTCAGAGCAGATTCGTTATCGTCAGGATAATGAGGGTGTTTAGTCGAACCTCAGGAGCCTCTTCTGAGTACTCTAGCATCGTCAAAGCAGATTCGTTATCCTCAGGATAATGAGGGTGTTTAGTCGAACCTCAGGAGCCTCTTCTGAGTATTCTAGCATCGTCAAAGCAGATTCGTTATCCTCAGGATAATGAGGATGTTTAGTCGAACCTCAGGAGCCTCTTCTGAGTATTCTAGCATCGTCAGAGCAGATTCGTTATCCTCAGGATAATGAGGATGTTTAGTCGAACCTCAGGAGCCTCTTCTGAGTATTCTAGCATCGTCAAAGCAGATTCGTTATCCTCAGGATAATGAGGATGTTTAGTCGAACCTCAGGAGCCTCTTCTGAGTATTCTAGCATCGTCAGAGCAGATTCGTTATCGTCAGGATAATGAGGGTGTTTAGTCGAACCTCAGGAGCCTCTTCTGAGTATTCTAGCATCGTCAGAGCAGATTCGTTATCGTCAGGATAATGAGGATGTTTAGTCGTACCTCAGGAGCCTCTTCTGAGTATTCTAGCATCGTCAAAGCAGATCCGTTATCCTCAGGATAATGAGGATGTTTAGTCGTACCTCAGGAGCCTCTTCTGAGTATTCTAGCATCGTCAAAGCAGATCCGTTATCCTCAGGATAATGAGGATGTTTAGTCGTACCTCAGGAGCCTCTTCTGAGTATTCTAGCATCGTCAAAGCAGATTCGTTATCCTCAGGATAATGAGGATGTTTAGTCGAACCTCAGGAGCCTCTTCTGAGTATTCTAGCATCGTCAGAGCAGATTCGTTATCGTCAGGATAATGAGGATGTTTAGTCGTACCTCAGGAGCCTCTTCTGAGTATTCTAGCATCGTCAAAGCAGATCCGTTATCCTCAGGATAATGAGGATGTTTAGTCGAACCTCAGGAGCCCCTTCTGAGTATTCTAGCATCGTCAAAGCAGATCCGTTATCCTCAGGATAATGAGGATGTTTAGTCGAACCTCAGGAGCCTCTTCTGAGTATTCTAGCATCGTCAAAGCAGATTCGTTATCCTCAGGATAATGAGGATGTTTAGTCGAACCTCAGGAGCCTCTTCTGAGTATTCTAGCATCGTCAAAGCAGATTCGTTATCCTCAGGATAATGAGGATGTTTAGTCGAACCTCAGGAGCCTCTTCTGAGTATTCTAGCATCGTCAAAGCAGATCCGTTATCCTCAGGATAATGAGGGTGTTTAGTCGTACCTCAGGAGCCTCTTCTGAGTATTCTAGCATCGTCAAAGCAGATCCGTTATCCTCAGGATAATGAGGGTGTTTAGTCGTACCTCAGGAGCCTCTTCTGAGTATTCTAGCATCGTCAAAGCAGATCCGTTATCCTCAGGATAATGAGGGTGTTTAGTCGTACCTCAGGAGCCTCTTCTGAGTATTCTAGCATCGTCAAAGCAGATCCGTTATCCTCAGGATAATGAGGATGTTTAGTCGAACCTCAGGAGCCTCTTCTGAGTATTCTAGCATCGTCAAAGCAGATCCGTTATCCTCAGGATAATGAGGATGTTTAGTCGTACCTCAGGAGCCTCTTCTGAGTATTCTAGCATCGTCAAAGCAGATCCGTTATCCTCAGGATAATGAGGGTGTTTAGTCGTACCTCAGGAGCCTCTTCTGAGTATTCTAGCATCGTCAAAGCAGATCCGTTATCCTCAGGATAATGAGGGTGTTTAGTCGTACCTCAGGAGCCTCTTCTGAGTATTCTAGCATCGTCAAAGCAGATCCGTTATCCTCAGGATAATGAGGATGTTTAGTCGAACCTCAGGAGCCTCTTCTGAGTATTCTAGCATCGTCAAAGCAGATCCGTTATCCTCAGGATAATGAGGATGTTTAGTCGAACCTCAGGAGCCTCTTCTGAGTATTCTAGCATCGTCAAAGCAGATCCGTTATCCTCAGGATAATGAGGATGTTTAGTCGTACCTCAGGAGCCTCTTCTGAGTATTCTAGCATCGTATGCAAAGCTCCTCGGGGGTGGACACTCATTCCCCAGCTGCCGGATAGCGTCACTCCAAGGGTCGTGGCATCCACTTCCATGGACGAGGACTGGGTCTGAAGGGAGCTCAATGAAGCCCTTAACCTTAAGGTAGTGGAGTAGTGCAGGGATGTAAATATGTAGCATTAATCTTCATCAAACGATATAAATTAAGATGATGGTTCGGTAATACAGAGATGTTCTACGTGGAGGGTACTTAACATATGGTAGTTATTCTAAATAAGAGGTCGCTTTGGCGTGGACTCTTAAAGGAAAAGAAATACAGAGGAGCAATAGGCCTGATGTGGGGACTGAGTCCACGGTCACCTTGGACTGCATATGAGGAGGCTTTTAATGAGATCCTTGGCCTTGAGTTAGGGGAAGTATTTAGCATCAAGGGATAAAATATACGGCATCAATCTTTGCCAGGCGATATAAACTATGTCGCTGGAGAAGAAGGTTTGGTGACAGAGAAATATTCTACGTGGAGGGTATTTAATATCTAGTAGTTATTCTAAAAAGAAGGATGCTCTGGAGGGAGCAATACAGAGGAATACCTGGTAGTTATTCTAAATAGGGGGTTGCTCTGAACGAAAATACAATACAGAGGGCGTGATGTAGGGACTGGATCTGTCAAGTAAGATGGATCTATTCCGCGATCATTGTGCCCAAGTTAATCCCGTTGGGAGGCCAGGATAACGGGACACAGACGAAGTTACGTCGGGTATTGAAAGCCACGTAACAGGAAAAATGCTGTTTGGAATGCACGGGAAAAGCTCTGGAGAGAAACTAAGGATAAAACACTAACTCTCCCAACAGTAGAAGTAAGAGGTGAATGGGATATATGGTCCCAAAGTTGGGAATTTAGGTTCACCGATAGGTCTAAAATTGTAATGTAACAAAGACATTTGAACTGTAACAGGACCGATGCCCGTTGGGGATACTCTGAAATTAGGTGGAGCAAAGAGCTACTCTTCCTAAGTAGGCTACAACTCAGAATCATGGTGGAGCTAGTCGCAGACCAAGAGAATCTGAGTCGGTTTCACACCAGAGGATATCACGAATTCAGCAAGTACTTGGCTATTGCAAAGAGGTATAGACTAAGAGAACCTTGTCGTAAGGATAGGAAAAGAGTACAAAGGCAACAGGAAATTCCTTTACGCTGTAGGGTCTCATCGAGATCAAATACCAATTATACTGTAATATTAATTTATGACGCAAACTAAAAAGTAATATACACGGGAGAAATTCATTAAAACGTTACGATTACAAGGATTCAAACAGGAATGCGTAACAATCTCTTCCTTTTTGCGAGCACGAAGCTCTGTCTATCTTCACCGGATCCAGAAGATTTCCGATAGCTTAAAATGGCAGCCGGTTAAAAGGTCAGCTGTTTTCACGAGCAATGCTTTGTAGCTATATTCTAACGTAGTATATCGTGCTGCCTTATGAACAAAGGACGATTTTTGAAAGTTTTCTGCTCATAATGAGATAAAGTAATTTTAGGCTTATTTTCAAAATTTAAAATTCTTGAAGCGTTGCCACAGTTTTATTATTTCCCAGTATCCCTGAAGAAATCATAGCGTAACGTTTTTGGCAGTAACGGTAAAAAGTAAAAAGGAAACAATTACCAACACAAGCCTGTAAAAACCTGACAGCTGAATATTTCGTTGCTATTGGCAACGGATGCATTGGGTACTTACACAATTTCCTCTTAATTTAAAAATAAAACTGGGTCATACGTGATTCTGCATTCACCGCACGTTAAAATATTTAAGTAAAACGACAGTTAAAAATAATTAATGTCTGTTCTGCTTTGTTCTAAAAATAGATCCATTAGCTTTAAACTTTAAGCACAGACGTAGCTCGACCAAACCTAATATGCAAAGGTGATATTAATTTTTTAGTGCCATACGTACACCTCTCGACGCCTTCTTGTCCATTATAAAACCAGATGGGTTCCTACGCTTGTAAAACCTACATGCAAGCTGACGGCGTGGTTCGACGCTCTCAACAGTGTGTTCTTTGGCTCATTTAGAAGAACTTTTAAAGCCTACTCAGGATTGGACAGCTTTGGCATCATTGCTTTTTACGTTATTTACGTTTTCCCGTTGCTATTCGAGGTTATACAAAATGGTGCAAATTATTTTAGATGTATCGAACCATAATCAGCTACAAAACGTTTTTATCGAACCAAAATATTGTCAAACCGACTGGTGTTGACTTAAAGTTATTCACTTCCGCACTGCAAGGCTTAAACAGAATGTATCTTCTTTAACCTTCAGAAAGCTTCCTGTGAATTAATTTTATAACTTAAAATAACAGCATTAAGAGTTTAAATTTTTTTTTTTTTTGGAAATACATTATTACGCCTTTCTTTCCTCAGTATTTGTGGTTTCAGATCCAATTTGTTAAGGGTCAAAAATCGCTGTGATAAATCATGAAAAGATAAACAATGAGACGATATGAAAGAATTTCAAAGTAAATTTGTGACGTAGGCTTATTAAAAATGAAACAACGAGACGATATGGAAGAATTTCAAAGTAAATTTGTGACGTAGGCTTATTAAAAATGAAACAACGAGACGATATGGAAGAATTTCAAAGTAAATTTGTGACGTAGGCTTATTAAAAATGAAACAACGAGACGATATGGAAGAATTTCAAAGCAAATTTGTGTCGTAGGCTATTTAAAAATAGAACAAGGAGACGATATGAAAGAATTTCAAAGTAAATTTGTAACATTGGCTTAATAAAAATGAAACAACGAGACAGTATGAAAGAATTTCAAATCAAATTAGTGTCGTAAGCTAGTTAAAAATAAAACAACGAGACAGTATGAAAGAATTTCAAACCAAATTTGTGATATAGGCTTATAAAATTCCTAATCTGATAAAACCTTAAACATAATTACATAAACGATAAAAAAAAATCTTTATAGAAAGAAAAAAAATTGAAAAAATTTTAATCTAAATTGAGACGAAACCAAAGCAAATACTTAATTTTTTTTTGAAAAACCATTAGGCTAGCTGATAAACACAGATATCTTGGAAAACACAAAAACTAGACAATCTGAAATAACTTCAAATCCATTTTATGAAATAACTAAAAAATAAAACTAATAAAAATATCGATAATCATAGCGATACGATTTACGTTATTACGCAAATAAAACTTTAATGATCTTTATGTATACATTATATATACTAGGGATGGGCCGATTCCGATACTCGATTCTCCAATGATTAAGGGGTCGATTCCGATTCTTTTTTTTTAACTGTTAAAGTACGTGAGCGGTGTAAGTTATTGGAACAATAATTAAGCCTAACTAACAACTATGCCTTATGCAAGTATTAGTTTCTTTGGATGAATTAAACGATAATAGCAAATGTCGATCTGAGACAAGGAAAATATTATTATTTATGATGCAACAAAAAAGACGATCGGAAGCATTTCTGGTCCATTTGTTTGTCACCGCTCTTCTTGCTCTGCTGTCTCACTCTTACGGAAGTTATATTGTAATTGTGAACAGATGTTAACTTTTGTAATTTTAAATAAATCATTACTTTCATCCGATATATTTGTCATGCTTTCAAGATTTCCTATCCATAAATCACTTTCTGTAGCCTATTACATTAAAATAGGCTTCACCATATGACGTTGTGTTAACTAACTTCTTTATTAGAGAATATCATGTAGGCCTATATGACTTGAAAGAATCGAGAATCGAAAGTAAAATTTTAGAATCGAAATGGAAAATTTCAAGTATTAACCCATCCCTTACAAAAACATAACCTTGATAAATAAAATGGAAATAAGAAATCAAAATTTTAGGTATAATAGATACAAAACATTCAAAAACCAAAATGTTTTCCAGAGACACATAACTTGGAAAAACCAATTATTCACATTTAGGCCTAAATGAATCAAACGTGAAAACTATTTAGTGTTTTCGTCAACCAATATTACCAGGTACCTGTGCAAATCCGGTGAAAACATTGCACACAATCTGACGTTTTAGCAAACGTTGTTGACAAACTTTCTCACAGCCTAAAGCCATCAACTTTGTCGATATTCCGTAGATCTCCGCCGACAAAGATGTAGGCCGATGTTACTGTATTCGACCCCTATGCGTGATGGAAATTTTAATGAAAGGTTCAAAGGTTAATGAGCTATAAGGGTGCGGACATGCTGCAGCATGTGACTGGATCTAAGGCTCTGCTTCTGTAATGAAAAAATATTTTTCACGGAAATATTAAACTATTTTATTTTTAGAGTTGGCTTATGTACAATTACTTTCCCAAAATGCTAAAAGTTCAATTGGGAAATATTTAGTTGTTAAATACCGTACGCGCCAAAATAAACAGTACTGAGACTGAATCAGTTGCAGTTGCCTTCTCTCCGATATAACAATTCTTGGTCGTTTTATAAGGGGACCGCAGGAGATTTTGTTTTGCCCAAACCTGCCTTTTCGTTCACAACGGTTCCATCAAGGCGGACCAACCAGTCACACTGCCTTAGATAACATTGCTTTCCTTCAAGAAACTTTTGGCAACCGTCTCATCTCCCTTAGAACAAGCTTTCCTTGCCCATCCGATCTCACACCACCGACGCCTACGTCTGGGGAATGATGAAGGAGAAGATTTTCCGCGATGATCCACCAACCACAGGAAAAAATTACCATGTGTATAACTAGCATGAAAGAAACCCTTCTTCACCAATGACGCAACACCTTTAAGAACTGTAGCCTCAAATTGAACGGAGGCCGTATATACATATTTAAACCCGATTCTAACAGATTTAGTTTCTACATATTTGAGTATATTTTTTGCCTTTCCTTACATTACAATATTTTCCTCTGTTAACGTGTTTCGGAATGACTCCATTTTCAAAACTGTTTTGGTGCACGGCTACTCCTACCTTTGGTGCACGGCTACTCCTACCTTTGGTGCACGGCTACTCCTACCTTTGGTGCACGGCTACTCTTACCTTTGGTGCACGGCTACTCTTACCTTTGGTGCACGGCTACTCCTACCTTTGGTGCACGGCTACTCCTACCTTTGGTGCACGGCTACTCCTACCTTTGGTGCACGGCTACTCTTACCTTTGGTGCACGGCTACTCCTACCTTTGGTGCACGGCTACTCCTACCTTTGGTGCACGGCTACTCTTACCTTTGGTGCACGGCTACTCTTACCTTTGGTGCACGGCTACTCCTACCTTTGGTGCACGGCTACTCCTACCTTTGGTGCACGGCTACTCCTACCTTTGGTGCACGGCTACTCTTACCTTTGGTGCACGGCTACTCCTACCTTTGGTGCACGGCTACTCCTACCTTTGGTGCACGGCTACTCTTACCTTTGGTGCACGGCTACTCTTACCTTTGGTGCACGGCTACTCCTACCTTTGGTGCACGGCTACTCCTACCTTTGGTGCACGGCTACTCCTACCTTTGGTGCACGGCTACTCTTACCTTTGGTGCACGGCTACTCTTACCTTTGGTGCACGGCTACTCCTACCTTTGGTGCACGGCTACTCCTACCTTTGGTGCACGGCTACTCTTACCTTTGGTGCACGGCTACTCTTACCTTTGGTGCACGGCTACTCCTACCTTTGGTGCACGGCTACTCCTACCTTTGGTGCACGGCTACTCCTACCTTTGGTGCACGGCTACTCTTACCTTTGGTGCACGGCTACTCTTACCTTTGGTGCACGGCTACTCTTACCTTTGGTGCACGGCTACTCCTACCTTTGGTGCACGTATATTCAAATGTAAAAACAGTGTATAGAGACAAACTCAAAGTTTGCGCTCGTAAAACTTGAGAGTCCGATTCAAGTTTTGAAAATGGAGTCATTCCGAAACGCGTAAACAGAGGGAAATAATGTAATGTTAGGAAAGGTAGAAAAATATACAGGAATATGTAGAAATATTCCTAACAGAAATGAAGATGAGTATATTTAGAATTTCAATTTAGCTTATTTTTACTTGTATAACTGTATAAATAAAATAAAATATTAAACTGTTAAAGTATTGTTTGTTTTGGGGCATACGGTATACCTTGAATCGCGGAGACATTCTCCAAGTAGAGGAATGCCAGGTAATATTTTTCCTCGAAATACGGACCAATTGCTCCAACAATAAGATATGAAAAACCATTGTTTAATCTTTGCTTCACAATAATTGGAAAAACCCAGATTTATCTGGGCAATATACAGTTACATCATCGTGTGTTATTTTATCCCAAACTTAATTACGTAGATAATCGCCCTCAACAATGAGCACAGTTTAAATCTGTGCGTTGTTTGTAAAACAAACCGAAAACCATCTGTGAAACAGCATTGTCTGCGATACATAAACTCGACCACGCACCAATTAAACGTCCTCTAATCGATTTTTTCCAATAAAGCGAGCCATAAAGTATCGAATAATGGGCGTTATTAAGGCTTGTTGTAATTTCTCATCGCACTATTAATACGACCGGAGTGATAAGGTTTATGGGCGACGCGAGGTTTATTGTTTCAAAACATCCCGAGTTGCTTCTAAACGCTGCGGTGATTGCAAGATTTACGACTTATTTACAATTCACTTCCAGATATTAATAACGTAAATTTACCATCTGTATGTAGGTGGGTTATAAGTATTTTATCCAAGTAAGGGAGTATACATGTATTCTTGTTCTATAAATACTTTTATTCAATTCCTGCTATTAGTTCACACTCTCCCTACATGTATTTATATATCTTGGGTATTAGGTTTCACTTAATATGTAATTTTGTCACATGTATATACATATTTATATTAATTGGAATTATGTATTTAATAAAAAGTAACTAAAATAAAATGTTTCATTGCTGGTCTTGTAGGTATTGACTTTAATTTTTTTTTTATATTAGTAGTTTAAAATTATTTAATAAGACATTTACAATAAATAAATTTATTATATGTATAGGTTATATATATATATATATATATATATATATATATATATATATATATTTAATGCATTAAAAATATTTCAAAAACATGAATACTTTTAATGAAAATATTTATTCAAAGCTTTTCGCCGATAAAATAGTATCAGCATCTTCAGGAAAATAATTATCTAATTAGATAATTATTTTCCTGAAGATGCTGATACTATTTTATCGGCTAAAGCTTTGAATAAATATTTTCATTAAAAGTATTCTTGTTTTTGATATATTTTTAATTTATTAACTATATTACAAGAAAACATAACACCATATTTAATATATATATATATGTCATCCTCAGTGAATTCCCCTATCTTTAAATGAGGATAGGGATGATGACTAGTTTACTAAAACGCGTTTGATACGAATGTATTTATTGCTAATCTGTGTTAGTTTTCTTGTGTATTTAATCTTAACCTTATCTTTCAGATTTTTCTTTTGAGCTGTTGATTTTAATAGGTTTTAAAACAAGAGTTCATTAGTAATTAACTCCTGCACCGACGTCACTATATCTCGGCGATAGGGAGGTGAGATAGCTTAATTTTTACCAGCCCCAAAATGTTGGGGCTTTGAGAGCGCCAGAGGAAATCAATATTTTACCAAAGAAATACTAAAAAACAACTCACCCGCAGCGAAGGAAGGCTTAGCTGGTGTTAAAAGTATTACCTGAAACAGAAAAGTGCATATAGTAACTACACCAAAATAGAGAGATAGATGAAAAACTTTCAAATAAATTTAAAAAAAAGTAATTATAAAAAGAGATTGTGAACACATTCGAAAGTGAAACATCTTTTAGTTAGTCACACGAGTCTTCTTTACGGGTAAAAAGATCTTGTTTGCGAACTGATATTTTAGGAATAATAAGGTAAGCATTTAAGACTCTGAAAAGTGGATTGAAGGCCCACTTGAAACAAACTGTGGTTGAGATTGATCACGTTTATTATATTAGTAGAAAATTGCAAGTATCCCTGATTGCCTGGTGGGCTCACTCGCTCGCTCTTTCACTCGCACGTACGCATACGCGCACACACACACACACACACACACACACACACACACACACACACACACACACACACACACACACACACACACACACACACACACACACACACACACACACACACACACACACACACACACACACACACACACACACACACACACACACACACACACACACACACACACACACACACACACACACACACACACACACACACACACACACACACACACACACACACACACACACACACACACACACACACACACACACACACACACACACACACACACACACACACACACACACACACACACACACACACACACACACACACACACACACACACACACACACACACACACACACACACACACACACACACACACACACACACACACACACACACACACACACACACACACACACACACACACACACACACACACACACACACACACACACACACACACACACACACACACACACACACACACACACACACACACACACACACACACACACACACACACACACACACACACACACACACACACACACACACACACACACACACACACACACACACACACACACACACACACACACACACACACACACACACACACACACACACACACACACACACACTATCAGAGGATTAAGACGAGCAGTATTCCTTCCGGCGCTCTTTACCTAGTGGTGCCTTCTTGATCAAACTCTCATTCTTTCAATTTGAAAACACACTACAGAAGGTTTAGAGTAAATTAATTCTGCATGATTACGCGGAAATTGATACCAAACAATGTACAATTTATCGTCACTGAGGGGATAACATGAAATAAAAATGTGTTAACTGTATTGCCATTTAGTGTTTAATTTTAATTATGGGTCATTTTTCTTGTAATTTTAAGTAGAACCAATATTTATTACTAGTTTTTAATTAAAATTACAACTTAAAATGTTAGTTTGGTTAGAAGATACCACTAAATGACCAATGGAGCGGAAATACGGCTGGTCTCAGTTCTTTCGTAATCCTTTGCGCTCGTAAGGGCAAGTGTACGTGCGTGAGAGAGAAACTGACCTGGCGTCTAGGCGTATTCGCATTTCGTTATTGCTTTAGGTCCAGTTAAACAAAATCCATGACCTAATTCTGATATGTATGTTATTTTTCAAAATTAAAATGCGGAGTATAATATCGTATAAGCCTACAATTTAAATAAAACACCCCACTTAAGACCGTAACAAAATGGAAACTAAATATTCGTATTTTGGGGGAGGATGTAAACACATAGAGTCCCAATAGTGGTACAAATATTGCTCCAAAATTATGACCATTAAAGAGTTTTTATGAATTTAATTCGTAACATTATTTTTTATTCAGACCCCTTTAAAATAATTATTTTTATTTTATCTTAACTCTTGTGTAGACTAGTAAGACGGAATAGAATCTAGCCCTGTGCTTACTCTTCGAGGCAATTGACTAAAGTAGGGTAGATTCGATAGGGTAGACAGACGGATGGAGTCGGCCACCCCTAGTGCTTTTAACTCTGACCTTTTAAAACACTTCTTGTTATGTTATATAGCTGTTTCTGTGTAGGAAGTCTGCTTGTCGTGTTGGACATGGCGTCAAGCTAGTTAAAAGTGACGTTGGGAGATTTTAATGGAATTACTCTAAAATAAAAAAGGGTGTTATGATACAGGAATTATACCGGATTGGCTTCTCAAAAGTACGAGAATTTAGAGCTTTGTGTAAAGATAATTGTACAGTGAGCAGCTTTTAATTTCTTCCACATTTAGATACCTTTTACCTTTCACAATGTTCAACCACTTATAAAGAAAACTGAAAAATGCTATTTTTGAAAAGAAATGTTCTACGGGCGCGTCTAGAAATTATTTTTTCTAAAGGAGTAAAACTGTATAAATGTGAAGTTACATTTAGAATATTTCCATCAGATTTCCGACCTACAACGAATTGCCCCGACGTTTATGAGAGCCAAACACATGATTTATACGACAGCTGTATTTCCTCTCGTGAATAAGTTATGTTTAGATAATTTTCAATTCAATTTTCTTTACAGTACATTAAAACATATCGTGTATTTGATTAATTTAAAAATGTATTGTTTCATAAAACAGACAGTTTTTATTACTCCCTGTATCGTAAATGATTAAGTTAAAATATATAATATTAAAAATTTTAAAATCTTTAAAAGCCATAAATTCGATAAATGTACAGCATAAATAATCCTATATAACACTAAAATTAAAATCTAAAGAAAACTGAATTTTATCATATATATTATTTAAATTTTAATTATAATTAAACCCTATAAATATATTTATCTAAACTGATTTTTTTTTATTGAATTTTAGTATAACTCTTGACTTTAAAAAGATTACACTTCGGATGTGCGTGTTCGGGATACATCCATTTTCTCGCGATTTCCTTTAGTTTAAGGTTTAACAACCTCTGATCGGCTCGTTAGTTTCACCGATCTTTCTGTGCATGTTACCTCAAGGTGAGAGGAATATGAGCGCGGCGTTGCCAAATCTCGAGTATTCTGCTAGCGTTGACCCGTTCATATCGCTCAACGGCGATTAACTCCCAACTTTGGAAAAATTATGGAGTGTGAAGGCGGCAAACGCAATGACAAACATGGCAACCCTGTAAAGTCGACTTCTGAAGAGCCTCAACGCCTATTACAACTTCCCGGTACACCCCTAAACCTTCGAACTTTCCGCGCTGACTCATCTACAATTATAGGTAAGTTAGATTTATTTATTTTTACAATTTGGAAGTAAAGATCATTTTTAGATTATCACTTTGTGCGGTCATTTTTCACGGAGGTAATACAAGGGTACGATAAACGGTGTACTTACAGCGTAAGGGAAAAGTCGAAGAGAAGGGCCGAAGGGAGATCCTAGTATAAATTTATTTCTCTAGCCCAGTCAAAGGTACGTTTAAACCACATTAGAAAAATTATTTAATAATAATTTCTCCTTTTAAACCATGTGACATGGAGTAGGAGAGAATGACAGGTTAGAGCTGCCTTCCTTGGACCGTGCGGTATCCAAGGAAGGTAATGTGACCAGGGCTACACATCAACCCCCATTGTTACCCTTAGTTTGAATCTATATACTCATTTTTATAGGGCTGGAAACACACACAAATTTTTTTGGCGCTACCGGGGATTGAACCCAGAGTCATGTCAATGTAGGCCCTACTCTACCAACTTGACCACCCAACCACCTATAAAAACTATTTCAAAAATTAAAAAAAAGAGATTAAGCCATTGTAAAATATGTTTTCCTCTAGTGCAGTCAGTTGATTAACCAATTACACAGACATTTCTGACTTAGACATTTTGTTTACAGCAGTCTATAAATGCACGTGTTGCCATCCAGACCGAAATATCTATTTCCCCTTATAAACATCCACAATAAACACATCCAGGTCGGGTTTATAACTGCATCGAAATAACAAACATACATGAATCGTCTCTTCCGAGAACTGTTTGTTTTGGCCGTTCGCGACTCGCAATGCGAACAGAAACGGCGTAAATAATTTGTTTATCCTTGCCGGAACGAAAAGCTTACTTGCGTCAATGGTGTGTACGTCTGAACGTTGTCTTAGTAGGGTTGCTTCTGCACTTGTGGCGATTGTATCGGAAAATACAGTTAGAAGAAAATTAAGAAGAAGTTTTATCAAGATTAAGGACAAAATGGAATTGATAACTCTTTTTATGATCTTACATTATGGCGCGCACACACAAAAAGCGCAAGCGCGCGTGGTTATAAGATACATTTTGTAAATTACATTTGTGTTTACTGAGAATGACGATACTGTCGACGAAATACACCTGAATAAACCTAAATTCGTAAACAAAATAAACAGAAAAGTTTGCGTTCAATTATTTATTAGCTTTAACACTGAATCATAAGCCAAGGTCATATCTTAATTGAACATTTAAAATTATGTAGGTGAAACTTCAATACTAAAAGTCTTTAGTTGAAAATTTTGCTCGGAATTAACAGTTCAAAATTTAGTATTTGCCGGAAATAAAAACTTTAAATTTATAAAAAATGATAAATTACCATGATTTTCAAAATAATCAAATAATGCAATCGAGAAACGGAATTAAATTCCAAGCATGACTTTATTGTAATTACACTAATTAACTTGCACAGTATCCTAAATAGGAAAGCAAGAACCAACAGACTCCGAATATTTAATTTGTATTACAAACCGGCTACAAATGTTGGCCATTTTAGTTATTTACAAAATCACCCCACCCACTTCATTCTCTTTTAGCTCTTTTCTATCGGACAAGATACAAAAACTGAACTTTAACGGGAAACTTTAATGACAGGATAGATCTATAAAGCACCTGTGGTTTGGAGAGGTTGTAAATAAACTGTTACCTGTAAAAGTATACGCCTGTAAAAGTATACGCCAACTCACGACTTAAAATAATTTCCATGCTTCATTCGTATTTAGAAATTTACAAATTAGGTTCACACTCGATGTTCATATTAAATTTTTTAGAAAATTACCTAAATATTTTAGAAACAAAAACCTCATATAAAAATATAGGAAAATAAATCTTATGTATAGATTAAATCAATATTTCGGAGAAAAGTATTGAAATTATTTCTAAAAGCAGCTGTTAAGAACTTATTTGCCGCCACAACAAGGAAACCATACATAAAAGATACTTATGTCTTGTGCCAAAAAAATCTTTTCAAAAAAAAAAAAAATCAAGACGCTTAAAACTATATTTTTTTCCTAAATACTTTTTTCATAAAAATCAGGAAGTTAACAATAGCGCATTCCTTCCTTTTTTGTTTTAGCTGTTCGGTGATTAAAATCCGGTGGCATAAATGTTGTTTTAATTTTAAAACATCAATAAGGCATCTCACCTCTCCCCCTTCGATCTCTTTCTGCTGCAATCAGACACGTTAAAAAATTAAACGGGAAACTTTAATGATAGGACAGATTTGTAAAACATCTGCAGTTTGGAGAGGTTGCAAATAAACTCCTTTTATCATATGAAGAATAGGCCAAGAAATCTGAATCAATAGCAGAGTCTACAAGAGATCTGATGCAAACTGACTTTTTGTGTACATTTGGCGTGTTGGGGACAGACGTGAAGGCGTCCCAAGCAAGTCCAACTCCTACTGGTTGACCGGATGTAATGTTGAAGTTGGTTGTTTGAACTGGACGCTGTTCAAGGGGGAGGGTATACACCGCTCCAACAAAAAATCTATACCAATAGCCAAGTAAGTTCGCACACAAGAGACCGGATGCAAACTGAAGTTTTGTGTACATTAGGCGTGTTTAAAAAGCCAAGACCTCTATTATTTTCTTACTAAAATAATTTTCAAGCTTCACTGGTAAATAGAAATTTACAAAAATTGAGTTTATACTCGATGTTTATATCGGTCCTAAAAATAATTTTTTTAAACCTAATGTTAAAATATAAACACATGAAACGTATATTTAGTTCAAATCAAATTTTCCGACAACAATTATTGAAATTGCTACTTAAAACAGCTGTTAAGAAATTATTTGGCACCAAAAACAAAAATTAATGAAAGATACAAATGTCTTGAGTCTTTTCCAGAAGAATATTCATTCTTAATATGTACCTATATACTCATCTTCACGCCTTTTAGGAATATTTGTACATATTTGAGTAGATTTTTCTCCCTTTTCTAACAGTTGAAAATGGAGTCGCTCTGAAACGCGTCAAGAAAGGATAATGTTGGTACGTTAGGAAAGGTAGAAAAATGCACTCAAATACATACGAATATTCAGACATTCAAAACTGTCTATTCCTTCTTTTAAAATACTTTTTTACAAATAACAGGTCATTAACAATGGCGCATTCCTTCCCTTTTTTGTTTTAGCTGTTCGGTGTTTAAGTATTTTAATTGATGGCCCACAAAGTCTGGCAGTCAATGAAGGTCAGCTGGAGACTTTAACAGCATTTAGGTTACCGGCGAGACTTGTATGACCAGAACACGCATCGAGACTTGTGAGAAATCAGAGAAAGCTTAGTAATTTCAAAGCTTAAGAGCTTTAGCCGTTAAACTGAAGAAAACATTTTTTACAGTACATATTGTATTAATTATATTGGTTGAGTTTCGTCATAAAAATGGGACTCTACTCGAGATACGTAAAGATAAATATTGTGAGACCGACGTCGGTAAAGCCAAGGTAACAAATACATAAACTTTTTGAAATCAACACACTTGTGACAAACAGTATCAACAGTAAAATCTTTTGCATAACTAACAAGTATGGATAAAGCAGTAACGTAGCAAACACTAATCTTCAGTAGTAACGAAGCTAAAGTATACGGTTATTGTTGTATAACATTAATTACAGAAGAGAGACAACTGCAGATAAAAAGCTATATGGAGACTAATACTAGGAAGAAACTAAAAATAATTTAGCAGTAAACAATAGCTTTAACCTACAGAAGATTGAAGAAAAAGTGACATGGTTGTTTTTAAAATTTTTAAACTATTTATATATTTTTAAATACATCAGCAATCCGTTAATTTGTTAAGTTTAAACGTAAAAATGTAAACACTGTTACAACCAAGAAAACTAATATTGAGGCCTAAAAGATGCCTAAATAGGAATTATAAAACTGACAAATCAAAGTACGACCCATTATGGCAGAGAGATAAAAGCAAAGCTTGTGCACAACGCCCTAACCTTTGAGTTTAGCCAGTAACTGCTAGAAAATAGTTTTCTATGAGGTACTGGCTCCGCTGGCGAGCGCATATAACGTCTAAATACTAAACAGCAACTCATGTTCAATGTTTTTTCCGCAACGCGTTTCAGGACAAGTCATCATCGGTGAGAATAGCTAACACATCTAAACAACAATGTTCATATAAAAGCCGGTAATATTCAGCAATGAATAAACAATGCTAAAGTACAATGTTTTATTGTTTAAATGAGCCACGACGTTAAATGACGCGTTTATATTTAAAATGAAACATAATAAAATTTACATATTATTTTTGTAGATTAAACTAGTTAATTTAAGGGAAAATCAACACTCACTCTTTCTGCCTCTCTCTCTCTCTCTCTCTCCATCTTCAACACACTCTTTCTCTCTCTCTCTCTCTCTCTCTCTCTCTCAAACACACACACTCTCCTATCCTCTCTCTCTCACACACACACACACACTCGCGCTCTCTCTCACACACACACACACACACTCGCGCTCTCTTTCACACACACATACACACACACTCTCTCTCGCACTCACACACACTCCTCTCTCTCTCTCTCACACACACACACACGCTCTCTCTCACACTCTCTCTCGCACTCACACACACACACACACACACACACAACCTGGATGTTCCACTAATTTCACTCGTACTAAAAACCTTACCAAACGTATTTGATTTGATGCCTTTCTCTGCGCTATTAGTATACTATTACCGTTTCTAAAAACATTTCACACTATCGCAACGTACGAAGTTTCGCATTACAACGATGACGTCACATTAGGGCACATTATGATGTAACAGTGCGTAGATTAATGTTCCGAAGTTTATTAATAACATCGTGACATAAATGCAGAGGAGGAGCCGAGCGTATCAAATTGAATGAAACAATGAGAGGAAGTGATGATCACGTCTCGCGGCGAATTCAGGACTAAGCTTACGACGTGACGAGACTGTAAACCGGAGTCGATAAGGCACTCCGAGTCGTTCGATACGTTTTTAGATATTTGTGTAGTAAATGGATAGTGTTGTTCGTATGGACAAGCTTCAAGGGTACGCAAACATTGCAGCGCGAAAAGAACTGGTTTCTGGAGGGGGTTTTGTAAAACAAAAAAGCTTTATTATAGTGGGTAATGGAGTAATTACGTTTACAAACAAAACAATTACTCAGTCAAATGGAACAGTGACATTACAACCAATAACAGTAGAGCTGTTCACTGTACGCTTCAGAGACCTGGGTGGTAAATAAAGAATGTAGTACAGTATAAAGGCTTCCTAGATTGTAGAGAGATAAATACAAATGGTGGTGGAAGAAAGAAATCTCAATGATGAAGATATATGTGACACAAATAAACAGTGGAAGTGGTGTGGTAAACGGTAAAATATGCTGTGCAAGACAATTAAAAAATTGTTATTATTCATTTTATAAAAAAGTAATTTAAAACAGGTTTTATTTAAGCAAATAACATACAAAAAATTTAAGTCAATTACTTACAATGGTCAACCAAAAAAATTATATTTTAGTTACTATTTAATAAATATTTAAAATTAATATAAACATGTATTTACATATGACAAAATCACAATACTAAGTGGCAAAATAGAAAGCGAAATCAATTAGCCTATTGAAATTAATTAGTATAATTTAATTAATGAATTAATAATATAAATAATATTCGAGCTGGCTTGTCAGTGAAAGTTATAATTAAAGAATAAAAATATGGTACAACTCACAAATATACAATATTTTATTTCATACGCGTTTCAACGACTAATTTGTCGTCATCCTCAGTGAAGATACACAAATGAAATTAACTAAAATATATATATATATATATATATATATATATTAAACATAACCTATAACGTTTTAACAAAAGTAACTTTTGTTTTTACTTTTGTTAAAACGTTATAGGTTATGTTTAATATATATATATTTTTTTTAGTTAATTTCATTTGTGTATCTTCGCTGAGGATGACGACAAATTAGTCGTTGAAACGCGTATGAAATAAAAAATTGTATATATGTGAGTTGGGCCATATTTTTATTCTTTAATTATAATGAATTAATATTTGACAAACTTTATAGCATCAAGTCTCATCCCCTATAAGCTTTAAAATTGTACAGTATTTTAATTCGAGAGGATGAATAAAAACATTTTTTTTATTAACGATTGACGATTTGAATTATATATACATATATATTTATATAATAGCCTATAATATACAATAATAATAATATATGTAATAATATAATAGCCTATAGGGAAATATTAGGAATTGAAAAATTGCAATAATTATACACAGAATTATTTTAAGATATCACCTACTTGGAACAGGCAATATTTCAAAAATAAATTGCTGGAAGCCAAGGGGGATTGGCGACAACTTCCATCTACACTTTAAAGCTTTCAATACAGCTGCCAAAACTAAAATACATCAACAATGTAAAACTTTATTCCACCAGTGCACGATTACAAACGTATCAAACTTTAGTGTCAAATTGGGCCAAAATGCGCTACTTTCGAAAATAACATAATGCTGTGAAATTTCGGGGCTTTGAAGAGGAGACTTTATGTGGTGATACAGTACATTTTCAGGAAGAGCAAACGAATCAAGGACTCCAGGTTAGCCGACTTAGGATACCAGAAGTGTAAATCTCCCCGGGATTGTCAGAAATTGTGGACTTGTCCCACCGTCAAGCAAAACAATTGCTAAACATAAAAACAAAAGTGCAATTGTGAACAATCATCCAATCTTAATTAATGAAGAATAAGTTATAAACTTAATTTGTAGACTAGTATGAACACGTTTTTGAACATTGAAGTAGGTTTGTGAAAACGTGATGGGCCTTAAAATAATGAGGATAGGACATTAACTACAAATTATAGTCAGAAAATATTTAAAATAAATCATTTATAAGAGATGCAAAAAGATTAAAAAACTTAGGAATACGGTCTGTTCCACGAAGTGATTCTGCATACACCATGGCTAATACCAGGCTTACGTCATAACCTTTGTGTAACCTCCAACCTATTTTATCATATCTCTGTTTCACTCACACGTTTGTGTAGCCAACAAACACCTCCTCATAGACTCCAACTCTGACTAAACCTGGGTTGAACAAACAATTTGAACTGAGGGTACTTCGGATAAGCGAAAACCCGGATAAAACGGACATTGTTAAAAATAAATAAGGAAACGTAAGACAAACTGGCGAAAACTTGGTCAAAGATAATTAATGAGGACGTACAAATAAAAATACAATACTCTTCCTTTATAACATTCTCCTACATTACATATAAGGATTTGCTCTGTAAAATTAGAAACGTTTTTTACTGTAGTTTATGCAGAGGACCCAAACCTTATACTGAACGCGCTTATATAGACGTAATGTGTATTTTGTTTACAAACCCCTTCAACCGTACAAGTATACTTGGGTAGCCTTCAAATGACAAAAATTCAACTAACCAAAATACGCGACATTCTCAACTCACCAAAGTATACGGACTTAAACTGAAAGAAATGTTGCTGGTTATCTTATTGCCGTTCCGACTATTTACGATTACAATAAGATACTTTACGATCTATGGTCTAATCAAAGCGAATAATATTGCTCCATTACATTTACTGTAATAACGATAAAGTTAAACCGTAGTATTTTGAGAAATAATTTGAAGGTAGCAATAAAAACTAATAAGTTTAAATATTTACAGAGATATTACTCGTACTTTCCATTTATTAACTTCAAGTTGTCCGATGAACGCCTGCGGAACGGCAAAACTATAACCCGCAACATTTCTTTCAGTTGAAGTCCGTGCAATTTGGTAAGTTGAAGTCAGTGCACTTTGGTTATTCCAAGTCCGTGCACTTTCATTTAGTTGAACGTGGCGTATTTTGGTTAGTTGAAAATTGCGTACGTTTTGGTTAGTTGAATTTTGGTAATTTGAATTAGCTCCCTATACTTACTTGACGGAAGCTACACTACAAACAATACTTTCCCCATAACTATGAAACCGTATAAAACCATGTTAGCCCATTGAAGGTACTCAGTATCACCTACTCTCTAATCTATTTTAATGCTGAATTAATGCTTGTATGTTTTCACACCTAATTAAGGAGTATAACTTTAAGATATAGCAAGACATACGGTGGGCGGGAGGGAAGTTCAACGACTGGTGGAAATAGAAGGTCAGGCAGCTGTATACCCCACGTCCTTTGCTATAGCTCGGGAGTTTTATTTTATTGGAATTTTCCGCAAATAGTTTAAAAAAGTACGAGCTCTTTATGAGTGTGATATTGTTTTCCGTGGAAGCCGAAGACAACGTACTAAGCAAAAATCAGCTCCATATTTATATTAATCTTACGTAATAATAATAAATAGCACCATAAACACATAAAATTAATTAATTATAAAGGCAATAAGTAGCAGTTGTCACAACTTTATTTGTTGGTGTTCTTTAACAGACACGTCTATCTGGAAAAAACAAACATTCTATCGACATCGTTAACATAATACAAACATTTCGGAATTTATCTGATCGGCTTGTAGGCCAATTATTACAAATATAAACGCTTATGGTAGCCAAAATGACACGAAAAACCTACACAGTCTGATGTCAAATGTCAAGATTACGTTTATCTATAGCAACGGTCAGTTATTAAAACATAACCTTAAACCGGTTTCTATTTAATGAGCGGCCAAACCATTTATAATCTTTGTCATGACAGTTAAAAGATTAATTCAAAGCAGGCACGGTAAAGAAACGGTCAAACTTTGGAAGCCCGATATGACAAAGTGATGCCTAAACATAGTGAGCAAATCATTTTCTTCATGTTTTCCCACTTGTGTAAATTTATAAAACTTATACACGAGGCAAAGTAACCCAACTTGTTTATTGTTTCTGTAGAAGGCATTTATGTATTGCGTAATAAGATATAATTACTTGTAAAATTGTTTACAAAACGTATTTTTCTACTGTGGCATTAATATCTCCTTTGTTGAACTTTGTATCATTTTTATACTTGGTACAATGTTCTGCTAATACCAGTTTTCATTTCTCTATTTTTGTGCTCATAGTTTTCACATATATTTGTGTTTCCTATTATGACGTAATTTCATCTTTTTTTTAATGGTTTAATGTTGTTTTACTTATTAGTTGTATTGTTATTGGCGGTAACACAAGGTAAACCTGTTTGGTTTTTAGACAAAAACAAATATATTTCCCTTGTGTTCAACCTAGCTTCCGTTTATGTGATTATTTCAGAGAAACGAAATTGAAAACACAACAACGCAGTAAATTTGCGACATTATACAAATTTCCATAGAAACATTTTTTTAAACTGACAGATTTTGACGTTTTTTCACATGTAAAATACTTCACCGTTTGGAAATGAAAAATCTTTTATAGATGGAGCCATTTAAGACCTGTGTACACACACAATACGTTTGTAAACCTATACGCGTACATATCCAGAGAGTGGAGAGGATAATAGAGAAAAAAGGAACCTAGAGCGATGAAGAAGGTAAAAATGTAAAAAAAACTAAAAAAGAGGTTGAACGAGAAAAAAACTGGAAGGAGAAAAAGATGTTGAGAAAGAGGAGAAAGACGAAACAGAGAAAGGGAGAGGGAAAATAGAGAGTAAGAGAAACAAAAACAGAGGAATTTAAGAGTTAAGGAAGGAAGGAGATAAAATTAGGAGTTGTCGGAAATAGAAATGGAGAAAGAGCAAGAGAGAGTTGAAGGAGAAAGAAAAAGAAACATAATTCAATATGTTTAATGAAATATTTTTAAAATGTAATAAAGTAATAAGAAGATTTCGTTTCAAGATATAATATATTAAATAAGTGATGTATGAAATAAGTATTATTAAAAATTTCTATTATTCTTTAAGTTTTTTCAATGATAACATTTAATACATAAATTGAACTTAGTAACATTTATAAAAGGAAAGCATCCATTACGCGAGCAACAACCAATCCGCCAACACTGCGCCGCTGACCACACCCTTGACGCTATTTATAGCGGAATAGGCTACAATAAAAATCAGAATCTAAAGCAAAGCAACAAATCGAACCAGACCGTGACGCGTGCCTCTACCACCCCCCGCCACCCTGGCGGAGTTCGGGCGAGTAATGTATGCATAGGATTACACCTGTTTCATTACATCAGACCAGTGATCGGCCGATAACGAAGGTTCGGGAGGTCGTACAGCGCTCTGCGTGTTTCGGACCTGTTTTGTTGCCTCGGAAAGTATGTAAACACCCTACGGTGATCAGGTGTGAGCTGAATCGGGTATAGTATGATTTTATTACAATAAATCAATTTATAAAATAAGGCGCCAACAATGCAAACAGGTTTTATCGGGCAATCTTGAAAGCAGAAATGAAATATCTACCTTAGGCAAATAACACAATTTTATTGTTACCAAACTAAGCACCCTTTAAATTATGCAAGACGTGTGAAAGAAATATTTTTGGGTATACTGTTAGCTTCAAGTGTATTTCCTATAAAAGTTTAAAAAATCAATCGGCCAGATCGACCTCAGAACAGAGACATCCGCAAATCCAGGGTTATAGAGTTTCCTCTGGACCCGCCGCTTTTATTGTCCTTAGGGTCCTCCATAATTTTCCACGCCCTCAAAATCTCCTTCTACAAATTAGCCTCACTCTATGTTTGCATTCTAACTTAGGTTGTTTTGTAGTTAATATTTGTGAGTTGTATTATTTCTTATTTTCTGAGCTAGTTTGTTAGTTTCTAAGTTACTTAGTTTTAGGTATATCTCGGACAAAAGTATAAAATATCAGCCAGCCTGATCGCTCTCTCATAACTGCAGATCCAGAGTTTTGAAGTTTCCACTGAACCTCCCCCACCATCATTGCTCCCCCATAACTTTCTTCCGAAATCTCCTCCCCTTCGCTGCTTCTCGCACTTATTAGATTAATAAATTGTCTCACTATATTCTGTATTCCAGCATAGATTATTTTTTAGTTAGTCTTATGTGAGTTGTAATTATTGCTAAGTTAGTTTGACATCTTTTAAGTGACCTGGTTCAAGTGTGTGTCCTGTGAAATTAATAAAAGGTTAGTCAACAATTCCTCCTGAGTTTAAATAAACACTGTTCCCCTAACAATATCTCCCCTATATCCTCCCCATGTCCCAGCTTTACCCCTATTTATATTCACAAGTAGTGACAGTCTTACTGCAATTTCCCCTTAATATATGTTTAAAAAAAGACAAACTCAGAACAAATCCACGCCCGGAACATCAGTGATTCCAGGTGATTACCCTCCCGTCTTCATACATCGCCCTAAGTTCTATTCAATCCTGCAAAACGCCCTACACACCACTTCTTCTACATTTGTCACGCTTTTTAGGCTACAAAATTAGTCTCAAGCAATTTCCTTCCATTGGATAAATTAATTTGCAATCAGCCTTGAGCGAATAGTATTTAGTTTACCAAGTTACGTTATTGGCTTCAAGGCAAGTTTTCAAGTGAAGTTTTGTAGCCAGACCGGACATTAACCACTCCAATACGCTGACGTATTATACAACCTGTAAGGATAGCCAGTCTCGCAGCATATACGCCATACCTACCTTTTATCTGTAAAATACAAACAACAATGGTCCAGTATCCCATCTGTTAAATAGGACAGACGGTGCAAAAACCTCTGAGAGCACAAACCGCCATTTTCTTTGACTAACTACCGTTTGTACATAGACATCAAGCTCAAAAGTCTGGAAGTCCACTGCGCGAAATCGGGCGGGTGGTTTGGTCAACGCTGTTGCCACGTATGTAGGTCGACAGTCGCTTACACCTGCGTCTGAGCGTACAGTGTTGCCTAGTTCGAGCGTCCGGCTATCAGTTTATCGCTAGTCTGTCACTCATCTCTGGCCCATGTGGCAACGCTGCATTTTTGGCCAACTGCCCGATTTCGTGCAGTGGACTTTAGTATAGTACTGTATGTTTCAGACGTCAAAGTGTCATCATTAAGAAAAACAATTATGTTTAAATTCCGTTTTATTCTACATCTTAATTAACCTCTTCTTGTCGGCCGATAACGGATAATAATAATGTCACCGAGACGAAATGCGTTTACAAGAGAAACTATAAATGGATAATGGTATGCCATCCTGGTCCCCTGTGATGGGAACGTCAAGCGACATGTTTCCTTGTAAGGAGATTGTTATGTACATTCCTCGGTAATTAATTGCTTACAGTGTAAAATGAAGGTTAAAGGGAAAATTCCATTGTTGTTAGCAATGTTAAGTATTCGCTAGGTTTATATTACATTTATTGGAGGTTCAAATAAATTATATTATAAAAGCCTAGGAACACGAAGTACGTTTCGTAAACATAGCTTAAACATAAGTCTTGATTATACGAGTTAATGTGAACTCGTCAGCACGACTCTGTAAAAGTTGAGAGCATATTGTTACACTGCTGAAATGAATACAAACGTGGCCAAACATGTAAGGAAGCATCTACTCTATTATCAAATGAAACAAGGACGTAGTCTGCATAAATTTAAAACGTATATTTACGTCATTGCTATAAAACTATGACGAGAACCAAAACGTGTTTACTTAATACATTTTTTTTTACTACTTCGGTTAATCCGGAACTCGGACAGACGGGGTTCGGATAATCGAAGGCTTTACTGTATTATGGAATAAAAATTATAAGGATAAAAACATCACTAAAAACGATCGAGAGACACTTTCAGTTTGTATTTGAGAACAATAAATAATTCTAGTGAAAGAAGTGCCAATGATTCTTTATAATCATCAGGCCTAGATAGGTTGCCGTGCATATTCTGCCAATTCTGTCTGCGTTGTAATATTAGGTTAGATTAAATTACAGCAACTGTCTTTGTCTATAAAGGTCCAAATGCCAAATTCGAAGGAACCAATCACATGGGGTATTGAAGGCATGGCCGTTCTACTGGTCCGAGTAGTTCTGGACAAGTGTGAGTCGGGTTGGAACACTAGTTTCGTCTCAGGGTGGTCGAGCCCCAGACTCTACAAGGGTCTCGGGCCCTTACATACTTTTACCAACGGACGCGGTACCAACTCCGGCCTGACGCTAGTCACGAATTTGATGTTGGATTCGTGGGGTCGGCTGTTCACATGCTAGACTGTAGATAAACCTCCTATCATCATCTTCGTCTTCTTCTAGACAAAGAGATAGAAGGTTCTCGACTAGACACATTTCGCCAACTTCTATTTTCTCTATGTTTAATTCTTCTAAAATAGATTCGCGGTTTAAGCCTCTCTTACTACCTTCACCTACCTAGAGCCTTACACCTACCTAGGCCCCTCCACCTACCTAAGTCCCTCCACCTACCTAGGACCTTTCATCTAACTACGCCCCTCTACCTACTTAGGGCTCTCCAACTATCTAGGCCCCTCCAACTACCTAGGGCTCTCTACCCACCTAGGACCTTTCATCTAACTAGGCCCCTCCTCCTACCTAGACCCGTCATTCTAGTTAGCGCCCTCTTGGAAGAGAAAAATGGTACATTATACCATCCATCTGTCTAGACCCCTCCACCTACCTACGGCCCTCCTACTACTTAGCATCCTACTTCTATCTATGGCCCTTCATATACATTGGCCCATCAATCTATGTAAGTCCCTACCATTTACCTAGAGCCCTACATCTACCTAACGCCCTTTACACACATTCTATTTAACGCATTTCTATTTCTATTCTATATTCATATTTCACTTTCCTTTACTTCTTCAAACATATCCACACAGACATACCGGCGAATCCATCATGCTCTCAAATCTAAGGTCACCTGATTTCACACACTTTTACTGGATTACCTGTAAAATTTGTTTTTACTTCACTGTGTTGTCCCCCTAAGAAGAGAATTCAAAATTAAAACGCGAGAGTTAAGTTGTTGCTATATAATGAAAGTAAAATATAAACATTCTTGGACGAAAAGATACTCATAAGAGTGGCCGTAATTCTTATTCAGTGACTAACAAAAACCTAACACACAGTATCTGTGCATACATGTTGGATAATATCGTAAGGTCGCAGTCACAGATTCGGCCAATTTGTGAAACAGCTTCACTGACGTCGATAATTATTTCGGTGCGCCGAGCCAGCTGTTCATTAGCAGGAAAACATTAGGGCCAAATTAGCTTCGAAATGCGGTTCGTAAATTAAAGAAAATAAACATTACGCCGGATGGGTTCAGGAAATTATTTTTAGAATATCGTAGTAAAATGGAAAATTTTGTAAAATTAGTCGGTCGACGCCAATAAAAGGTTATTTTTAGAGCAAACAATTTCCAGATTGTTTAGTCTGCATTTAAAAATGTTAGTTGAATTAAAAGTAGAAAGGTATTTTGCTGTCGATAGGAAAGGCGCGGTGCCACAGTTCACAAGTATGAAATGGAAAAACTTATTATTAGAGACAATAACTAAACACTGAGTATGAGAAACTTGGCAACGCTGTTAAGTCTAGTTACCATAGAAACCGGAGTTGAAGGAGTAATATGGTTTCAGGAAGTAGAAAGAAGAAATAAAGAGCCTAGAGTAACTTGTAAACGATTTTTAAAAAAATTCTAGAATTTGTGAACCTGGCAAACGTTTTCCTTTTAGATTGTATTAAGGAGTATTAAAAAAGGACTGCTAAGAGTTTGTCGTGGATTGCAAACAAGTGTTCAAAGGTAGTTTTCAGTAGGAAAAAAGTTTCCCAACGTAAACTAACCGAATGACGTTTGAATGGCCTCTGCGTTATGCAGGTAATGGAACTATGACATTATGTGATGTCTTCAGTTAAACCTCATCTACTAATTTAAAAGTGAAAACTTCAATAGCGACGCCTACGAAAAACGTATTGGTTGGACATATACATACAATTTTGCGTCAGTATAATTTCCTTCTGGTTACGCTATGAGTCACCTCAAAGTGAATTGAATGATAACGTATGATTTCATGTATCAGCTGATTTTGTGTTATAGGTTATGTTCTATTATAGATGTTTTAAACGTAAGCCTATGTCATATTACATTATTTATTGAAAATGGTGAAAGGGAAAAGGTTATTTTTAACAGTTTTGATCAATTAATATATATATATATATATATATATATATATATATATATATATATATATATATATATATATATATATATAACATACTGCGATATTAATATATAGGCCTATATATATATATGTGTGTGTGTGTGTGTTATTTATTTGAATTTCGATAAATCTCAAAACAAATATTTCAATATAATGATAATAATAAACTTTGTAGTTTTTTCCAATTTTTGAAATGAAAACATTCTTAGGCGCGTCTGATAACAAATGTTTAAGTAATTTCTCATTACGCCAAATTAGATGTTTTCCTCAGTTCAAAATATCTGTAGTCGTGGCTATAAACGTTTTCTTTACTTAAACCGTTCCAAATCAGACACTTTATACCTATAATTTATTGTAGTATATTCCTTTGTTTTATAAATACATCTTTAAAGAACAAAATTTCATCGTTTTTTAGTAAATTAATTTTTCTTGTAATATTTCCAACTTTCTTAATTAATGTGGTGACAGCAGCATGTGGTGAATGTTGCTAAGGACTTTGTACACCGCCTTCTATATTCATAGTGCAATACCACTTACACGAAGATACCCGACAAAAACAAAAATCTATCCCCGATGAGCTCCCGCGTTCTTGGCGCATCCTCACCGTGGGTCATTGTTCCGACAGCGGACAAAATCAATGAATAAACCCGTCCTGTCCGGCTGCCATTCATTGTCGTCTGCAAGAGATTCCGCAAACCAGTTTACTCTGGATCAGTCTATACAGCAAGACTTCTATGGCAGCTTTTTTTATTATTTTCTTACCTTTACAATCGCCCAACGGAATGCAGACAGGTTTACTTTAATATTCCCTTGTAGGACAAATAAGCAAACTCAAGACGTTGGTTTACTGGCCATATATCGAGATGTTTTCACTCAAAAAGTTTGCACAGTTTTAATCAGAAAGATTTTTAAAGGTTTTGAAAATTTCAGAGTTAAAAGGGTTGTTTACGGCTTAAAGTTTTTCCATTAAATCCATTCTGTAAAGTTTCAATAGAGCTCTGACCCTCAGCTGCCGGCCGACCCATCCTTAAAATCCTGTGTTAACCGTCCTCGCGCCACTTAGACTGGGCAATTAAGACACCAAGCTGTGAATTTCAAAATGGAAACGTATTTTATTTATGGTAATTACAAAAATATCAATACTCTATGACTGTGGTCCATTGAACAATTAAAAAAAAAATTTTAACTGTACAAAACAGGAAACATTTTTTAAAATCAACTGTGGCCTTTGAAAAACACTTGTTTTGAACATCCCACGCGTGGTGCCACTGCCACGTTTCAAAGACGTGTTTTTTATACTATCTGTTATCTATCGTTACCTTGACTAAATGCACTTCTCGCCTTACAAGCCACAAAGGAATGAGGAAAACGTTTACTTGAAGCATTTACTACTTTCGAATGATCATAAATTTCATCAAGATCATTTTATTTCATTTCCCTCAATATACACTTTTCACTATAAATCCTTTGCAAAAATATGATGAAAATATACAAATAGCAAAGAATATTGAGAAGGTTTAGGAAACCACAACGCTCGGCTCACAATACAGTTGTTTTGATATATCGCGTCCGTCTGATAATCCGTAGGTTATACTAGCAATGAACCATACAAGATAATTCTGAAATAAACCCCAGGGATAGAAAAGCAGTTTGAGAAGTGTTTGTACACTGTTTATGTAGCTACTAAATTACTTCAACATGAAATAAATTAGATTAAAAATTAATTTCGACTTGAAAATATCCTTTTAATTTAAAATCAGTGCATTTAATACAGGAGTGATGTTCAACAGCTAAATACGAAGGTCAATTATTAAAAAAGACAACGTGGTCTGGGGACATACTGTTGGTAGTGCAAGTTTGATACATTTAGAATTTCAAAATGGCAACACTGGGTTAAGTTTCAATCAGCTGATGGATCAACATTGCTCTGTTTATAACATAAAAAATAAGTGTATGTTGGGTATTCTTTAAAACTCTACATTGGTTGAACGTTCTGTGATTCGTTTTTTAATTGCTGAAGATGAAAACCAGAAAATATGTACTCAAGAAAAACTAATGTGTATGGCGAAATTGGTATGAACCGTGGAAATTTTAACAAGTGGGTAGAACAGTTCAAAAGTGGTTGAGAATCGATGGCACGGTTCTGGCAGGGTAGTTGAAGTTACCATTTCCTGACTTGAAATTCGAATTGATGACCATTATTCATAACAGCAAGCACTACTCAGATATTATTTTGAAGAAGTTTAAGACAGCCATGAGGGAAATCGTAGTGAATCTAAGAGGAGAGGATCCTCCAGCAAGACAACGCACGTCCTCACGTTTCTCACTTGGCCCGTAAAACCATTGATAAAATAAGTTAGGAGGTATTGCCTCATCCCCCCGTATAACTCCCATTTATCACCCCTCTGATTTGGAAAATTTGCTCCGACACCAAGACAAAGAGTTCTTTGCAGCCGGTATAAAAAAAGCTATTAGCAAGTTGAGTCAGGTCCATAAATGTTTATGGGCATTATGTTGAAAAATAGGAAAAGTTTTTTTGTAAAAACAAACGGGGTTTTCTGCAAGTCAGTTTGTTCCATTAATTATTGACACTCGTATTTATAAATTGTTACATTATAATGCCTTCGTACTCTCGCACAATAAACATTTTTAATGAACAATCTCAACAAACGAGTTCCTTAATTGAGAGATTCGTATAAAAATGATATACACTAACGAAAGCGAGCATACTCGGTGGCTTGTTTTCCTTTCAATTTTTCAAGATTCAGTTATAGCGTGTCACTTGATTCAGCGATTTGAATCAATTAAAGTTACACGAGTATTGAGACCAACTGTAATGGAACAGATTAATCCTAAGTGACGGTTTGATTGTCGTATGACAGCGGGACAAAGTCTGCGTATCTGTGTACTGGCATGTATTTACGGCATACGAACTGATTCTCTCTGAAAACACGCTTTCTTAAAATTTGTTTATTATAAAGTATATAGACAAAATGTCCAGCAAATAACGTTAACAAAAAGTTACAGAGAGAGAGAGAGAGAGAGAGAGAGAGAGAGAGAGAGAGAGTGAGTGAGAAAGATAGACAGAAAGAGAACAGGAAAGAGACGGACACCGAGAGAGAGATAGAAAGAGAAATGAAAATTCAGACTTTAAGACACACACAATTTCAGACGATATACAGGGTGTTTCAGTACCTGCCATACTCTACAAGCTTATTCCTCTTCCCAAAATAATGAAAAAATGAAATGGCCCGAGAGAGAGAGAGAGAGAGAGAGAGAGAAAGAGAGAGAGGGAGAGATAGTAGGAGAAATATAGACAGGAAAACAGCAGGAAAGATACAGATAAATAAAGAAAGAGAAGAGACAGAATCTGAGGAGAAAGAGAGTTGAAAGATCCCACACACACACACACACACACACACACACACACACACACACACATACACACACACACACACACACACACACACACACACACACACACCGATAATACAAGGTCAATACAAATACAGAAGAGTGCGTTTTATTTATTTCTTGATCTAGTATATATGTACTTTTATTATTATAGTCGTTTAATTTTTTTCACTACTTTATATCCTCAATCTACCCTATCAATACACCAATAGGAAGTAGATACATCAACAGTTTTACAGGATTCATAAACTATATATTTACTCAGAATAAATGACCACTTTTGTAAACAAGTGAAGATAGCTAAACAAAATCAAAGCATAGAATTATTCCTTCGTACATTGCATTTAACGTGCATTAATTAAGCTCTTACAATTTGTTAACGTCCACTAAATTTCAATACAAGACACCCAATTGTACGTCAAGAGGGTAATAATGTAAAGATGGGGGAGAGTTTGATGAATGGACAGAGAAGAGCATTCTTTTCCGTTGAGCGCATCCCAACACGCCCACGGTCTCTAACAGCGTCTGGGCACTACCGCGAATGCTGACCCCGTGCGAATACCTCTTACACAGGACGTAAGAGGTCTTGTTCCCGCCGACCACGTTCTTCGCAACATACAAGAAACTGTCAAAATGGTTGTAAACCAGAATGGGCCGTTAGAAAGGGAACAGTCGTTTTGTTAATTTTATTTGTTTGGTTGACGGTTTTACATCGGCCGTGTTTAGTCCGGACATTTTAAGGCGTGTCAAAAGACATTGTTTGGCCCGAGTGGGTGTTTTACTGTCGTCTCGGCCCTTTACGAAACCCCAAATATTTACTGATGAATCACGTCTCCCCCCGCCTGCTTAGAAAAGGAATTCTAAGGGTACTGAGGGTTATTTTGTTTATTTATTTTGTAGCTACACTTTTTATGGTTATACTTTCGGTCAATTCTTGACACTATATCAGAATTCCAGCCGTACCCCCATCAAAGTATAGAAATTGACTGCTGAAACACAGGAGAGATAAACGCCCTAGTAAAGGATAGAAAGGGGCCCACCTGAAATATACCTATTCTGTATTGGGGTTATACAGTTGAATAGCTGGCGCGCGACCTCGGAGAGTGACCATAGAGAAGGGTAGAGGAACCAAAAGACCGTAATATGAGGTATAGTACCTATATTACAATAATGTAGATTTAACAAGGCCGAAAGGCTGCTATACATATTATTTTATTTCATTTGTCATATTAACCAGATCATTTACATAAAGGTTTGAAAAAAATTACTTATATCAGTTTTCTAAACGACCACAGCTCTTGCAATTTCTTAGCATGTTTTTGTTGCAACACGCACTACAAAAACCAATGTTTTTGAATACGGTTAGTACAGGTTTTCTCGATCACGCGCCAGTTTACGAGTGACCATCCTATATAAGGAAGGATGAAAAAAAATACGTAATTACGTAATACTGGGAATAAGCCTGGGCAGGGTCGTAGAGCTGCTGTTAGAGGGAAGAGGTGTATTACAGACTACCCGTAAAGAACTGGAATAATTTTCTATAGTTTATTAACAATAAATAATACACAAACAACCTCTAACCACAAATATTCTACTTTAGAGATTTTTTGTGTATTATTTACTATTAATTTAAACGTTGATCGTTTTTATTTCATCTTATCCTATATTAAAATTATATATTATATTATCCTATATATGCATTATATTTTATCTTATCCTATATTCACGTCAAATTTTTTGTTATCATATACATGCGTTATATTTTACATTATCCTATATTTACGTTATATTTCATATTATCCTATATTCAAGTCAAATTTTTATATTATCCTATATATGCGTTATATTTTACATTATCCTATATTTACGTTATATTTCCTCTTATCCTATATTCACGTCAAATTTTTTATATTATCCTATATATGCGTTATATTTTACATTATCCTATATTTACGTTATATTTCATCTTATCCTATATTCAGGTCAAATTTTTATAATATCCTATAAATGCGTTATATTTTACATTATCCTGTATTTACGTTATAATTCATCTTATCCTATATTCACGTTATATTTTACATTATCCTATATTTACGTTATATTTTACATTATCCTATATTTACGTTATATTTCATCTTATCCTATATTCACGTCAAATTTTTATATTATCCTATATATGCGTTATATTTTACATTATCCTATATTTACGTTATATTTCATCTTATCCTATATTCAGGTCAAATTTTTATAATATCCTATAAATGCGTTATATTTTACATTATCCTGTATTTACGTTATAATTCATCTTATCCTATATTTACGTTATATTTTATCTTATCCTATATTTACGTTATATTTTATCTTATCCTATATTTACGTTATATTTTATCTTATCCTATATTTACGTTATATTTTATCTTATCCTATATTTACGTTATATTTTATCTTATCCTATATTTACGTTATATTTTACATTATCCTGTATTTACGTTATAATTCATCTTATCCTATATTTACGTTATATTTTACATTATCCTATATTTACGTTATATTTTACATTATCCTGTATTTACGTTATAATTCATCTTATCCTATATTTACGTTATATTTTACATTATCCTATATTTACGTTATATTTTATCTTATCCTATATTTACGTTATATTTTATCTTATCCTATATTTACGTTATATTTTATCTTATCCTATATTTACGTTATATTTTACATTATCCTGTATTTACGTTATAATTCATCTTATCCTATATTTACGTTATATTTTATCTTATCCTATATTTACGTTATATTTTATCTTATCCTATATTTACGTTATATTTTATCTTATCCTATATTTATGTTATATTTTATCTTATCCTATATTTACGTTATATTTTATCTTATCCTATATTTACGTTATATTTTATCTTATCCTATATTTACGTTATATTTTATCTTATCCTATATTTACGTTATATTTTACATTATCCTGTATTTACGTTATATTTTACATTATCCTGTATTTACGTTATAATTCATCTTATCCTATATTTACGTTATATTTTACATTATCCTATATTTACGTTATATTTTATCTTATCCTATATTTACGTTATATTTTTATCTTATCCTATATTTACGTTATATTTTATCTTATCCTATATTTACGTTATATTTTACATTATCCTGTATTTACGTTATAATTCATCTTATCCTATATTTACGTTATATTTTATCTTATCCTATATTTACGTTATATTTTATCTTATCCTATATTTACGTTATATTTTATCTTATCCTATATTTATGTTATATTTTATCTTATCCTATATTTACGTTATATTTTATCTTATCCTATATTTACGTTATATTTTATCTTATCCTATATTTATGTTATATTTTATCTTATCCTATATTTACGTTATATTTTATCTTATCCTATATTTACGTTATATTTTATCTTATCCTATATTCATGCAAAAAGAATAATGCTGAAGCAAACACTATATTCCATAGTCTTATAAAATTCTAATTTTCAATGTGAAAAATAATATAAACCCTATTATTTGTAAACAATTATTTTGGTATTTTTTTAAAAATAGAAACAGGTAACTCAAGTGATTATGACACGACGGCTCCGAAACACGTCAACATGTAAGTTGATAGTTTCACTCAATTATTACTTATAACTTAATCAGGGAAATTAAGACGATCACAAAAACAAGTATCATTTTGGATGTATAAACTTAAAAATAAACCCTATTTAACGGTATATCTAATTAGATATTAAATAGCAATAATGGGCCGCGACGAGCAGAGAACGGAGCCCTTCAGGACCACCAGATGCGTCGCTTATAATGAAGGCTTTGTTTTCGAGAGACGGGGCTGGGACTGAGTAAACACACATTGCAGGCGACTTTATTTGTTCATTCCAGTAGGATTAGAAATATTGACGCAGAGCGCGCTCGTACGCGCGAGCGTTTCAACTTCATCAACAGACATCATTCTTTCCTTCCAGAAAGAAGGCCAATTCAAAAATGTACAACGTTTAATCTCCCGGTGGTTAAATGAATACATTTCCAAAATTCAACTCCCAATTTCTTTGAGTTACTAAAACGACCTTAGCTTTAAACATTGGGCATTTATTTTGCGCTTCTTTCTCAATTTTTTAATATATTTATATACTGCACTATTAAAAGAATCTACTGATTTTTTGTACTTTGATAATTTACTATTAGGTTTATTATCCAAAACTATTTACTTATTACCTGATATTAACCCACACAGACCATTCTAAACATTAAACGTGCAATATTTAAGTAAAAGGGATTAAAAGAACAAATACCAATTAAAACTAAACGCAGCACAATATTTAAAATGAAAGACAAATTAACAATCATAAGCGAGCTAGATTAAGAGATTTTAACGGAAGACAAATTTTAGTCCAGTGAAACAACTAGAAACTGTATTCACGCAGTAAACGAAGGAGTTCGATAAAAAAGCAACATAAATATCCTTGTTATCACTTGGTACTAACACACTAAAAGTGGCCATATTATAACTACGGCATCATTTATGCAAGAGTTACATGCTTAGTGGACCTACTCTTTATCGGGGTCATATCTACCAGTTACAGTCTCGTGTAGGAGCAAGGGAATGCAGGACTAATGAAGGAATTATAGTGCACCTGTTTCACTTGGAACCAGGGAAAATGTTCGCATCGAGTGGATATGGTAGAAACTTTATCAACTCTGCTGCGGGCAAAGATATGCTAGAGCTTTGTGCTTTATCAGCATATCTCCTTTTTATATAATTAAAAACCAAAATAGTAACATTCTTTTTGAAAATTTTGTCTTTGTGAATGTCTTTTCGGCTCGTATATAAATAACAATTAACACTCAATCCTAAGACAAAACATATCACAGATGTGAAACTTCAAACAAGTTTCTCCCTTTCTTTTTATCAGCGACGACGAAAAGTCCTTGTTAAAAAGACTTTAACAAGTGAGTAGGAAGAATAGCCCTATTTAAAAAGGGGGCGGTGTGATAACAAAAGCAACCATTAAAAAGAAGAGCTTTGCAAATATCAGCCAAGTGGAAGTAAAAAGCAAATACAAGCCAGACTAAGTCTAGTGACGGAATGGAAAGATCTGAATAGTAGGGTAGAGGACATGACTACACTGTCTTTTGTATTACACCCTTTTAAAAGTTCGTATAATAGGAAAAATAATTTTGTAAGTTTGCATCTTTTTACGTTTCGAATTTTACGACCGACGTCATCTTTTCACGTTTCGAATATTACAAGAATTATTATGTTTTTACGTTTCGTATATTACGAGCAATGTCATTTTTACAGGTTTCGAATATTACGAGAATTATCTTTTCATGTTTCGAATATTACGAGCATTGTCATCTTTTCAGGTTTCGAATATTAGGGGCATTATTATCCTTCGGGTATAGAATATTAGCAGCATTATCATCTTTTCATTTTTCCAATATTGACCGCATTATCATCTTTTCAGGTTTCGAATATTAGGAGCATTATCATCTTTTCAGGTTTCGAATATTGGGAGCATTATCATGTTTTCAGGTTTCGAATAATAGGAGTATTATCATCTTTTCAGGTTTTAAATATTACGAGCATTATAATTTTTCATGTTTCGAATATTAGGAGCATTATAATCTTTTCTGGTTTCGAATATTAGGAGCATTATCATCTTTTCACATTGCGAATAATACGAGCATTATAATATTCATCGAGCTTTAAGAGTATTGTTAAAATATTCTACGAACAAATATTCGTAAAATTTATTGGCAATTTTACAGGGGCAAATTGTTCAACACCAGTTAGACTGTAACTTATTAAGAGCAGAAAAACATAGTTCCTAATAGGGCAGTCAATTATATAAGGTACGTTCACGCAGATTGATGTACACTATAAGGCACGTAGTCTAATGTTAGCGAACTAGTGAGCGATATACTGAGTCATAAACTGACAACGCAAGATTGGGAACGAAACGAAAACTCTGGGATGAATCGTTGTAAAGGTTGAGCTTTCTGGGAACGATGCTCATTACACATTCAACCAATTCATTTCGAAGTTCTATTAAGAGAGAAAATAAGCAATTTACTTCAAACAAACATAATGAAACTGTATCCAATACTTTAGGGTTAATTGGGCGAACAGCCAGGTGCGAAATGTGTAACTTGACACTTTGGTACTGGAAGAGATAAAACTTTGATGTGTGTACTTGGCGCTACAAGATGGCAGTGAAATAATAAAGATTTGAAAGAATTACTTTTTGGAATTAAATAACTATTATGTGCAAGAGTTCAGTATTTTGACAATAATTAAAAAAATATTGAATCAATAAGTTTATAATTAATTAACTAATTATTAACTTAATAAATTTGACAATATCAAAGGAAAAATGATATTTTCATTTTTTAATAAGTATTTTATATCTGATGGTGGAGCAAATTGATTGAACCGTAGGTGTAGGAGATTATGTTTGAAAATAACAAATATAACCTAAAAACAGAACTGAAAATCACCTATCACCTGAAATCAGCTGGACTGTAAAAGCATGTGATCGGAGTATGTTACTAACTTGGGTTTTCCCTTCAAAAACAGTACATGGCGTGACTTGTAAAGCTTTCATATCAAACAACTTTTCAAGATTTATACTTTAAAAATGTTTCATCCGTCTGTTTTATATGTAAAACAAAGGCAAGAATAGATTTAAAAAAAATATATATATATAAACTATAACAGAAGAGTTCGAAGACGTCTGGCAACCGTAGATACATTTAGACTGAAATCGGAACTAAACTCAGAGCCATATTAAACCAATCCAATTCTTCAATGCTTCGCTCGGAAGAAGAAATACATCCTCTGGGCTGAAAGATTGACGGTTCCAAATCACCTTTTCCTATGATTAATTCTCTGCGCAGACAGATATGGTCTATATTTATACATAGCATATTGTTGCGGAAAGCCTGCCGCGCATGCGCCATCCTACAGCTGCCGCCTCAACGCGCATGCCGACGCATAACTCACGGCCAACTCCACCCACCCCTAAAAGTGTTACACTTTATTAGTTTCTACCCTTTTGAAGCCGGATTTCCTTTTTCATTTCTCTTTCATGTAAATGGAGTCACTAAAGCACGACTCTAAAAATGTGGCCTACAAACAATCTGGAGACGCTTGTTAAGCGAGACGGCGAGCACGTTCTTGGTATCTGGACTAACAAATGAATATTTACTCGTAAAGTAGTATTGGATATAATACAGCAACGAATTATGTAGAGACATTAACGTGCGAAATAAACTGGGTTCAAGTCTTATTTAACGAATTATGTAGAGACATTAACGTGCGGAATGAACTGGGTTCAAGTCATATTTGTTGTAATAGAAAACGTCAATCATGAACAATTTTTAAAATAATAATGATAACATCTAATACATTAGAATATCAAATGGCAGAAAAATGTTTTACAATAGGGCCAAATTAAGCAATATAGTTATTTCATCCAATTTGACTTAAAATAAGTAGCCTAATAACATATGATTTCATGAAACAGCTAATTTAATGTTATAAGTTATGTGGTAGAACAGCTGTTTTAACTAATAGGTTATGTTTATTTATTTATATTAATCGTAAGTATTTAATAAAAAAAACCTTACATATAATTTTCGAATAGATTTTAAAAAATTTTGTTTAAAGTACTGTAGGTTACTTGTTTTTGAAAAGTAAAAGCCTAAACTTACCATAATTGCTTACTCTAAAGAGATGTGACAATATTTAGGCGTGCAGGTGACCTACTCCAGTACTGAGCGAGTGTCGGGCCTCGCACGCTGAGACTAATTCCACTGACTTGTATTTATTTACTCCGACTTAGACACGCATTCGTCGGAAAGTTAGAAGACAAAACATTGGGCAATAATTAGCATTGGGCAACTCTTGAAACTCCACGTGCTCTCCGCGATTGCCTAATTAGAAGCAATAAGGATTCAGGAATGCAGAAGGACAAGTCGGTAAGGTTCATGAACAGCTGGTGCCACTGTTTGTTCGTGGCGGTCTTGGCGAGGCCGGACGTGGAGACTTCGACGCCCAGTGACAAGTTATAGAGTACTGTCATAATACAAGTAATATAATAAAAAAAAATTAAGTCAATTCCTACTTAGGTCAAAGAAAAATTTCACTTTGGTTACTTTTTATTAAATATTTAAAATTACGTAATATAAAGTAACTTAACCTATGCGTTAAAACAGCTGTTCTACCACACAACCTATAACATAAAATCAGATGTTTTATGAAATCATATATTATCACTTATTTTAAGCCAAATGTAATGAAATAAGTATCTTGCATCTTTTCTGAAAAGTTTTCACTCATGTAAAACTAATATTAATTCTTAAAAATTTCGTTACCATATCCCTTTAAAATCTCGTAACCTATATCCTTTTACTTTCAGTTAGTATATATCTTCATAATTTGTCACCACATATCCTTAAAATGTCTCTACCATATTTTGTTAAAACTTCGTTGCCATATTCCATTAAAACTCATTACATACGTCTTTTAGATTTTCGTTACAATATTTCTTAAAAGTTTTGCATTCATATTGCATTGTAATTTCGTTACCATATAGGCCTATCTTTATAATTTATAATCACTATGTCCCTTGAAAATTATGTCCTCATATTTCATTAAAATTTCGTTATGCTATTTCTTTAAACATTTTGTTACAATTTTTTTTTAATTTTCGTAACCGTTTACAATTTCGTTGCCATAATCCCTTACACTTTGTCAACCACATTAAAGCATCCCAACATTTCACGTGGTTCTCATCTGTTCACCCCGAATGTATTACAGTTTCCACCTGCCATAACCCAAACCGAACTATTGATTTCATAACAGCAGCACCCTTCTTTACCCAGTGACAGTTAAACCAGTCTCCGGTTTAGTTATGTTATGACATTATGCAATAATAGCCGATGGATAATTTTGTCCCGGTACTTAGAGCAACCTGACTGACTCAGCTGACAGGTTGCACAAACCTTCCTTAATGGTTGATCAAGGGCAAGAGAGGCGCATTTTTGTCGACGCAACTGATTTGTCCGTGTGATCGCGCCTTATCGGTGGTAATCAGCGGGATGCATATCTGTATACAAACAGCTGCCATTTCTCACGGAATATTTATAACAGCTGTGTAGCCACATTAATAGCGTGTTTGGTCTACAGTCCCGATGAGTAAGCGATATAAAGAAATACGTAAACAAAAACAAAATACAAGTATGCCCGTACTGAGGTGGCACGTATGATGAAGAAATATGAAGAAAACATCATGTAATAGTTTGCACCTGGTGTAGTATTTTTCCACTTTAGTTTCAACACTTCGATAAAGTTGATACATTTTTATTACTATGAATATCAAAGACTCAACTGGAATATTTAATGAATAAATCAAGATTTAGACAATGTTCATTTTGGTTTTTTATTTTAACGCTACAAAAAATAAGCGAAGGCGACGACATAACCTCTAACTAACCTCCATTTAAAGTAAAGTACACTACAATGAAATATAACAATTGGCACAGACTGTACGGATTACAAGCAACTTCTAACTCAGTATATTACAGTATATTGGAAACAATAACTATACCAATGGAAAATGTCTTCTAGGACACGGAAAAGTAATAACTCTTGGTTAAAACATCCAGAACATTTTTAAAATAGACTACTAAATTTCTGTACACAATACATATTAACTATCCGATTAGGATAGATTTGGGTTTAAAAACTGTCTACTAATGCACGAAGTAAACATTTGAATGTATTAAACACAACTTCCTTGTTCCGATGCAGTATATCAAAATTGAGCCAACTACTATTCTCAAGTTGGCCTCTATGGTAAGTAACATTGTTGCAGAATTGCTTTTCTCAAAACAATTATATCCGTTAATCTGGTGAGAGATATGCGCTTAGAAGTCCCTTGTCTAGTTATAAATACCTTTTTAATTTCATTTCAACTATAATTTAATATGACAGTAATTAAAATATTTTCTATATTTACAGTCGCGTCAACCCTAAGTATTATTAAATGACACTATTAATTTATGATCTTTCCTTGTGCAATAATGCATCCTGTAACTTTTATTTACTTCTATTCATAATTATTTGAGCACTCCAGGTAATTATTGAATAAATGACAAGCCGGTTCGGCAACTAATTTGTTGCCCTTATGAAGCGTGGAGAGCTACGAACTCCTTACATTACTCTTCTTTCCGTACTACTAAAGATAGAAGTAAGGAAAGACGATTTAGCAGAGCTATAGCTCAAAGAAAATATCTGGTAAAATGTAGGTGGTTTGATGTTTTGCCTCCTCACGTTACCCAATTAAAGTCTAGATGTCTTGGTCTAGGGCAGGCTTGATAAGGGCGACAAATTAGATGCCGAAACGTTGCACTAAATAAACTTTTCACTCGCTATTCAACCGGCGTATCATTTATTTAATTTACTTCTTTGATCAGTACAAGCATATTCTAAGAGCTGTTTAGCCAGCCAAAGTTCGTAAAACGTGAGCCACTGTCGGGACTATTGTTTCATTAGCTCTTGGCCTTCTCACTGTATCCGGCAACAACAATGAAGTAGTTTGGCGTGCATTGTAGATGGATACGACCGCTATCAACAATCCGCATTCCTTTCGGCATCAAGACTTGGTCTTGCGTTGACGTCTCGAGTGGCAGAGAGCTGCAACTCTTCATCCAGTAACTGGACAGTTCAAATATCTCTGATTTGTGAGGGTGTTTATCTTACATAGCTCACTTGACGTTCATATGAATCTCCAGTTTATACGTTATTGTATATTGGTAAATCTTAGGATGAGTGGTTTAATGTAAGGATTTTGTAAATAAGAGATGCTTGTTTGTGGTTTTTTAGAGTTTGGGAGATGTGAGCTTCTACCGATGGCAGTTGGTAAATGTTGGTTTTGGGAATAAAACAATGAGTTAATTTTTGTTGCTAGCAACGAGCGCGTCCTTTAAGGTTAGGTTGGATAAACATTATCATTGTTCCGAGGTAAAACCCAATAAAGTTCGAAATGAACGATGATCACAGAAGAGGTGGTAATCCTTAGGTGTTACAGTGTAACGTTTTTTATATTACCACCAAATCTCGATCTCCGTAAATGAAAAATAGTAAATAGTTCTAACGGTCTCCACGAGATACCGGCACTTTTCAGCGGATCGTTATCAAACCGCTGTTTGTGCTAAAAGTGTATTTTCCGGTCCCTTTCTAAATTAATATAACCAAATTAGGAAAAGCAGCATTCTGATAGCGAGAGTCGAAGAGAACAGGTCCTTGGCGACTAAGGGAGCAAATTCTGCGGCATGTCGTCTTCTTGAGGGAACCAGTAAGCAGACCGAGGTAACTGTTAGACTTTAGGAAGACCCCCAACAGGTAAACTATTTAAATCCCTTTCTATTTTAATTATTTACATTGAATTGTATATACGCGCACCGTCCATGGCCCGAGTAGCATTATTTGTCATAACCCATTAAGGGGGATATTATAAATGCTATTTATTCAATATTAATATTAAATTGTTTTGTTTTTAATTCTCCGTGCTTCAACAAAAAATTTCAAAACTTACTAATGTACAGGATTTTACAGTAATAAATACACAATACAGATTTGTAGTTGTCAACGAATCAAATCTTAGAAGCACGCACGCAAGCGTGCGATCGCGAACGCGCGCCCAAAAATTCCGTAACCAAACGTCAGAGTAAATTCAACAATTCGCACCTCTCAAACGACCAGCTGCTTTTGGAACACCCGGCCGCTTTCACCGGCTCATTGCTACTTACACCCCACAGAAAGTGCAACTTACTACAGAAATACTGGCGCAAGGAACTATAGAAGACTTAAAACTTTCAAAATGATATTCCTTAAGCCAAAAATTATTCATAAAAAACCGCGAGACCTAAAAATAGAAGAAAATTATTTCGCTTTCCGTCACAGCTTATCCATCAAAGCAAAAAAAGGACGTACTGCTGGAGAACTTCCGAAACGCGTCAACAAATGATTCGACGATGCTAGATAAAGTGAAAACACATCTCAATTTGTCTGTAATACTGATCAGTAGTACTAATTTAAAAATCCTCTTCAATTTTGCCTTAAGAAATTTATTGTTCTTTTTATCAGTTGAATTGTGAAAAAATCGTATAAAAAACCTATTAAACTTCGGAAGTATTGTTTTTTCTTTTTATCAAAGGATATAGATAACTACTAGCTATAGATAAATAAGCGGTTGCCAGCTAATGTATAAGAACTATGAGTGATTCTGTTTTTAATCGCAATGATAACCTATCGATTTCAACTTCTGCCAGAATAAATTATACATTTACAACGTTGAGAAGAATTTGACAAAATAAACATCGAAATTCACTGGATTCGATTGTATTAAACAAACCACTGTCGATCTACACGACGAGGGATATTATAAGCTAATGCAAGGCATAGAAGAATAGAGATATATCGGGAAGGGCGTCGCTGGTACAAGAATAGTTCACAATAAACATCAACTTCAATGTCGGCCACATTCAATCCATCTCTCTCTCTCTCACTCGCACACACACACACGTATTTTTTAAATTAAGACATTAAAACTGATTTTATTATTTTTAATAATTACGCCAAAAACGGAATCATTTGAATGTTAGCATTTGTATAATTTTTAGTAGTTTTACTATTATCATTATTATTTTTTTTGACTAAATTAAAATGAATTTATTTTATGATTTTTGTATAAATTACACTTGTTTGTATTAACTTTGCAAAAACCACTACTTACTGATTTATTCAGCAGACGCGTTTCGCATTAGGTCAGCGCATTATTCAATGCTGTGAGTCCTACACAACACACATGAGCAACAGCCTTGTCAGTGACTCACAGCATTGAATAACGCGTTGACCTAGTGCGAAACACTTCTGCTGAATAAATCAGTAAGTAGAGGTTTTTTTGCCAAGGTAATACAAAAAAGTGGAATTTATTTACTTAACTAACGATAGTAAATGTATATGTCACTATAAAAGCACCTCTATTAGTAAACCTTAAGGTTTTCCAATGTAACTACGATAGTAAATGTATATGTCACTATAAAAGCACCTCTATTGGTAAACCTTAAGGTTTTCCAATGTAACTACGATAGTAAATGTATATGTCACTATAAAAGCACCTCTATTGGTAAACCTTAAGGTTTTCCAATGTAACTACGATAGTAAATGTATATGTCACTATAAAAGCACCTCTATTAGTAAACCTTAAGGTTTTCCAATGTAACTACGATAGTAAATGTATATGTCACTATAAAAGAACCTATACTGGTAAACCTTAAGGTTTTCCAATGTAACTACGATAGTAAATGTATATGTCACTATAAAAGCACCTCTATTGGTAAACCTTAAGGTTTTCCAATGTAACTACGATAGTAAATGTATATGTCACTATAAAAGCACCTCTGTTAGTAAACCTTAAGGTTTTCCAATGTAACTACGATAGTAAATGTATATGTCACTATAAAAGAACCTATATTGGTAAACCTTAAGGTTTTCCAATGTAACTACGATAGTAAATGTATATGTCACTATAAAAGCACCTCTATTAGTAAACCTTAAGGTTTTCCAATATAACTACGATAGTAAATGTATATGTCACTATAAAAGCACCTCTATTGGTAAACCTTAAGGTTTTCCAATGTAACTAAGATAGTAAATGTATATGTCACTATAAACGCACCTCTATTGGTAAACCTTAAGGTTTTCCAATGTAACTATGATAGTAAATGTATATGTCACTATAAAAGCACCTATATTGGTAAACCTTAAGGTTTTCTAATGTAACTACGATAGTAAATGTATATGTCACTATAAAAGCACCTCTATTGGTAAACCTTAAGGTTTTCCAATGTAACTATGATAGTAAATGTATATGTCACTATAAAAGCACCTATATTGGTAAACCTTAAGGTTTTCTAATGTAACTACGATAGTAAATGTATATGTCACTATAAAAGCACCTCTATTGGTAAACCTTAAGGTTTTCCAATGTAACTACGATAGTAAATGTATATGTCACTATAAAAGCACCTCTATTGGTAAACCTTAAGGTTTTCCAATGTAACTACGATAGTAAATGTATATGTCACTATAAAAGCACCTCTATTGGTAAACCTTAAGGTTTTCCAATGTAACTACGATAGTAAATGTATATGTCACTATAAAAGCACCTCTATTGGTAAACCTTAAGGTTTTCCAATGTAACTACGATAGTAAATGTATATGTCACTATAAAAACACCTATATTGGTAAACCTTAAGGTTTTCCAATGTAACTATGATAGTAAATGTATATGTCACTATAAAAACACCTATATTGGTAAACCTTAAGGTTTTCCAATGTAACTATGATAGTAAATGTATATGTCACTATAAAAACACCTATATTGGTAAACCTTAAGGTTTTCCAATGTAACTACGATAGTAAATGTATATGTCACTATAAAAGCACCTCTATTAGTAAACCTTAAGGTTTTCTAATGTAACTACGATAGTAAATGTATATGTCACTATAAAAACACCTATATTGGTAAACCTTAAGGTTTTCCAATGTAACTACGATAGTAAATGTATATGTCACTATAAAAGCACCTATATTGGTAAACCTTAAGGTTTTCTAATGTAACTACGATAGTAAATGTATATGTCACTATAAAAGCACCTCTATTGGTAATCCTTAAGGTTTTCCAATGTAACTATGATAGTAAATGTATATGTCACTATAAAAGCACCTATATTGGTAAACCTTAAGGTTTTCTAATGTAACTACGATAGTAAATGTATATGTCACTATAAAAGCACCTCTATTGGTAAACCTTAAGGTTTTCCAATGTAACTACGATAGTAAATGTATATGTCACTATAAAAGCACCTCTATTGGTAAACCTTAAGGTTTTCCAATGTAACTACGATAGTAAATGTATATGTCACTATAAAAGCACCTCTATTGGTAAACCTTAAGGTTTTCCAATGTAACTACGATAGTAAATGTATATGTCACTATAAAAACACCTATATTGGTAAACCTTAAGGTTTTCCAATGTAACTATGATAGTAAATGTATATGTCACTATAAAAACACCTATATTGGTAAACCTTAAGGTTTTCCAATGTAACTACGATAGTAAATGTATATGTCACTATAAAAGCACCTCTATTGGTAAACCTTAAGGTTTTCCAATGTAACTATGATAGTAAATGTATATGTCACTATAAAAACACCTATATTGGTAAACCTTAAGGTTTTCCAATGTAACTATGATAGTAAATGTATATGTCACTATAAAAACACCTATATTGGTAAACCTTAAGGTTTTCCAATGTAACTACGATAGTAAATGTATATGTCACTATAAAAGCACCTCTATTAGTAAACCTTAAGGTTTTCTAATGTAACTACGATAGTAAATGTATATGTCACTATAAAAACACCTATATTGGTAAACCTTAAGGTTTTCCAATGTAACTACGATAGTAAATGTATATGTCACTATAAAAGCACCTCTATTGGTAAACCTTAAGGTTTTCTAATGTAACTACGATAGTAAATGTATATGTCACTATAAAAGCACCTCTATTGGTAAACCTTAAGGTTTTCCAATGTAACTACGATAGTAAATGTATATGTCACTATAAAAGCCCCTATATTGGTAAACCTTAAGGTTTTCCAATGTAACTACGATAGTAAATGTATATGTCACTATAAAAGCACCTATATTGGTAAACCTTATGGTTTTCCAATGTAACTACGATAGTAAATGTATATGTCACTATAAAAGCACCTCTATTGGTAAACCTTAAGGTTTTCTAATGTAACTACGATAGTAAATGTATATGTCACTATAAAAGCACCTCTATTGGTAAACCTTAAGGTTTTCCAATGTAACTACGATAGTAAATGTATATGTCACTATAAAAGAACCTATACTGGTAAACCTTAAGGTTTTCCAATGTAACTACGATAGTAAATGTATATGTCACTATAAAAGAACCTATACTGGTAAACCTTAAGGTTTTCCAATGTAACTAAGTTTCACCATCAAGAGTTGATAAAAGTCTGAAACCTTTTTTGACCATTTTTCATTTCGAGCTTTTGCCACAGAACACTCAGGATCTTAAGATGCGTTTACACCAAAGTCTTCCAGTAAGTTTTCCACAAATTGCGGCAATTTGTTGCCTTTTGTACAAAAAACAGCAACTTTTTCCGACTTCCACTTGTCGAGAGACAAATCTTCAATTAAATTTTGGTTTCCTGCGGAGTGTATCGAAGAAAGTTGACAATTAAAAGTGTAAGATTTGTTGCCGTGCGCATTGTGCAATCAACTCATAGGAAACTAGTGGCGAACTGTCCCCCCCTCCACGCCCCCTTTCTTGATTTTGTCCGATCATTGAAATCAAATACTCAATTCACTAGTGGTGACACTCCCTTCGCACCTCACTCAGCTCACCATTAAACGGATCGACGTCATCTTCTCGGAGATCAGCGATCATCTCACTGCCATGCACCTATTACTAGCCTTCAACGAGGCTATATCTTCGGGGACCTCTTGTACAGTGGATGGATATGATGACACAGGCAACCGCGGCAAAAATTCCGTCTTCTTCGCCCGACATTCTTGATTCTACTGTCTAGCCTTTAGCGCCAATTCTTTGACAACAGGTTTTCCACTTGATTCTCTAAATTTTAGAAGAGCAACTTTTATAGATTTCTACAATCAATCTTCTGTCAACTATTAGTTGTCAACTATGGTGTAAACGCGCCTTTAGGTTTTACCGCAGATTCGGAGAATGCTACCCAACCTAACCTAGCCTAATGAGTTTAACGGACGAGCTCGTTTGCTAGCAAGAAACTATTAAGACATATTCGTCCTTTTATTCCCATAACAAACATTTACCAAACGTCTTTGATTAAACCCAGCATCATAACTCTAATTATCTGTTACTCTCAACTGCATATTTTTTTTCACTTTAAAACCGGCCTTTCCACTACCTGCGTTAACTTCTCCGAAGTTACGTTCCAAGGGTAAAAACGACAGACCATATGACGGCCACACACCGCCGAATGGCAGCTCCACTGGCGCGTGACCGCAATTTGAATTCAAAACACTAAAGCCGACACGCTCGTAAATATGTGTAATTTATTGATTTATTGTAGTTGTAGGTTAGTGGAGCATGCGGGTGCAACACCTGGCGCCCGTCCAGACTGTTGCACGAGGGTCTTCTCGAGCCGTGATCTCATCGGCCAACTCTAAGTTAATTCAAGATTTGCTCGGGTACAGAAATAAACGAAAGCGTGTTCGGCCGGAAATGTGAGCGAAACGGGAAAATCGCTTTTCGTAACTGCAAATGTCGATGGTGTTTGGCAACCTCATGACAACGCAGGGGCACTGCAAAGGTTGAATAACTCCGTAGGTAAATCATCCCTACCTAACTTGAAATTATTGGTTAGACACATCGCCATATTTTTAATGAAAGTGTATTGAGTAACAACAAAATAAAGGTGAAATAATGAATGCTTTACTATGCCCTAATTTTACTTTAGTATTACGGGGCAAAAAGCATAATGGATTAAGAATCATAGGTAACGAATATAACATGATAGTATAGTAACAAACCCTGTTGATCTGGGCAACAGACTATCCTCACCCACACACAGGTACACGGAACTGATGTTACTCCATCTTGATCATAGCGGTGACTGGCACCTAAACTCTAGTAGGGGAAGAAAATAAAATGTAGGAGCAGACCTAGGAAAAAGAATGGTGTTTACCTGGGAACTTTGATACTAGGGTAAGAAGAGAATACCCAGAATATGGTAGCATACTTAAAGACTAGTCATTTGTATGAATCAATCAGGAAAACCATACACTAGGAACGATTAGTGCGGTGTGAAATGATCTTCCGAACAGGCGAGCAACGAACATGAATTAGAAGGGAAAAGTAAAAGTTTCATGTGAAATTCTGGTCACAAGAAATGATAACAAGTTGATGGCTCCTGTTTGAAATTCCGATCACAAGAATGTATGAGGAATGGACAAGATCGAGAGAAAATGGCGGCTTTGTGTTATTCCGTTCAAAAGATAGAATGAGGAATGGACAAGAACGAGAGAAGATGGTGGCTATGTGAAATTCCGATCACAAGAATAAATGAGGAATGGACAAGAACGAGAGAGGATGGTGGCTATGTGAAATTCCAATCACAAGAATGAATGAGGGACGGGCAAGAACGAGAGAGGATGGTGACTATGTGAAATTCCGATCACAAGAATAAATGAGGAATGGACAAGAACGAGAGAGGATGGTGGGTATGTGAAATTCCGATCACAAGAATAAATGAGGAATGGACAAGAACGAGAGAGGATGGTGGCTATGTGAAATTCCAATCACAAGAATGAATGAGGGACGGGCAAGAACGAAAGAGGATGGTGGCTATGTGAAATTCCGATCACAAGAATGAATGAGGAATGGGCAAGAACGAGAGAGGATGGTGGGTATGTGAAATTCCAATCACAAGAATGAATGAGGGACGGGCAAGAACGAAAGAGGATGGTGGCTATGTGAAATTCCGATCACAAGAATGAATGAGGAATGGGCAAGAACGAGAGAGGATGGTGGGTATGTGAAATTCCGATCACAAGAATGAATGAGGGACGGGCAAGAACGAGAGAGGATGGTGGCTATGTGAAATTCCGATCACAAGAATGAATGAGGAATGGACAAGAACTAGAGAGGATGGTGGGTATGTGAAATTCCGATCACAAGAATAAATGAGGAATGGACAAGAACGAGAGAGGATGGTGGCTATGTGAAATTCCAATCACAAGAATGAATGAGGGACGGGCAAGAACGAAAGAGGATGGTGGCTATGTGAAATTCCGATCACAAGAATGAATGAGGAATGGGCAAGAACGAGAGAGGATGGTGGGTATGTGAAATTCCGATCACAAGAATAAATGAGGCATGGACAAGAACGAGAGAGGATGGTGGCTATGTGAAATTCCAATCACAAGAATGAATGAGGGACGGGCAAGAACGAGAGAGGATGGTGGCTATGTGAAATTCCGATCACAAGAATGAATGAGGAATGGACAAGAACTAGAGAGGATGGTGGGTATGTGAAATTCCGATCACAAGCATAAATGAGGAATGGACAAGAACGAGAGAGGATGGTTGCTATGTGAAATTCCAATCACAAGAATGAATGAGGGACGGGCAAGAACGAGAGAGGATGGTGGCTATGTGAAATTCCGATCACAAGAATGAATGAGGAATGGGCAAGAACGAGAGAGGATGGTGAGTATGTGAAATTCCGATCACAAGAATAAATTAGGCATGGACAAGAACGAGAGAGGATGGTGACTATGTGAAATTCCTATCACAAGAATGAATGAGGAATGGACAAGAACGAGAGAGGATGGTTTCTATGTGAAATTACGAAGACAAGAATGGATGAGGAATGGACAAGAACGAGAGAAGTTCGTGGCTTTGTAATATACCGATCACAAGAATGGATGAGGAATGGACAAGAACGAGAGAAGATTAATGTTATGTGAAAATCCGTTCACAAGAATGGTTGAGGTATGGACAAGAGCGAGAGAAGTTAGGGCTATGTGAAATTACGAAGACAACAATGGATGCTTTAAGGATAAGGAAAATGTAAGAACGATAAAAATGAAAAGGTTTTACGTGAAATAGATAACAACAATTAACGAGGACCCATGTGAAGTATCTATTACAAGAACTGATACAACTGATATATATGAACAGAAGCGAGTTAGGAAGTAAGGAGAAAGACACTGGACAGTGGGAATTCGTAACGTTTACATTCCTATTTTACGAACATGTAGCAAAATAACCTATTAAAAAGGTCCGTTAAACGCTGCGTATTTATAAACATTGCAAAGACTACTTTCCTAAACCACCGTGAAACTTCCCACCGCTGCGCACAGCTGTCCACAATGTAGTTAAAATACGAGTATAAACTTGCGCAAGTGCGACAACTCAGTTCTGCCCCTCTGACTCAGTCCCGTGCTGTCTAGAAATGTAGACTCCCAAGGATAACCAGGAGTTTTACACGGCTTGCGTTTCCTGGAGAGTTGGCCGACGGCCAGAACAAGGCGCAGGATTAGTATTTGCGTAATATTATTTCCTTTTTATGTAAGATTTATTTGCAGATATTTTAAGACATTCAAGTTGACTTAATGCCTTTTCGTTTGAAAAATGGCGGACACTTGTGATGTAAAATGTGATAACGAACAGGTCTTATGGTAATTCTGGAGGAGCTTGTAAAGGTTTATTAAAAATAACTGTTTATTAATTGCTAAGAGAAAGAAGTAAATACCAAGATGGAATTTTATGCATTTCTTCTCCTCAAACTTGCATCTAATGTGAATAATAAAAATACTAACGGGAGAGCGCGAGTCGAGAATTTTATGTTCCGCTACATTACGAATAGTAAAGGTAAAGAAACAACGTTCTAAACTGTAAAAAAATCATCTGAAAGTAACTGTTTACTTGGAATTTAAGTAGTAATAAATAATACTAAAAAAACTTCCAACCCCAAAGATACTATTACAATAACATAATGTACATTTCGGTTACTAAGTAACCATCCTCAGAGACATAACAATCAAAACGTGTCTTTTCCAGAAGTTTTTGATTGTTTTTCATTATCATCTGCAAGGTTAAGAAAAAAATTAATAAAATAAACCTTCTCTAAAACGTTATAAATGCCAATGATCTAATTTTATCTGCGTTGGATAGATTTGTATATTTCTAGGTATTGTAATGGATGCGCAGGTGACAAGAAAATAAGGGGACTGTAACATGGAGAAAGTAATGGAGTAGGAAGCGTAACTCCGATTATCCGAACTCCGAATATACGGATCGCTGATTGTCCGAATTTATGTAAGATTTCAAAAAAACTAATACAGAAATTTTTGATGATTTGAAAGTATGTGATCTAGGCCTTTTCTCGGCGAAGCTAGTGTAGGTACTGTGCTAACATTATTTGGATGCTGAGTCGCCGTCTCAGTGCAGTTCTGTATAGTTGGCTGTCGTCCGTTGCCAGGTGGCCAGCCCGGACTGACTGTTCCTTTTGGATTAGTCACTTGCTATGTTTCTGACCTGCTACTTTAAGGGCACTCATTGCAACATACGTACAGTAATTAATTTAAATTTCCCTTTTTTAACAAAAATGCAATTATCCAAATTTGTTTTCAGGTAAAGATCAGGCCTCAATTGGTTCGGATAATTGTAGATTCTACGTATGTAGATGTGTCAGAGCATCAAACTTGGAGATTTTACCCTGTACAGGAGCGTAAAAGCGTCCATTTTGTCCAAATTAATATTAATGCTAATAGAAAAAAGTATTCCTATATCTTCCATAATGAAATATTTCCACTTTGATTCTTTATATAATTTTGAGTTCACATACAAATCCTTACCGTCTACAACTAAGCCATTCTACACAGCACGAATACCACCTATCTAGGCGCATGGGTTACCAAGTACGACTGTGACGTCATCAACAAGGTCAGGTTGCGTACAAGAAGGCGTAACTACTCAGACAAGGAATGGAAATATTCGCGATTTAGTTGTACTACAATATTCCTGTTCAAACACACAGTACTGCACTCAGTAACTCCATTAGGTTGGAACACTTTTAGTTACAGTCTAGCCAACACAGAGCTTAGTATTTCTTAAAACGTTTATGGAAAAACGAGATGTTAAAGCATATTTTCCCTCTTAGTACCAATTCGTGTGTATCTATAGTGAGAAGATATCAACCTGGATTAGAAATGGGTTTTCAGAGGAGCGGTTCTGTCATTCGAGCGAGGCGATCCTTACTTAAGTGAAGTTTTTCGTTTTTTCTTCAATAAAACAAAATACACAAATATAGTATTTTGAATGATAACAATACTGCAGGTGTTTAATACTGCATTGTTTAATAGATTGCTGCGCGGGGTAAGAAAGAAGTTTTCAAGTAAAAATTTAAAGACACTCAGGTCCAAAATTGAAAAGAAAAATTATAAGTATCAATAGAGTTCATAGATAAGAGTTTTGGAACTGTGTGAGCTCGTAAATATAAAAATTGAATGACTTCAACAGAATTAGAATTATATAAACACAGTACAGTTAATATAAACGTTGCTACGACTAACTCCATAACTATCTATTTGTACTCTAATATTCCTTACCCAAACGATGGATCACTATTTCTTACACACTTTCAGAGGCTGCTAAGCGCAAAATTACCTGAAACAAAACGAGCAAAGTTAGTTTTACTGCTTTCTATAAACCATGTGAAACAAATAAATCAATGCGACGCTTAAATTCCGAAGCAGTTGGTTTTATATTTAATCCCGCGTTCTGTTTACACTAGGCGGACGAAGCTAGTGGAAATGCAATAGCGCGAGCCCCCCTCTCTCTACGTTTACCAAATATAAACCATTTGCTTCCTGACGTTTCCGAAAAGTTATTCCTTTTCCTAAAATAAATCGTAACACATTTGGAATAGAGTTTGGCCTCGCAGCTGGCGTCACGGCGAAGGGTTGTACGGAACGGCTTCGAGTTGGTGATACATTAAGCATTTACTTTCTCCTGTAAGAGAATTTTAACACAATAATGTTGCCTAAACGTAGACAAACTTACAAGGTTATTGTATTTACATTGGATACATCAATCTTATGAAAGCATATTAAAGAGAACTTAGAATGGGACAAGACTGTTGAATGACAAGAGTGGGTTCAGTGACCGATGTATAGAGGGGATTACGTGCACACCCTCCAGGGAGAAACAAATCTACTTGAAGGAAGCGTCTCTACCCATGCGAAACACGACTAATCTCTATTTACGGCAACAGAGAAGATTCTGTCCCTGTAATACTATTACATCGTAGTACATCATCTTCTACCCAAAATTCTAATGGGAGAAGACACCGATTTCAAGAAAGCCGAAGCCCTGGGTCGACAATTTCCTGGTATCCTCTTCTTTATCCCAGTTATAAGATAGCGTTTCTCCCTTTCCCAGACTAGGATAGCGTTCCTAGCCCCAGACTAGGACAGCGTTCCTCCATTTCCTAGGCTTGGATAGCGTTCCTCCCTTTCCTAGGCTAGGATAGCGTCCCCCCTTATCCCAGACTAGGATAACGTACCTCCCTTTCCTAGGCTAGGATAGCGTCCCCCCTTATCCCAGACTAGGATAACGTACCTCCCTCTCCTAGACTAGAATAGTGTCTCCCCTTATCCCAGACTAGGATAACGTACCTCCCTTTCCTAGACTAGTATAGCGTTCCTCCCTTTCCTAGGCTAGGATAGCGTCCCCCCTTATCCCAGACTAGGATAACGTACCTCCCTCTCCTAGACTAGAATAGCGTCCCCCCTTATCCCAGACTAGGATAACGTACCTCCCTCTCCTAGACTAGAATAGTGTCTCCCCTTATCCCAGACTAGGATAACGTACCTCCCTCTCCTAGACTAGAATAGTGTCTCCCCTTATCCCAGACTAGGATAACGTACCTCCCTTTCCTAGACTAGTATAGCGTTCCTCCCTTTCCTAGGCTAGGATAGCGTCCCCCCTTATCCCAGACTAGGATAACGTACCTCCCTCTCCTAGACTAGAATAGTGTCTCCCCTTATCCCAGACTAGGATAACGTACCTCCCTTTCCTAGACTAGTATAGCGTTCCTCCCTTTCCTAGGCTAGGATAGCGTCCCCCCTTATCCCAGACTAGGATAACGTACCTCCCTCTCCTAGACTAGAATAGCGTCCCCCCTTATCCCAGACTAGGATAACGTACCTCCCTCTCCTAGACTAGAATAGTGTCTCCCCTTATCCCAGACTAGGATAACGTACCTCCCTCTCCTAGACTAGAATAGTGTCTCCCCTTATCCCAGACTAGGATAACGTACCTCCCTTTCCTAGACTAGTATAGCGTTCCTCCCTTTCCTAGGCTAGGATAGCGTCCCCCCTTATCCCAGACTAGGATAACGTACCTCCCTCTCCTAGACTAGAATAGCGTCCCCCCTTATCCCAGACTAGGATAACGTACCTCCCTCTCCTAGACTAGAATAGTGTCTCCCCTTATCCCAGACTAGGATAACGTAGACCTCCCACTCCTAGGCTAGAATAGCGTTCTCCCTTATCCCAGACTACGATAACGTACCTCCCTCTCCTATGTTAGGATAGCGTTTCCCCTTATCCCAGACTAGGATGGCGTACCTCCCTTTCGTAGGCTAGGATAGCTTACCTCCCTTTCCTAGGGTAGGATAGCGTGCCTCCCTTATCCCTGACTAGGAGAGTGTCATTTTCTTATCCCACGCTATAATAACACCCCTTCCTTATCCTACATTAGGATAGCGCGTCCCTTAAGGTAATTTGAACTTGAATAAACGGATCTAAATATTGGTGCATAATATTATGCTTTGAAACTTTCATTATCCCTGACTGGGAGAGTGTCATTTTTTTATCCTAGACTATAATAAAATTCCATCCTTATCCTAGACTACGATAGACCGTCCCTTCTTTAACTAAGACTAGGTTAGCGCCATTTTCTAATCCCAGGCTATAATAACACCCTTTCCTTATCCCACACTAGGATAGCATATCCCTTCCTTATCTAAGGCTAGGTGAATGCTATTTTCTTATCCTAAACTATAACATCCCAGACTAGGATAGAAGTACCTTTCTTATCCCAGACTAGGATACCGCCCGTACCTTATCTTGTAATTAGGCTTTTTTATTCAAAAAAAGACAGAGGCAATATTTATTAAGTTTGCTAAATAATTGTTTATCCACCGGTGAAAAACTGGCGGTTTTGGTTACAAGTAGCCATGTTATTCTCAGACAGCAGAAAACTGTCTCTCTCATAGCAGAATTGATATTTTAGAAGAGTACCTTTGTAAACTCTGTTCGCAATGAAACAATGCTACGCCCTGTATTATAATATTGCTTTCATAATGGATATCTAGTTATTAATGATTTGAAAATTAATTAATTGCTTCAATACAAAAAGTAATACCTGTTCGTCTCATACATTCAAGTTTCTTTAGATCTGAGGTCTATTAAAATTTGTTAAAACCCCGTCCATAGAAGTGAAAGTGTTGGAGGGGCTGCAAAAACAGGAGCCCAATGTGCGCCACTAATATTTTAAGGAGGATGGGCAAAACCTAAATATGTTTTTTATCGTAATAACTTTCTTAGACACTTTTCCAAGTTCTTTTTCAGCTTCCCTTGTTATTTTATTCTTTTACGAAAATTTTAAAAACATTTTATGAACCATTCTTTAAAAAAAAAATATATTTTATTAGGCTCTTTTTCTTACAAATTATCAGTCAAATGTCAGCTGTGTATATTGCTAAAGTTTTATTAAGGAAGGTAGTAGAGTTTAAGGATAAAGAAATCCTGGAGGATCATTGCCACACCAGCGTAGACAGATTGGGCAATTTAAGATAATTTTAAAAATGACTAATTCCTTCCAAACTAATAAAAACATAATAATTATTAATAAAAATATATACAAATACATTTGTTGCCAAATAAAGTCCTGCAACGGTCTACGGATTTTATAATTTTTTTAAAACAAACTCTTTTTAAAAGCCTCATTATTTAACAAATACCGAACAAGATTGATGTTTCAAAATGCAAGAGGCCTAACTAAAGAGGGTGAAAAAATGTCACCCCTAAAAGAGGCCAACAACAATCAATAACAGGGTCGCCAGAAAACTGAAACGTCGCCGACCAGACTAGCCCTCTGCAGTACACACCCTCGAACACTTCCTTATCCTTTCTTATCGTAGTTACAAAAATCAGTCCATCAACGCCTTAACTGTACTGCCTAGTGGCAGTAAAGAGACGACCCGTACTCCAGCCTGACCTTGCCAAGGAATGTCTCCTTGTAGCACCCCTTCCACCAGGGGCGAAAGCTTTGTTCAACCCCCAAAGCCTTTGTGTTCGTTTTGTGCTTTTTAAGTGAGATATGGCTCAACGGAGCTGTAAACGCCTTCCCAGGTTATAGGTTTATTTCGATCCATTCTACTTGAACTTAATAAATTCTAAAAAAGTTTCTAAATCTGAGCATAACGATACGTTTTTGTTACACCCGGTAGGTAAAATAGTACGCAAACATTCTTCGCCACCAGCGGGAATCGGACCCAGGACTTTTAGATTAATAGTAGAGTGCTCTGCTCATTAGAACACTCAGATACCTGAACATAAATATTATTATTTACGTTTTATTCATTGTATACCACATAACTCCTAGCCCTATGTGTGACCAACTTACCTTTTTTTTCGACTCTTTCTTGAAAAGGGTAGTTACCTCCTTAAGAGCTTGATAAAGTAAAGTGGCTTTATCAGCCACATGCACTTACGCACGTAATTTCATGACTATCCTTAAATCCCAGACAGGGCTCTTATGCCCCTACTTCAACCCCAGATATATGAATTTATTTAGATACTTTCCTAATCCGTTATACGAGACATACTGACGTAAAAACCACAAAAAAATATTGAGAAACAACACAAAGTAACAAACGCACGATACAAGAAGGTTTACATTTAATGCACTCTAAAATAACTTGACTCATATTTTTTTCAGAATTAAGACAATATAAAAAAATATATACAAAAAATGTTACTCTATGTAAAAGAGTAGAAGAATGAGAAATACTCACAGACAGTCCCTTAGGAACAGTTACATAGAGGGTGATGTGAACGAAGGACAGAGATAGAGTGTTGGGTGATATGAACGAAGGACAGAGATAGAGTGTTGGGTGATATGAACGAAGGACAGAGAAAGAGTGTTGGGTGATATGAACGAAGGACAAGGAAAGAGTGTTGGACAGAAGATGTCAGATGCAGAGGACATAATAAATGGTCACATCCTTGATCTTTATCTTCCAGTACACGAGCTGGAATTATGGAGCATGCCGGATCCCCAGGGGAGTTGAAGAAGGGAATACAGTAAACTTGATAAAGGAGAATATAAAGTACACGTATTCATAAACACACTTCAATAATAATGACACATACATTTTGCACATAATAAACTAGCGAATAAATTATTATTAATGAAAATAAATTGAATGCTAATTACAATTCATTTAAACAGTCTATGGTTTGCCAGAACCTATAAAACATCAAGTGATAAATCAGACGTAATGTTGAAATTAATTGCAACATATACCTAAAAAAACTGACAAATTAACAACAAATCTAATTATATAGATTAGCCATTAAGAAAATCCCGATAAAACAATACTGCCAACTTATGAGCAGGAATTTACCTACAAAAATTAAATTTGTAACACAAATGTTTACGCGGATAACTGCTTCAGGCGCATTTTCCCATCTATTACCGACTTTATCATATTAGCAAAGATCAACACTCTGTGACGTCATTGAATTTAAACAAGCATTCTGAATACGAACGCTGGTAATAATTGGTGGCGAGCTGTCTATATAGCCACTGGATAGAATTACTGGACTGAAGCCACAACTCTACACGCTAGACGCTTCCTAACCTCGCCGCCTTGTGTCGTGTCATTAGATCCTGGCCACTTCCTTCCGGCGTGTCATTGTTCCTACACAAAACTCTATTACCTCAACAATTACACTTTCACATGACGTTTAAAGGCAGCTTGATTACACGGTTTTAAATTCTAACCTCAAACCTTCAAAGAAAACGTATTTCGTACTCTGTTCAACGCCGTTTCAATGCACATAAGTGTACTTGGCATTTTATTATTATTTAAAAAACGTTTTTTTCAATATTTTTTAAATTTATTAATTATTTATTATAGTATTTTTTTTGCTGTAACTAAGACGAGTCCTAGTCTGAGGGCGTTTTGAAAATGTCAGACTCGTTCCAGTGAAAAACACCCAATCTATATTCTAGTACTGTTGATAATGTCTTAGTTTGTTTGTTGTAATTTAGTTTGTTCAACACGCACTTCGGATAGGCTAAGTTGCGTAAATATAAACACGAACGTGGCAAAAACTAACCGGTTGCTGAAACGAAAGGTATTAGGGCCTACATGACGTGTTTGAGTATCTGATTAGCTTACGCTAACTAAACCCACCTCGGCCGGATACTTTGAACCTATATTATAATACAGCTAAACAGTATTACCATTTGGAGGTAAACACGTACAATGGAACCTAACCAGACCAGATAAAACTGTAGGCAGATATTATTTAGCTACTAATGTGCCTGTTATTTTTTAACTATCTGAAGAGGACTTTCCGACCTCTGTCATGATTTGTGAGAACTAACACGAAAGTGGCAATGTACGAACTCTAGCTATGCTTGATTCCGTCTCCCCAGCGTCGCATCTCCTCAGCGCCGAGCAGTTACCTGGTATAATCTGATAGTTTTGACAGCAGAATTGGAAACCACAAAATCAAGGAACCGTGGTAATGGCGTGCCCAACAGAGCATAGTACATGATACGCACTGGAATGACGCAAATTTTGCATACATTTCATTGCAGCCATCTTGAATGTCTATGTAGAGCCACTTACTAGAATGGTTTGGTTTAAGATTAATAAGTTCGATTGATTCTACAACAACTTAAAGCAACTGTGGCGTAAATGTTTATATTAATTAAAACAACCTCTCACAACAAATTCAACAAATTGTTTTAAATTTTTTTATTTTTATTTCAACCTTATGTACATTTCGACTACAAAGTAATCATCTTCAGAGGTATTTTTACAAATAACTAATTCGATTGATTCCACTCATAATTACAATAAAAGTGATACCAAACAACCCGAGGTTTACTTTAGTGTAGCTTAATGAAACATAATCTAAAACTTATTAGAAACTGCTAAAGTAAACAATAAAACAGTACACCATATATTGTATGGTATCATTTGTGACCCCGGCATTTTAAAAAGGAAGATCTCCTCGTCATTTCTGCGTCACTGAGGAGACTAATTTGGCCCCGGCTCTGGGGAGACGTCACATAGTGCTTGGAGGAATTATGCAAGGAAAAATTTATGTTTGGTTTTATAAGACGTTATATTGTTAAAGATTATATAATTAAAAAAATGTATTGAATAACGTAAAAGCACCTGGACGTACAATACTATTAATATATCAGAAAAACCAAAAAATAAAGTTTAACAAAATTTGTGAGTTTGTTAACAGCGATTGTGTTTTTGTTATATTTTTGCAGTGTGTATTTACAATATTTCAGAAGCACGTTTATTATTATTGTTTTAATAGGCGTTATTAATTAACTTATACCAACAGTAAGTAATAAAGATTGAAGTTGTCTTTGAAGCAAATCTATTTAGCAACACTTTCTAGAAACAGAAACCCAAATGTTTCATCACTAAAATCAATAAAACAGCCGATTGTCTTCGAGACGCCAAATCCACGTTGCTGGAAGAGGACTCTCGTTACACAGGTCATTGAACCCAATGTTGCTTTTAGGGTTGTTTACTTTGTTACCATAGCAACGTAATCACAATAATCAATGGACGGATGTGTCAGATTAAAAAGGACCAGATGGATGTACTTCTGGGAGAATGTTGCTTTAAGGATTTGTTGCGCTCTGACGATAATACAACACCGAAAGACAATAAGATGTACGCGTGACTTGTGTGAGCCTAATAAATATGCTTCAGCCATTATAGCAAAAATAATCAAATGTGTCCAGTGACTTGGGTGCGCGTAATAAAGATGCTTCGCCCATTATAGCAAAAACAATCAGATGTGCTAAGTGACTTGCTAAAGATTTTATTTTAAGAATGAGTCAAGTAACAAATCACTGTAACTATCGGGAAGCCAGACGTAATCGATACTGGCAAACAATATCCCTGGTGATTCAAAAACTCTTCAACCAACAAGTGAAAATAAAACTGCTTACGCTCTAAAAAATCTAAATTAAGAAAAAAACATCATAACACAGTTGAAACCACAGTTTTTATAGTAAAAACAGCACGCTATGTTTACCAGATTAGAATACAGGTATATTATAATATATATAATATAATATAATATAATATAGATTATAATACAGGTATACAGAATACCTGTATATCTACAAATTATACGGTCAAGATAAATTTTAATTTAAAAACAGACAAAACATACATTTCGCTAGAATATGACAAATTTGCGACAAGTAAATACGTTAGACTCTATAATTTGAAATACGTTTTTGCATCGACGCACGGAACAAGGAGCCAGTGTTTTAACACTTTAAACGGTTTACCTCATTCGTGCTTTATTACACATTATTTTTTTAATACCAAATCTAACCTAACCAGTTACTTTGAAAAACGTAGTAAAAAGGTGTTTCTGCGAAATGAAACCATTGTTTTTTTTTTAATTGAGGTGTCAGCACATCGTTTAATTATGTGTCCGCTTTTCTGGAGCCTTTCTGTACTTCCGGATATAATTTATTTGTCAATATCGATTACGTTTGGGATGCCGCTAATCAGCCCAAATCACCCGGAACTATAACTCAGCGTGTAAGCGGACAGAGGGGGAAACAAAATGGCGGGGGTTGAGCAGAAGAGAAGTAGGATGAAATAGGAGAATGGTTTGGCAGCAGTTAGCGAGAAAGCTAAAAACCCACACAGCTAAGAACGAGACAAATAAATCAGCCGTTAGCGCGATCCATTACAGGAAATATATTTTTAAATTTGTTTCTGGAATATAATAATTATAATACCCCTGGTGTATAACCTATATGCCATACGCTTCACGACAATCGGTTAAATTTGTTATTATCCTCTATAAAGAATATGAAAAAAGACTGTGGTTTGTAGAAAGAGACCAAACAAGGGAGTTGAGTTTTCAGTCAAGGATCTGCCCTCCTTAAAAATGAACGAATGAAAAAACAATAACAGCATCCAATAAAAATCGTTTAAACCCACAATTCAAGAGTGAATTAGTGACTTCAGATTTATATTAATTCGTTGCGATATGTCCTTCATGTATTACTTAAACATTTAAACTTTTATAAAAAATAAACTTTTACCCTATTTTTTACTATGGCTAAGTAATAAAACTATAATAAATTCACTTTGCAAAGCTATCGATTGGCTTTATAAAATCGAACGTTACTGAGGTTTGTATTACAACCGAGACCTTCAGTCCTGTCCTTGGCAAGGCTTTAAATCACTACCTTTACGATACTGTTACACAACCTAATGCATCTGTCATCTCAAGTCTGTTGAGTCGGATATCGAATCTCAGGTGGCCATGAGTTGTTACGAGTCGATCGAATGTGTGCAAGAGCCGCAAAGCTCGAGGGCTGTCTAGAAACTCACTATCTTATGAATATAAGCACTTTGTACATTTGTGTTAACATATTGCTTGGGAGGTTAAATAGATTTTACGAATGTTTATAATAGGGTCGATTGCGGGACTTTTGGAGAAATAATTCTAGAGCAAGGTCCTTAATTTCACTAAGACGGTTTCCCCCTTCCTTCTTTTAGACAGGCCCTTCTTATTGGACGTTACAGTTCTTCACAATTCTAAGAAACTAAGCTTATTTTTTAAAATGTGACCAACAAATTTGTTTCTAATTTTTTTTTAATCTAACAAGCATAGTTTTATATAACAAATATTTTATAAAAACTAGAAATAATGTTAAAATAAACCAAATCAATGACAACATATGAAGGGCGGTGTACAAAAATTGTATGAGGTAAGACACAACTTCGGTAATTTAGGTGTACTGTATTTTTTTTATGTTGCAGTTTTTATTTTATTTTCTTTAAATAATTTACACCGTTGAAAGAACAAGTTTCACAAAACCTTTCTAAGCAATATATTACACAATGCTAAACCCCATTCTCCTAGTATAGTGCGTGAGAATTAAGGGTGTCCCTCGTTCTGCTCTGGCATGTGACTACTAGCCTAACTGAAAACATTATACAATACATATATCGTCTCTTTCGAAATCGCGTCTCCTTCTTTGCAGAAGCAGAGCAACAGATCTAAAGATCATGTCTACATCAAACTATTACAGTATTATCATTTAGTTAATTAGAGCTGTTTACACTTTCAATACGACACTGATGTTTAGTGTTAGGTCCCCGCACAGCAGCCCAGTCCAGTCTAGCGATCTCAAGGTCAGAGACACGGTTAAACCTCACGCACTGTAATACAGTACTATGCTCTCGTTCGATCTCTTAGAAACTACTAGCAGAGCTGAAAACATTACCTAGGAACACGTTGTAACTTGACGGGAATTTTAAATTGAATATCTTTCATGTATCTTCAGATTACACAGTCGAGCCATGATACTCATCCACTCCCAAAGCCATGTGAGCATTATGTTATTCAGCCATCCTAACCTTTCATTAGCAACAGCAGTCAACTGGACAAGTCAATTTTAGTCAAATAGATAACATAGGTTCGGTCAAAATGGATAAGTCAAGTCAATCCACTGGACAAGTCATTTCAGTCAAATAGATAACATAGGTTCGGTCAAAATGGATAAGTCAAGTCAATCAATTGGACAAGTCAATTTCAGTCAAATGGATAACTCGGGTTCGGTCAATTAGATAAGTAAATTCAATCAATTGGATAAGGTCAATTTCAGCCAATTGAATAAGTAATGTTCAGATATTGGATAGATCAATTTCAGTCGATTTTTTACCGTCTAAAATTAAGAAACCCTTTAAAACTAAATTGGTGTGGCAATGGTATTTTATAATCTTCAAGAATGTTTAATGTGTGGAGGGTGGGTGTTCACCTCTCACCAATATCTGTATAGGTCTATGTCAAGAAAAAGATGCATCACATGAATTAGGCTCATATATTTTTTAAAAATCCCCGTCTATAGTCCAATTCATCACCACTCAAGGAGCGTTGATACGTCTAAACGACCCTAAGGTACCTTCCTCAATCGACCATGTTCCTTGCAAAAATCAAGGTTACACTTTTCTTTAATTTTTAATTTCATTTTAAATATAATAGAGAACAGTAAAAAAAAACAAGGGAAAGGGTTAGCTTTGCCGAGAATGTAGCTCTCTGTCGCACGGACGATCAAACAATGGATAATCGGACGAAAAGTCGGTGTGGTTCTTCATGAATGACATAAATCCGTAGAGGTTGGCTTGTCTTGCCACAGATCCAGCCTAACCGCGCTCACTCACGCCCGGCCGGATCGTGTTGTCCTCCGTGCGCGAGCTCTGTCACTCATGAGCAATGAACTGGACGGCTCCAATTGTGGTGCCTTTTTCGGCGAGACTTGATTAATCAAGTGAAATCATCTGGCCCTTTGTGTACGCTAAACGTATCGTCACGATTGTGTCACTCGACGATCTGTGCGCGACCGTCGGGTTTGGCACGGCCTTCTAGAAAATATTTTCTTAACTGATGGTCGTACAGATATAAAGATTTATAAAAATATTACGTTCGGTTTTATGAAATAGCTGCTGATTCCCCGCGTATTACAACTGGATCCACATACAACTACCCGAAAACCTATTTGTTATATTCCGGAGATACTCGACCTGTCCCGAAGATTTCCAGAAGTAAAACGTAGTTATTAATGTTAACATTGCACAAATATATGGAAACATATTTCGGATATTTCCTAATCCGAGATATCGTATATTTAATTAAACCAGGCCAATGTGATAACGTGTGAGTCCACAAACATCAGCTGTTTGTATCAATTATTATTGTTTAAAGTACTTTCTGAGCTGCACATTACCTACAGGTTAAAATGTATGTTGGGGAAAATATATTTTAACTGATACATTAACGGTGAATATTGTTGAGTAATTTATTGAGCTGTATTTATTACTTAGGCCAACTGCATTTACTAGAGTAAATTATTTAACAATTAATGTTATAATTATATATATGTTTATGTTGCGTTGTTTATGTGGTTCTTTTGTATGTATGCCTTTTCTAATAGGTCACTATATTATGCAATAACTATCCAAGGGAAATTGAAAAATTAAAAGATTGTATAAGTTTATGACGATGCTATCGATTTGTAAACAACTTACATCATTCAATTCATTCTATTAGATCACATTCTCTATAAACATATCTTGTTCAAATTTTCAATTGTTAATCAAATAATTTTTCCCTTCACTTAAATCAAATATATTTTTTTAAAACTTGTAGTGGATGACACTTGATGTTAATATAGTTTTTTTCAAATATTATTTCATTAATTAAATTTAACGATTTAATATAAGTTTTACATGGGAAACAAACTCTTTACAAAGGGGGCAGGTTATGCAATATGGTTATTTCTTTCCATTTGGCTTAAAATAAGTAATAACATATGATTTAATAAAACAGCTGATTTTATGTTTTAGGTTATGTGGTAGAACACCTGTTTTAATGCATAGGTTATGTTACTTTATTTATATAATTGTAATTATTTAATAAGTAACTAAAATTTTTTCTTTGTTGGCTTAAGTAGAAAATGACTTTAAAAAGTGTTTGTTTATATACCGTGTTTCATTTTATATATAAATTATTTTAATTAAGTTACTCGCATTTAAAGATCCAAGACTGTCACTAGTTTTTACTTAGATTTTAATTATTTATTTTTACTTTAATTTTTAATTAGTCTTTACAACATAAGAAAATACAACGAAAATAAACAAATAAAATAATTCCAATAGAGAGAAAGGAACCCAAAACTTGTACTGTTCACTATATTAACTTTACATAATTGAATACCAGCTATTTATTTTCATTAATTTCCCCGCGTTAATACAAATCTCTAAACATAAATTTCTTTAAAACGTAGAATTTGTGTTTTATAAAGAAAAGGAAAATATTTTACATGAGAAGATTACCTTGATAATTTTGCTGCAATTTGCTCTAAACATTTATTTATTTTCCCAACAGTCTAATATTGCTTAATAGCGTTTCCTGCTTTTTTACAAAATCGAATGTATTTTTAGAAAGTAAATATTTTAAGCATACAGAATTACGGTATTTAATCCCCTCTAACACTACGAGGCGTAAACACTACAAGCTTCCACTGTGGATCCAATCGTAAAACCGCCATTTTCTAAACAACATTAACCGATTTCACTATTTACAATGTCAGCTGTTGAAACATATGTTCGAAAGTATGCAAACCGTTCCCAAAAGGTGTTACGAGATATCAATAAACGTTTCGGCCGGTTGCACATTGTCAGGGGACTTTCAAAACCTGCCCGATGTCGAAAGGCTGTAAATTATAAATATGGGCGTGGCGAAATATTAGGATACATCAAACGGTATTTAAAGTGAAATAAAGGATACAGTTGTGTACAAAGTCCCCATTTGATGTGTTTACACATGTTTTAGGTTCTGGTTAAGCTAGAGGAATGCACACGCGCGCGCGCGCGCGCATACAAACAATATATACGTGTGAGAACGAAGAAGTAATACCAGCGTAAAATTTAATTAATATCAACAGCCGATTAATTAACGCTATAAAGCAAGATTGTTACCGTGGCAGCGAAAGCAATTAGACGTAACAACTTGTTGCCGGGCGGCGAGATGTAATTAGACGGCGCAGGGATGCTGCCTAACGAGGGCAAAGCATGGAGTTGGCGCGTCGATTGTAATTTGCCCGTCATACAACGAAACCATAACATATCGCTTGTCAAGGGCAAGTGAAGGTCATTTGTTACACACGAGAGGCGTGGAGTTACTTTGGTGTATTGGGGTGAGGATGTCGCGAAACTATGGAAACATTTACTGTTAGTGGAAAATCAGGAAACACAACACAAACATTTTTAATTCTGCACTCATGAGTTAACCTGTCGAACGTGTTTAAGTGCCCTGTAGGCTAAGACAACAAGGCGCTGTATAGGCATTCAGTGCTAACAATACCACTATGACAGGTGACGAAAGTGAGCTAAAGTTAGTTTTGTAAAAATTAAAATCCGTAAAAACGTTTCTCCAAAAACGTGAGACCATTATCTCCAACAAACCGTGAGAAAAAAAATTAAAAACGTTCACTGAAACATAAAACTGAGAGTTTTGTTGGTCCTAGTAGTTGCTCCACGCATGCGCCAACTTTCTCTTTTTTCTGTCAGTAGTCTCCATGAGTTTCATCACTCGCCTCACAAGCTATATATGAAAATCTTTATATGTAAGTTGCGATTATTGAGATGACCTTATTACTCTCATTTTTAAACTTAAAACAAATACTTCTTATTCATCTACTCATGTTAAAATACACTTTTTAAAACTTGTAGAGGATGACATTTAATGTTAATACAGTTGTTCAAAGACTGTATTAATCTATTAATTACATTTAATGAATAATTATAGTTTTATATGGGATGAAAACTTTTCACGAAAGGGGCAAGGTATGCAATATAGTTATTTCCTTCCATTTAACTTAAAACAAGTGATAACATATGATTTAATAAAACAGTTGATTTTATGTTATAAGTTATGTGGTAGAAGAGCTGTTTTAACCATATTACTTAAGTTATAGTTAATTTATTGATATTAATTTAAAAAAGTAACTAATATCAAATGTTTTTTTGTTGACCAAAGTAGAAATGGTATTTTAAAAACCTTTTGTTTATATTACTTGTTTACATTTGTAGAGCCAAATTATTTTTTAAAATTATTCATGTGTCATTCATTCCTAACCTTACAGCACTATTTATGAAAATTTGTGGTAACCATTGCAACAGTTTAAGGTTAATACTTCTTGGTATTGGAAAGTTGGTGCAGTGCCAAAGTACGCTAGACCCTCTCTCACAGTACAAATCAGGAAAGACCCCAAATTTTTATAATTTAATTATTGAAAACATATTTGAAAAAAACTTTTTTAACATAAATTTTCATCCACTATAGGTTAAAAAACTGTATTCGAACTTACATAGATGAATAGAAACGTATTTTGTTAAATATTGAAATTTTGTACAAGATATTTATAGGGAGAATGTGAGATAATATAAGGAATTTAATAATAAACACAATTTTAGTTGAATCTGATGCTAGGGAAAATGAAAGTGTATTTTGTAAAATGCCTCCGAATGTAATATATTTCGACAAGAAACAGCTGAGCCCGTACATTATACGTAGAAATTTATCTAGATTTATAAATATCGTTTTCCCATCCCATTTAAATGTAAATATGGTTTAGAAAGGAAATTTAAAATGATTAGCGGACAGTGATACAAGTTTATTTCTAAAACAATGAGCTTGTGTTCAGGCTCCAAGGACAACCAGCATCATGACGTAATCACTCGATTGCTTTGTTGAATATTCTATAAAATTATCCCAAATGTTATGACACTAACGGAAAATATTGTGCTATTAAAAGCTAAACATCACTATGCCTTGACAACTGGCAATAAGACTGGAACCAGAAGATGGTTATTTGACGACTCATAATTAGGACGACGTTTCTACAGCTAATTTCTTGTCCTTTACACGTCTTGTGGAATCGATTCCTTCACTTGTCCTTTTCACGTCTTATGGAATCGATTTCTTCTCTTGTCCTTTTCACGTCTTGTGGAATCGATTTCTTCTCTTGTCCTTTTCACGTCTTGTGGAATCGATTTCTTCTCTTGTCCTTTTCACGTCTTATGGAATCGATTTCTTCTCTTGTCCTTTTCACGTCTTGTGGAATCGATTTCTTCTCTTGTCCTTTTCACGTCTTATGGAATAGATTTCTTCTCTTGTCTTTTTCACATCTTGTGCAATCGATTTCTTCTCTTGTCCTTTTCACGTCTTGTGGAATCGATTTCTTCTCTTGTCTTTTCACATCTTGTGGAATCGATTTCTTCTCTTGTCTTTTTCACGTCTTGTGGAATCGATTTCTTCACTTGTCCTTTTCACGTCTTGTGGAATCGATTTCTTCACTTGTCCTTTTCACGTCTTGTGGAATCGATTTCTTCTCTTGTCCTTTTCACGTCTTGTGGAATCGATTTCTTCTCTTGTCCTTTTCACGTCTTGTGGAATCGATTTCTTCCCTTGTCCTTTTCACGTCTTGTGGAATCGATTTCTTCTCTTGTCCTTTTCACGTCTTGTGGAATCGATTTCTTCACTTGTCCTTTTCACGTCTTGTGGAATCGATTTCTTCACTTGTCTTTTTCACATCTTGTGGAATCGATTTCTTCACTTGTCCTTTTCACGTCTTGTGGAATCGATTTCTTCACTTGTCCTTTTCAAGTCTTGTGGAATCGATTTCTTCACTTGTCCTTCTCACGTCTTGTGGAATCGATTTCTTCACTTGTCCTTTTCAAGTCTTGTGGAATCGATTTCTTCTCTTGTCCTTTTCACGTCTTGTTGAATCGATTTCTTCTCTTGTCTTTTTCACATCTTGTGGATGTGATCCATTTCTTCGATTCTGCACGATTTCAGGAAGAATCGTCTTATAAAGCTGTCAAATTCGGAAAAGTCTCGAAATAATCGTGTGTTGTTCACTAATCCTAGTCTTTGGACTGACAATATCCAATCCAGTGCCTTCGGGTATGTTACTAACATTTTCCCACTCCTATGAAGCTGTTAGAATGGTGCCAACAGACTACGATTACTCAACAATATTGGATTATTTAATGGCTTTTCTGAAGAATCTCTTCAGCTATATAAGGACAACCAATTATTTCAATAATGTCGTTAAAACAACCGTCATTTAATTATAAACGATTTCAAAAGAGCGACAAAACAGGAAAAAATCAATATAAACAAAACATTTTTAGTGAATTCCTAATCAGAAAAACATGGAAATGTTTTTGTTTAGTTACTTTTTTTTAAATAATTAGGTTAATATAATTGAGTAGCATAATGTATGCGTTAAAACAAGTTGTTCTACCACATAACCGCTAACATAAAATCACCTGTTTTATGAAACATGTTATCTCTTTTATAAGCCAAATGGGACTAAATAACTATATTGCATACCTTGCCCCTTTTGTAAAACGTTCTTTCTCTATAAAACTAATCGTTTATTACCGATTTAAAATTTTAACCAGATATATATAGGGAGGGTGTGAACTAATAGAAGGAATTGAAAAGAGGCTCCTTACAATACAATGGATAGAACCCCGCATCAGATAAGCTTTCGTTTTCAACACAAAAAGTTCAAACGCCACGAAAGTCTTACACGGCACGGCGGGGGAGTGTTAAGGAATTCGTCAAGGCAAAAAAGCCAATAACAGAAGTAATTGCATTCCAATTACAATGTACGACTTAAACTTTAAAAAATTATACAAGTGATTGCTGTCGAAATGAAATGCGTATCTTATCTAAATAAACAATGATAACCACAAAAACATATTAATTGCAATTATTTAACGTAATTGCTATTGATAAAAATTCAGCCCACTTGATTTCAGAGACAAACGTTCGATAAGTAGATGGCGCTCACTGCATTGCAAGGAATTTATCATTATTAGTCAGTGTCTCGGCTTTATATATAGAACCTTTCCATACTCTTTACATATTAGCAATCTAACTGGCATTTACTGCATGCATATGCTTGATAGCGTAATTTAAGCATGCGTTTCTTCCAGAGATAAAAGTCTTCTGCACACACAATTTTCTTTGCCTCACCATGTTTCGTTCTGTCCAGGCATAAAAATCTTTCAAGTATACGGTGATACCAATAAAATCTAACCCTGAATTGGGATTCATTACATTCTAAAAGTAGCTATAAACAAAATTAGGAACATGGATTGCACGAACAAGATGGCCGCGGTTTTATACTCATGTAAAGAAATAATGTATAATGACGGACCCGAAACATGAACATGCTATAGACACCAGTTCTTTACAAAACTCTCACAAACTTTACTCGATGTGAAAAGTGTCACATAATCAGATGACCGAATGAAGCCTCGGTTTCTAATCGACGCGATTGGATAATGCCATACGTCAGCAGGCGCACGAGATGTTTAGGGGTAAATGGATGTGACACTTCATTGGCAGAACCAATAACCAACAACGCCAATGTCAGATCACTTAAAAGTTTACGTCCGTAAAATTATCTATCCCTGCCTGTCCGCAGCAAATTTGTTCGCGTAAAATGAAAAATGGTTAACTTTTTTTCGTAATGACAAATAGAGTTATGTAACTACGATAAACAAAATTTTTAATTGTATCATACATTTTAATAATTTGTATTAGTTAACATTTTTAACGGTAAAATTCTTGTTATTTAATGAAGAACAAAATATTATCTAAAATATACTAATAACAAATCAATGATGAAGAAGAAAAACTTATTAAATAGCAATTTAATGAAAATCTAACGTTAAACCAACTAATAAAAATTCATGAAAAAGGTAAAGGAATTAACCACGAACCTAATGAAGAACTAACTAAAGTCCACTGCACGAAATTGGGCGGGAGGCCAAAAATAAAGCGTTGCCACATGGGCGAGAGACGAGTCACGCAGAGGCGATAGACTGACAGCCCGAAGCTCGAACCAGGCAACCTAACTGAAGAAGAGCAGAAGGTCAACACCGGGCTACGGCTAGGGCCGAAGGTAAACATGTGGTTATGACTAGGACTGGAAATTAAGAAAGGTTAAGGGCTGAAGATCAAGAAGTGGGAAGGGCCGAAGGAAGGTCAAAAAGTGGCTAGGGCTAAAGATCAGGAAGTGGCTAGGACTAGGGGTGAAGATCAGGAAGTGGCTAGGACTAAGGGTGAAGATCAAGAAGTGGGTAGGGCCGAAGGAAGGTCAAAAAGTGGCTAGGGCTACGGGGTGAAGGTCAAAATGTGGCTAGGGCTAAAGATCAGGAAGTGGCTAGCACTAGGTGTGAAGACGAGGAAGTGGCTGGGCTGAAGATCTAGTAGTAGGGCTGAAAGTCGAGAAATGGCTGGGGCTGAAAATAAAGAAGTGACTAAGGCAAAAGGTCAAAAAGTGGATCTGGCTAGAGTTGCAGATCAAGATATATCTAGGACTGAAAATGTAAATATGGCTAGGACACTTTTGAAAAAAACTATCTAATTTTAGAAGCGGACAGTTCAAATGGAATAAGACATGTATAATGTAACAGACTACAATAAAATTAACCCATGGAATGCTGAGACCAAACAGAAAGGAGATTGGAAGTGTTGAGTCATGTAGGTATGAAAATGCCGGTGAAAATTTTATTCGGAAAAATCTAAACTTTAAATTTGGAATTTTGCTTTTTCAGAAATGTCCACAATTCTGGTAATTTTAACGACTGGTTGGAAAATAAAATAAATACATACAAGTAATTAGGTTAAACAGGTTTTGTAAGCCAATCTTCCCTCACTCCGCTGGCCTAACCACACTGGAAACTATGCTGAGTTTAGCTTTTCAAGTCCGAATTGCATTTAAGCTGTTCCAATCTGACCTCCTTTTTAGACATTCCTGTTCTGCCGAAACAAATCCAATCTTGTAACGAGTGACGCAAGCAAACAAAAAACCCCTGACAACGTAAACTCGTCTGAAATGTAGGTCTCATCAAGAACGGCCGGCATTACTCTTCTTGACGTTTTCTACTGATAATAAGACGTATCGCGGTCACCGTACCGATTGCCCAACCCGGTCACGCCCTGCACGAAATATTCGCCCGCGTCGCCGCATTGTTAAGTCCAGCGGTAGCTCGCAGCCATTGTGTCTGTAATCGGATACGGGATATATTATATAATATGTATGTAGGCTACTCAGGTAATCGGATCTACATAATTCAGATTATGCGTTGCAAATGAGTTTGGCGAGATTAGTTTAGCAATGCAAATGATTCCAGGCGACACCCGTCTCGTCCTATTTTGAGAAAACTGAAACCGTCGTAAATTAGAAGTTAAAATGACGACGGAGTAAAAACGGGTTTCGTTAAATCTTTCTAAGGAATCACATATCTCGGTTCATTTAAATCACTTTAAATAAATTCCCAATTTACCAAGGAATGGTTTCCTACAATGAAGTAATGATATATATATATATATATATATATATATATATATATATATATATATATATCGCAATATGTATTCTTGTGTATTAATAAAGAACTAAGTCAAAATACAAATACAAGAATTATAATTGAATTTACAATTCAAAGCTTTTCGTTGGCTAACAGTACCATCATTAGGAATATTAAACAGTTCAATTATAATTCTTGTATTTGTACTTTGACTTAGTTCTTTATATATATATATATATATATAACAATACGTAATATAAAAAGAATTTTTAAAAGTAAAATTCCTACTTAGGTCAACTAAGAAACATTTGATTTCAGTTGCTTTTCATTAAATAACTACAAATAATAGATATATAAATTAAAGTAACATACATAGCCTATGCAACAAAACAGCTGTTCTGCCATATAACCTATAACTTAAAATCAGCTGTTTTATGAAATCATATGTTATCCCTTATTTAAAACCAAACTATATTGCATAGCTTGCCTCTTGTGTGAATAGTTTTTCTCCCATATAAAACTAAAATAAATTAATTAAATTTAATTAAGGAATTAATATTTGAAAAAACCTTTATTAACATCTAGTGTCATCCACTACAAGCTTTACAAAATATATTTGAACTTGAGTGGATAAATAAAATATTTTATTAACGATTGAAATTTATTAGCGATATGTGTAATATGTATGTGTATATATATATATATATATAATTAATAAATTAAAAATATTTCAAAAACAAGAATACTTTTAATGAAAATATTTATTCAAAGCTTTTCACCGATAAAATAGGATCAGCATCTTCAGGAAAAAAATATCTAATAAAATATTTTTACAAAATTAAATCATATGTGCTACAAACGACCATATGTTTATAAGTATTGCACTTTATGTAATTTTCTCTATAACATCAATAACATTATAAATAGTTTGGTGCGTTGATCTCACTTGAATTTGTTCATCAATTAATTTGTCTTTAACTTTATGCTTATAAATTTCCAATGTTTCAAATATATTCATTTTTAATCCTTTATTTAATTCTTTTAATAATTTCATATTTTCTATTTCCGGAAACTCGTGTCCATTATTAATACAATGCGTAGCTAAATTTGATTTGTATATGTTTGGTTTGATATAAGCGTTTAAATGTTCTTTGTATCTTTCTTTTAATTTCTTTTTTGTTTGTCCTACATATAATTTATTACAAGTTTGACATTTTATATTATATACTCCATTTCTTTCGTGCATATTATTTTGATTTTTGTTATTGTTTATTAAATTTTTAACTTTGTTATCAGTTTTATATGTAATTTGTAAATTTGTTTCTTTAAATAATCTTGTAATTTTATTTATTTCGTTACCAGTGAATGTAAAAGTTGTCCAAAGATTTTCTCTCTTATTAGGTACAAAGTTATTTTCGAGTTTCTGTTTTCTTATTATGTGTTTATTTAATTTATCTATAGTTTTTCTTTTATATCCATTTTCTAAAGCAATTTGATATATTATATTTTTCTGTTTTATTTGATTCATTAAAGTTCATTGGTATTTTGTGCATTCTATGTAGTAAATTATAAAGCGCTGCCATTTTTTGGTTGTATGGATGATTTGAATAATTAGGTATTATTTGATTTGTCTGCGTTGGTTTTCTATATATATTATATTCAAATGATTCATTATTTCTATTAATTGTAATATATAAATAATTTAGTTTATTTTTCGATTCAAACCATTATTATTTGATATGTATAATCCATTATCTACATATCTAAACCAGTGTCCATTTTGATCATATGTTTTAATAATCTTATCTATTTCAATGTCTATATTTTGTAAAAATATTTCCGATAATATGCTGGACATTGGAGAGTCCGTTGTTAATCCATCCTTTTGTTTATAAATTTTATTATTATATAAAAAATAATTTTGATTTAATATGATTTTTAATGTATTTATTATTTCTTGTGTTAATGTGTTATCTTTTTCAAATGTATCTATATTATTTTTTATTATTTCAAGTGTTTTCATTATAGGTATGTTATTATACATGTTAATAACATCAAATGATATTAATTTTGTATTATTATCAATTTTAATATCTTTTAATTTTTCAATAAGCTCAATCGAGTTTTTTATATTATAAGTATTATATAATTTTACCTAATCTTTAAGTAATAAAGCCAAATGTTTTGAAATTTTATAAGAAGGAGCAGTTGTAAAATTAACTAATGGCCTAATTGGTTTATCTTCTTTGTGCAACTTAATTAGTCCATTTAATCTTGGAATTTTAGGATTCACATTTATGTAATTATTAGTATATTTTTGATTAAATAATTTAGATGATGTTTTTATTATATTTTTTATTTCATTTTGATATTTGTCTGTGGGATCTTTATTTATTTGTGTATATTGGTTTTTAGATATATAATTTTCAGTTTTATTTATATGTTCTTGTTTATCAATAATAACTACAGCATTATCTTTATCAGCCTTTGTCATAATAAGATCATTAGTTTGTAATTTTTGTTTAATTTGATGAATTTGCGAGTATTGTTTTATGTGTGTATGATTAGTTTTGTTATTTTTAATTAATTTTATTATTTCATGTGATGTTTTTATTCGCATATTTTCTTGTTCCTCTAGATCAAGGCACCAAATTATTTATAATGTCATTGATGTTATAGAGAAAATTACATAAAGTGCAATACTTATGAACATATGGTCGTTTGTAGCACATATGATTTAATTTTGTAAAAATATTTTATTAGATAATTTTTCCTGAAGATGCTGGTACTATTTTATCGGCGAAAAGATTTGAATAAATATATTCATTAAAAGTATTCTTGTTTTTGAAATATTTTTAATTTATTAATTATATTACAAGAAAACGTATTACCATACTTAATATAATATATATATATATATATATACAGTACAGTCTCGCTAATCCGGTCTCCGATGATCCGGACGGCCGGCTAATCCGGACGGCCCAAAATTTTTGTTTAGTTATAGTATTTTACAGTGCACAAGCAGCCTGCCGTCCACAAAAATATTTATTTTTATACGTCTATATTTGTTATTTTTCAAAGGGGTTTCCTACTTTAATAGACAAATAATATAATTTATTCATTAAAATATGAATTTATCATATTATTTGTTTCTTTTGCCTATTAAAGTAGGAAAAACGTCTTTGAAAAAATATATTCACATTAGATCTCCCAACACTACAACGCACGTCACATCAGAGACATCTTGCGATAAACGAAAGATAAAGGACCGCTGACTAAACGCATAGACAGTCTATCCGTCTGGCGTCAGGTCAGTTGTGTTGTCGGACGGATGCCACCTTTAATGCTTCTCGCAAGATTTCTGCTCGGTTGTCATTTAATTCTAGTGCGATATTGATCTGTGTTTTTTATTTACTTCTCGTTCAGTGTTCAGTGAAAATGGCGACTAAACGTAAGTCAGTGACAGTGACAATAGAAATAAAAACTCCAAGCTTTATTTATACGGACAAAAAGCTCTTAGAATAACATCATGTTCTTAATCCCGTCGGCGTTTATCTATCAAACAAAAACCATCGTAAATACATCTGTAAGTAGTGTGAAGCTTGTTGTTAAATACGGTGCCTTAATTTTTCCAAAAGTAGCAACACCAGCTGAGTAGTACTAATACATATAAAGCGTCAAGAGGCCTGGCGGTATTCGGTTCAGGGTACTGGCCGTCGCGTCAATTCAATGATCGGTTAACAGAAACTGACGGGTCATTCCGTGTCAAATCAACACACCTATTTTACCACACCCTTTCATATATTAATGAGATTTGGTACACCCAAAGTGGGGGTTGAGACTAAAAAAAATACTAAATTTCAAATTTTTATCTATAACGGTTTCCGAAATACGGCCATGTAAAGTTTTCAAAAAACGGTCAAAATGTCGCTGCGGGAAAATGTTTAAATGGTCATAACTCCTCTCCTAATAAAGTAAGAATCATGGGAAAGGTGTCATTTTTTAGCTCTTTTTGTGCCCTTTTTAATGATATATAACACATATAGGTTGTGAGAAAAAACATATTTTAAAAATCAAAAATAAATTTTTGAATTTAAATATTTTTGAAAACACATTTTTAAAAATTTTCAAAAAAATATATATAATAGGTCTTATTATCACTAATTTGTATACCAAGTTTAGTTATGGGATTGCAATGGGTTCATAGTCACTAGTTAAAGTCATACGTAAAACTAGTTAAAGCCAAGTTCGGTTTAAAATTATTTTGAAATAATTTTAAACCGAACCTGGCTTCAACTAGTTTTACGTATATTTGTATATAAAAACTTTTTATAATTATAATTAATGAAATCCAACCATTACCATTGCATATATTTCAAACACAGTGAAACTTAACATAAGTTCTACATGTGTTGGAGGTATTGTGATAACATTTCATTGGTTGTTAAAATTTCATCTTCGGATAGGACGTAAATTCTTCCTGTTGGAGTTGTTGGATTCACAGTACATAACACATCTGTGAATGGTAGCCATAATACATCTGGTATTCTTGGGTAGCTAAATGACGGAGAAGGTCCTTTGGGATGAAGGAAGGTAACTTTTAATTCATCTTCGTCTTCGTTTTTGTCCATTTTATAAGCAAGCCACCAGTTAGAGTCATAGACGATACTTATGTAACCATTACAGTCTGCAAAAGTAATTTTGTCTGTTGACCTTGATACTGTTACTTCGTTTTTGTCCATTATATAAGCAAGCCACCAGTTAGAGTCATAGACGATACTTATGTAACCATTACAGTCTGCAAAAGTAATTTTGTCTGTTGACCTTGATACTGTTACTTCGTTTTTGTCCATTATATAAGCAAGCCACCAGTTAGAGTCATAGACGATACTTATGTAACCATTACAGTCTGCAAAAGTCATTTTGTCTGTTGACCTTGATACTGTTACTTCGTTATTGTCCATTATATAAGCAAGCCACCAGTTAGAGTCATAGACGATACTTATGTAACCATTACAGTCTGCAAAAGTAATTTATGTCTGTTGACCTTGATACTGTTACTTCGTTTTTGTCCATTATATAAGCAAGCCACCAGTTAGAGTCATAGACGATACTTATGTAACCATTACAGTCTGCAAAAGTAATTTATGTCTGTTGACCTTGATACTGTTACTTCGTTTTTGTCCATTATATAAGCAAGCCACCAGTTAGAGTCATAGACGATACTTATGTAACCATTACAGTCTGCAAAAGTCATTTTGTCTGTTGACCTTGATACTGTTACTTCGTTTTTGTCCATTATATAAGCAAGCCACCAGTTAGAGTCATAGACGATACTTATGTAACCATTACAGTCTGCAAAAGTAATTTTGTCTGTTGACCTTGATACTGTTACTTCGTTTTTGTCCATTATATAAGCAAGCCACCAGTTAGAGTCATAGACGATACTTATGTAACCATTACAGTCTGCAAAAGTAATTTTGTCTGTTGACCTTGATACTGTTACTTCGTTTTTGTCCATTATATAAGCAAGCCACCAGTTAGAGTCATAGACGATACTTATGTAACCATTACAGTCTGCAAAAGTAATTTTGTCTGTTGACCTTGATACTGTTACTTCGTTTTTGTCCATTATATAAGCAAGCCACCAGTTAGAGTCATAGACGATACTTATGTAACCATTACAGTCTGCAAAAGTCATTTTGTCTGTTGACCTTGATACTGTTACTTCGTTTTTGTCCATTATATAAGCAAGCCACCAGTTAGAGTCATAGACGATACTTATGTAACCATTACAGTCTGCAAAAGTCATTTTGTCTGTTGACCTTGATACTGTTACTTGAGAACAAGTTGTTGATTCGGAAAATATTTTCACAGTTAACTTATTTCGGATTGAGGCAACAGGCATAAAGGTGTGGTATTGTTGAGTCCCCTTTATTGTGAGTGCTTCACTAAACCGATCTTTCAAAAATATTTCTGCTGAGACATAATCTTCTTGCGTTCCATAATCAAAACTAATCCCATGAATATTTTCAACTGACCATTCGTAAAATTCACATGGAGTCAAGATTTGGTTTTGAAACGGTCTTTGTAAACTAGCTTTTGCAGCTAATCTTTTGACCGTGCCACCAAGTCCATCACTTGGTCCCTTACCGTGGGCAGTGGCAAAAAAATGCCACTCAGCCTCGATGCCAAAGTCGTCAATATGGTTACAAAGGTTTATAAAATTCTTCTTGTTCTTATATTGGGCTGCACACCCATCAGAAAAATATATGATCTTTTGCGGAACTTCTCCAAACTTCATGGTCAAAAAATGAACAAGCTTCTTTTGAAAACTGTACACGGCTACTGTGTTGTGTTCAAGACATTCTGAAATTATTACATAGTTTAAATGTTTGAGTTTAACACCTCTGTAATATATTACAAAAGGATGAACTGTAGCCTGGTTACTAACCCAGTGATAACTTTGGGCTTCGTTTTGCACAACCATGCTATAGTTTTCTGCAAAATCTAGTGTTACAGCAAATTCAGATTCATTCAAGTTTTCCTTTACCTTGTTCAGGTATGAAGTTTGTTGTTTTGCAACAAAGTCATGTCTAATTACAAACCTCCAACTTGCTGCAAAACATGTCAATGAATTCATCTGATGGTTTCTCCAAAGTCTCTAAAGAACATCGGTCAACTGATATCCATTGTCTGAATGTCACTTTTTCAATTAGGTTTTCTTCAAATGATTTTTCAAGAATTTGTCTAACTATTTCTCCTCCTGGAAAAATGGTACTTCATAAACTTGCAATTACATGTAGGATGAAAATATAAATACAAAATGTAATATTTAAGAATACATTATTACTGTTTTTATATTTTCCATTTTTAGTTATTTTTATAAAATATTTTATAAAACAAATTTTATAAAATATTTTGATATTGTAAAAACCACCACTAATAAAACATTATTTTGACTATGAACCCATTGCAATCCCATAAGTAAACTTAGTATACAAATTAGTGATAATAAGACCTATTATATATATTTTTTTGAAAATTTTTAAAAATGTGTTTTCAAAAATATTTAAATTCAAAAATTTATTTTTGATTTTTAAAATATTTTTTTTTCTCACAACCTATATGTGTTATATATCATTAAAAAGGGCATAAAAAGAGCTAAAAAATTACACCTTTCCCATGATTCTTACTTTATTAGGAGAGGAGTTATGGCCATTTAAACGTTTTCCCGCAGCGACATTTTGACCGTTTTTTGAAAACTTTACATGGCCGTATTTCGGAAACCGTTTGAGATATTAAGCTGAAAATTGGTATTTTTTTTATTCTTCATGAAGGTAACCTATATTCCAAATTTTATCATAATCTGAGATGGTGATGGAAAAAATCTCTTAAAAGTGTGTTGATTTGACACGGAATGACCCTGACGGGGGAAAACCACATAATATATCAAATATGAAAAAAACACTTAACAGCATTCATTCTGCCCAAATTTATCAACAAAAAAATCTATACTTGAAGAAACTTTACCCTCAGACACAGGACCTACAAGTGATAGTCGGTTAAAACTCAACTGGGATTGAGTAATAAATACAAAATAGGCCTGAATCAGTTGCACTTGTTCCAGACACCTGCAGAAAAAAAGGTCCCATCAGATGCGGAGAAGGTATGCCCCACTAATCCAGAATGTTGGAGAAGGAGGTACCCCAGAGGAATTGACAGTAGAAGAAGAAGTAAACAATTATCTGGAAGGACCATTAGCCAGTCCAGATTGTGATGTTGGGAAGTATTTGGCAGTACAAAGTGCCAAATACCCTCATTTAAATGCAATGGCAATAAAATACCTGTCTGCCCACTCGCGACAGTGTTTTCTGAAAAACCTTTCTCAACTTCAGGAGCTATATGTGACTAGCGATGAAACTAGCTTGACCCACAACGTGTTCAAATGCTTGTGTTTTTGAACAGAAATGTACATTACCTGCCAGACTTTTAAATATTAAAAACTATCCTATTTGTATTAATTTTTTACTTTTTATGTTGTTCGTTTGTTTTTAATTTTTGTTTTGTTTGGGAGACAATGTAAATAGGCTTAGGAATTTTTTCAAACATCATAAAATAAGAAAAGTTCACATTTTTAACTTTAAAATAAGTCATTACTTTATTCTGATATGTTTTTATGTTTAAAAACATTCCTATTGATAAATCAAGGTTGAAGGTTTTGTGTAGCCTATTACATTAAAACAGAACTTTTAAAAGGTTTTGTTATATGACCAAGATGTCAACTAAATTAATTATTAGAGAACTAGAATGTAAGCTAATATAACTTGAAAGAATCGAGAATCGACTAAAGAATCGAGAATCGAACGGAAAATTTTAGAATCGGAATCGAAAATTTTAGGAATCGGCTCATCCCTATATATATATATATATATATATATATATATATATATATATATATATATATAGAGAGAGAGAGAGAGAGAGAGAGAGAGAGAGAATGGACTAATAGAATGAATTTTAAACTAATTGTTTTACAGCGAAAAATAAATACAATGTGTACTTTAACCTACCAAAATACTATATAGAGTTAAATTCCTTTGAAAATGTTTATGGATTGAACAGTATATCGGCGATAAAAAATAATAGAATGACTAAGTTCGCTACATCCAATAAATTATTATTATACCTTTTGCCAAATAATTTAATTCATTCAACAAAATAGAAAAAAATGGTTAAAGAAACGATGACGTCATACGAAACACATTTTGTGCTCCGTTACATAATAGACTAAACGGACGAGTGCACAATCCGTTAAGGATGCATATATTCGCGTTCTGATGCAAAAGGTGAACCGATGACGGTAAGGATTATAAATAGACGAACAAAAGTCATGTTTATGTCAAGGATGACACAGTTTTTCCTTTGTGTTGCTTAGGGTGGGGTGCGGCGATGCTATTGTGCACGGCCTTCGCGCGCCCAGAGCGAAGAAATTGCCAATGGTGACATGATTTCCTTACTATTTATAGGTCACCACAGATGGGCTCGAAGTGCAAACCTCTACGATCTCTTGGTGGGTTAAGCTGTATTTGGCATCACTACTGTCTTATAAAAACAAGAAAAAAAACAATTTTTAAAAAAAGTTTAATTCCTAGCTCAATAAAGAAAAATTTTATTTGTTAGTTATTATTAAGTGATTACAATTAATATAAATAAAGTTAGATAACCTATGTTATTTATTTTAAGGCAAATGGGACGGAGTAAATATATTGCATAACTTGCCCCTTTTATGAAAAGTTTTTCTCCCATATAAAACTAAAACTAATTTATTAAATTTAATTAGGAATTAATATTTGAAAAAGTTTTTAACATCAAGTGGCATCCACTACAAGTTTAAAAAAATGCATTTGAACTTGAGCGAATGAATAAATAATGTTTTACTAACGATTCAAAATTTCAACAGTGTATATACAAGCATGCTGTGAACTAATAGTTGAATTGACCAATGCCTAACTAAAGTGTCTAGGAGGAGATAAGCTAAATGACTGCCAGAATTAAACTGATATGGTAATAAAATTCAAAATAAAATCACAATAAAACTATCAAAATAAAAAACAATTTGTATTAAAAACTGGAAATCCAAAACCGGCTATCGGGGAGAACATATCGCAAACGCTCCGGCTATAAATCCAATAAAGTCATAAAATATCGAGGCCTACACTAAACAGTTTAGGTTGAGGCAAAAAGGAGTGGAACACAAACGATGGGCGGTCAGTGATAGTGGGATGTCTGGACTAGATCACGTCGCGCTGTCAGAGGAGGTGTGTGCTCAGCTATCAGATGGTCGCCCTTCACTTTGCGGCCCTCGTTCAAGCAGATTAAACACTATGTGCTTCTCAAGGACGTTCCCAGGAGGTGTTCGGACACCCCCCCCCCCCGACATAAATAGGCCTAGGTGTTATTTATACATATAAAACATTAAAATCTACCTGGTTTTTATTTAGTAATAAAATGTAACTATTATTAGGTCAGTAGTCAAAAACTTGAAACTAGAATCTACAGTTTAAATTTTATTATAACTTGTTGATTTATTTATAGCAAATTATAAAACATCTGAAAAAATACCTTCTAGTATTTTTGTTATTTTTTATTAAAAATACAAGCATGATAAAAATTACAGTATTTGTTTCAATTTTACTCTTGGAAACCAGAAAGGACTCCCGGTCGCCCTCTTCCCGAGGGCATATTTTTGATCCCCTAATTCACTATTTAGACATCCCCAAAAATTCTATCTTGTGAACGTGCCTAGAGCTTATATATGACATTCAAGTGTAGTTAAAGCAGAGTCTACCGCTGAAAAGTTGCCTTTGGTGTGTGTAGGATGCAGAAAATAATAACTACCGACACTTCCTCATTGTTAATCTAGTAACAATGTTCTTTCAATGCGTTAAAGTGAATATTGTAAAAGTACCTTAAAGATTAAACGAGATTAGGGAAAGATATTCGAATAAAACTGAAGTAAAAAACCAAATATCACAACATTATACTATAATTTATAACTCTCTCTCTCTCTCTCTCTCTCTCTCTATATATATATATATATATATATATATATATATATATATATATATATATATATAGAGAGAGAGAGAGAGAGAGAGAGAGAGAGAAAGAGAGACAGATAAATAAATAAAGGAACGATTCCGAAACGCGCGGTTGATATTTAAACACAATTAAAGTTTACGATTTTAATTGAGTAAATTCTACAAGTAAAATATTGTTACAACAAATGCAATTTATAATATTAGCGTAGTAAAAACTCGATATTAGAACTCAACAAATATTAAAACTTGTAAAAAGCTAAATATTAGCGTAAAATAAATAATAAAAATTTAATTAACTAATAATAACTAATCAAACTCCATTAGAAATGCGTTACACTTCTCTTTATAGTACGTTCTCAGATGAGATTGTAAAACGGGGACTTTTAGTTTTGTTCAGTTGGCAGCGTCATTCATTATGCGCTTAATGAAATACCCACGCAAAATACAGTTAATTGCCTACTTTATAAAGTGTCTAGTTTTTACGTGAAACTACGTCATTTAAATACTACTACTCCGTCTTCATTCATTGAGTAGAAGTTGTTTTTTAAAAGATAAAATATAACATTAGTTTAATTGAAAGACTTAAGTTTTCGCCTGTATGAACAATTTTAAATTTTTTGTGATGATTTACGTTTTATACTTCAACATTCGTTAAAGCAAAATTACCGCTAACAACACGAATAAACGGAGTAAATATCAAATCAGTAATAAACTTTAAAGCTCATTGTCTTTTACAAAAAAATACATTAGTAAAATTGTACAATGTTGCAATTGAACGCTGTTTAGCCTACCCAGTCGGGTTTTAATGTGATGTAATTCGATTTTATTCAACACTGCTTTCTGAATCATGAAATGTTTTCACATGCTGTTAGAAAAATGTACACAATTTTTTTCCTATTGTAAAATTTCTCATTATTTCTTTTAGTTTTGAACTCCTTTACTTATCCCAGATCTAATTCAGGTAAGCAGTCTTGCCAACGTGATGATCATAATTTCCTCCTATTTCAAGTTGAGTGCGGACCACGCAACTTTGCACTTGGCCTTGAGAGATCGCAGTAGGCGAGACGAAAGGTAGATGGTTATATAGCCTACCCAGTCGGGTTTTAATGTGATGTAATTTGATTTTATTCAAAATTGCTTTCTGAATCATGAAATGTTTTCACATGCTGTTAGAAAAATGTACACAATTTTTTTATATTGTAAAATTTCTCATTATTATTTTTAGTTTTGAACTCCTTTTCTTACCCCAGGTCTAATTCAGGTAAGCAGTCTTGCCAACGTGATGATCATAATTTCCCCCTATTCCAAGTAGAGTGCGGACCACGCAACTGTGCACTTGGCCTTGAGAAATCGCAGTAGGCGAGACGGAAGGTAGATGGTTAGTATAAATATTTCTTACAAACATAAGGGCTGTCTAAACACTGACTAGCACGATACAGTCGATATTAGATAACTCGATGATACAGTATCTTCGTTGAGGAATAACAAACTATCTTGAAATATGTGTAGACATATCGGATGCAGAAGTTCTTGGTGTGTAGAACATTCTGAATATGTAGCATGTTTTCAGAAGTGGTAGTACACGAGAAATTTCGTGCGATCCCTCAGGACCAAGTGCGCGTTACGTGCTCCGCACTATACAAGGGAATCATTATTTCATTTTCTTGGTCCTACCTAATTCCATCTAGCATTCCTTGGATGATAAAAAGGTGTAACGGGTGGACACCACATTAACTCTATGAAAACTATATCTACCTGATGTCTTCCTCAGATTAGGGGAGATGCATGCCCCTATTACAACTGTAGTAGACAGTATTTCGAAGTCAGTACTTCGGCATACTTCAGTGTCTCCCCTAATCTAGAGAGGAGACTCATGGAAGTTATAATTCTAAACAGATTCAACGAATGCCTTCCTCACCATTACAAACAACATAGCGTTAATATGAACATATAATAAAAATACCTAAATTTGTATTAATAACGGAACTACGGTTGCGGTTACACTCTGGAACTGTTGTGCTAATGGCTGACGCCGATCGGTAGCCTACAAAGCAACAAATAGATACACAATACTAATGGAAGCGATTCCAGGCGTGTAGGTGTGTGGCCCGAGATATACATGTCTTGAGCGCGAATAGAAATCAAGTCGGCGATGACGTCACCGTGGCTCGCCAGATGTGCGGACATGTGTGCGTATGTTGTAGCACACCACTGTGCGAATGGAGAAGCGTAACCTCGGCGTGGATGATTTAAGTAACGAAGTCTCTAGTGAGAACATTCGAATCTGTAAGAATATTCTATGCATAACAATTTAGAAAAACCAATATTTTTGCAACAAAACGTAGTGATTTTGTAATAAATAACACCATCCTTTAACCACAATAATTTATTAACCTTATACATTTCGGCTGCAATACAGCCATCCTCATAAGCAAAAAAACTCTAATCTGAGGATGTTAGTATTGTAGCCGAAATGTATAAGGTAATAAAACATTATTGTGGTTAGAGGACATTTGGTGAAATTTATTACTTAAGGGCATTGCAAATTAACTAAGATAAATTGTGTCATGTTGATGGATATATCATTGCATCTCACAAATGAGGTTGACGCCCTTCTGATAGGAATATGGCGAGACATACTGAAAATACCCGCTAATAGGCCTACATTGTGACGGAACTTCGATTATTCGGATTGAGGGTTAACTCAGATAATACGAACTGGTAAAATGATTAAAAACGTGATCATTGATGTAAAAAGAGCCTCTACTTTATATCAAATGATAAATATACATATAGTGCATTTCCAATTAAATAAGTTATTTCTTGGACGTTAATACACGTTTTGAATGTATACGTTTTAATACATATAGATGAAGGAAACGTATTTCACGGCTTTCTATAAAAGCATGGCAAAACGTACATACACAATTTTGCTATTTGTGTATATTAACAAAACACGGTTAATCCGGATTTCGGATAATCGAGGCACTCATATAGTTACAAAATCCAGTCTCGTAGCAGAGGGAAAGGACATTAAACGTCTTTAGTTGATACATAAATCGCTAGAATCTCTATGTCACTCCTGAGAAATGTCGTGTTACGCGAATTTGCCGTTTTTCCCTTCGAAAAACTCTATTTGTATTATAAATAGAATAAATATGATATACAGGTACAGTATTAGTAGCCTACATAATGGATCAATTACCAGAAAGCCTGAAACATAAATCTCTAATCTACTCACAGAATTATTAAATTTAAAATATAGCTATTGAACACTTTAATAAAAAAGTAACTTCTACAATTTTTATAGTTTTACTTTTCCAAAATATCCTATCCTACGGGAATTTTAATCTGGGACAGAAGATGATACTTATTCATTGGCTAATTTACGTTACAAAATAAGTTCAAAACTGTTACTACTCTAACATGAGAAACAGTAGTCACAGATTCAAAAAGCCACAGATCCATGTCATAGATGATGTCAAGGACAGTTTAATGCAAGAGCTCTTAGCACTTCCCGTTTGTAGAACAGTAACACTCCCATAATAAGTGCCATCTCTGTGGGCAATGCACCGTGAAAAGCCTGCTTGCAGCATCATCTTGGAACTGTTTTTGGTTTAACCTTAAATCTTTACTGAAGGTGAATCAGTTGTATGAATAATGTATTTGTTTTGAAGAGAGGAATTTGATGCGGGGTCAAAGGTCGTGTTGAACGAGGAGATAAATATATTCAAATTATTGTCACCCATTCAGTATTACATTCTTCTTTATAAACGTCCACTAACACGAATGACTCTTTTGGTTTTTAAGAGCTGAGTTGATTTGGTTCGAAAATTTGATAGTATTAGAAAAGATACTGATTCGGTAGAAAACTATCTACGCGCAGTAGTGCGAAGGAAAGGTTTGATATTTTATCCAAACGGGGTCACTTACAGATCGAGATATAACAAAAGAAGTCTAATGTAGTAGTAATATAGTGCTTTTACTTCTGAATCTACCGCTGATATCTTTGCCTCTGCAAAACAATCTAATGAAGGGGAAGTAGAGAGGAAAAAGGTTCAGAATTGTATCCTAGTGGGATTACTTATCACATGTAATACAGTATAAAAAAAGAAGTCTAATAAAGCTAGTAATATATCGACCTTACTTCTGTATCTACCGCTGATAACTTTGCCTCTGAAAAACAAGTAGAGGGGAAAGTAGAGCGGGAAAAAGGTTCGAAATTCTATCATAATGGGATTACTTATTACTTGTAATATACGAAAAAAAGTCTAATAAAGTAGTAATATACTGATCTTGTGTCTGCCGCTAACAACTTTCCATCTGGAAAAAATTTACTTAAGGGGAAGTAGAGCACAAAAAGTTCGAAATTGCATCCTAACGAGATCACTTAAAACTAAAAATAAGAAAAAAAAAGTCTAAGTAGGTGATGAACTAGCCTTGTGTCTACCGCTGTTTACTTTGCCTCTGAAGTTATGTGTGGATGGACACCGAAAACAATTGCTACCAAACCTCTAACACCAACTCATAACATAAAATAACCGCAAGCTTTGCTATTGTAACGAATTGGAAACTCTTGCCTCACCGTCATTAATATTTCATCCACTTCTGCGTCACTATCTCAGAGGTACAATTAACAGCAGCAGACAGTATACAATGTTTGTTCACAGTATCAACAACTGTGAAAGGCAGCTCACTCGAACCGACGAACTGCTTTCAACGTAAGCTATAGCAAACAGAACGTACACAGAAATAACCGCCAGATACGAGCATAAATCGATTCACCAACACTCCCCGCGTTTGATTTACGCGCCACTCTTGAGTAAACCGGGAAGCTGCGTGCATTATCTGTCAACCTAATTCGACAAACAGTTTCCGGTAAGCTCCCCCCCTCGACTCGTATTAAACAGCTGAAATCGCCATAAACATACGACGCATTTCGTGCAATAAATACGGCCTTAATTGTTTTTTATTACCTCGTTAAAGAAGGCAGCTGGTTTAGGTCTTGACTATATTAGTTTAAAGAACACCAAATCTCAGCTGTTTGCTTAGCCTTGATAGTTACTATCGATGTTTGTTTGACTTTAAAAAACGGATAAAACTGACAATATGGACTTCTATACATTCAACTTTAGTAAATCGATTACAGCAACATGATTTATTTTCTTTGTGTTGGCAATACTTAAATGAGGGAAGAATAAAACTCAAAATAATAAAATTGATGTTTTTGGTAAAGGTTCAAAAACGGTATTACAACTAAACAAGTGATATAAACACTTTTAAAATTCAATTCCTACTTAGGCCAACAGAGAAAAAATTATTTGAGTTACTTTTTATTAAATAATTACAAGTAATATAAATAAAGTAACATAACCTATGCAACACAACAGCTGTTCTGTTAAATAACCTGTAATATAAAATCAGCTGTTTTCCGAAATCATATGTTATCACTTAACTTAAGCAAAATGGGACGAAATAACTATATTGCATACCATGCCCCTTTTGTCATAAGATTTTCTTCCATATAAAACTAGAAACAATAATTAAATTTATTCAATGATTTTATAGTTGAAAAAGTGTATTAACATCAAGTGTCTCCACTACAAGTTAAAAAAAATGTATTTGAATTTGAGTGGATGAACGAAAAATATTTTACTAACGATTGAAATTTGGTGATTTGTGAAAAAGAGAACAGAAAAAACTAACAGAAGGAACTGAACAATAAAAACAAATATTTTAAGCAAACAGCATCAATTAGGATAATAAGACCGATGATTGTCTTAAAGTGACGACTTGTCCACATAACGTTCAATTTGTAAAACACGGCTGACTTGTCTTGAAATATAAACTATCTACCTAAGCATGAAAACATTAGTCCCATCATTGCATCTCTACCTAACCGCTTTCTGGATAAAACTTCTGACAACAGAATACTCTTTTCATGGACACTATTGCGTCTCCATCGTGTCGTTTGCCGAAAAAAGCCATTTTATCGTTTACTCTCTCATTAACATCGTTTAATATTTTTCATATCAAATACTTCCAGTGAATACATCTTAGTTCATTATAAAATGGGTAATCATTCAGTATAAATATGGTTGCGAGATAAGTATATACACAGGGAAGCGTTATGCTTAACCTCTACGTAACCTCGAAGCCCATCCGCATGAGTGCTTAATTTGTTAATGTACACCTCCCTTTCTTACCGCACGTAAAATTACTTACATTTAGTCCATTGTGAGTTTTTTGTAATTTTTTAAACACTCTTTATAGTTCCCTAATGAAAGAAGTACTTCTGTATCTCTAGGCATTGAACTCCCCTCAGTGTAACAATTACTATACGAACCGTCTTAAATTCTAATATTCTTCAACAATTATATTTAATATAGTAAACTTGGCTTAGTTTTATCCTAATACGTAAAGGATACGTTATCGAAGTTTGTACACCTATACAGAAAACGGGCGGAAAACATTACAGTATTTTATAACATTTTCTACCACTAATTCCCCATTATATTCAAATGCATATCTATACAGAATTTATTTTACGTTTTGCTACCAACATCGTTTAGTTGGTAAATGATATAATTTATATTCCAATGAATAATACATATAAAGGTATTATGACGGTCAACAAAGGCTCATTTCCTTTCCCCCAATCAGCAACTCATGGCTTCTCTGAGCTAAATAGTATTTCTCAAACCTCCTGGTTTGGTTATTTAGCATCTTAGCGATGTGAACTGGGGTAACAGTATCGGCAACCTTGTCGGGTTTCAAATACCTTTATAATTTTATTCCTACCATACCAGCAGCGATGACAAAATCCTTACCAGCCGCGGTAGTACAAATCCAGACCGATAGGTGCGCATGAGTTCTTGCGCGTTCTAAACGCCAAATCACGTTCCGCGTTAACGTTAATGAATGAGAAAAATTTGAAATCCGAAAACCGTGACCGAACAGCAATCGATAAAGATATATTTACGGTGTATCTAATAAACAGGTCCGAATATTCACAACGCAGCGCGTGTACTTAGGCGTTAAATCTTGTTGGGTAATCGGATGAGGGGAAGGTCGTGTCGGTCGTCTCAGTAGAGACCGGTTCTTTCATTCATCCGCGCCACACCTGCTAAGCCGTCAACTATCGCAGATTGATCTTTTATTACCGACCACAGATGAGCATTGTTTTAGGCGGCGTGTGAAATCAGTCACTCCGTCGACACTGTTGCGTTTATGGCGGTTGCAATAGGACCTCGCTATAGCCAATCTTTAGAATAATTCTCCAGGATTTTTAACAATTTTCACCTTTTCTACGCTGCACTTTATTCACTTTGTCTATATTAACGATCTATTCTACCCGTCATACAACTCACCAAGTTTAATGTTATTTCAAATTTGCATAATGAAACAATATACTTTTTCACAGCTTCTCTTGGAATTTAAAAACCTGTACACTTACAGTTATGTTGTGTTTTGGTATTGCGTATATTCTGCCATGCCTGTTTTAACTGAAAGCTAGCTGACTTAATCACGGTTGAGCTTTGTGTTAAATTCACGGCTACACCTCCCAGAAGAAAACATATCAGCGGCAGATAATGTAATTATTTAATTAATTAATAATAATATTACACCATGGTCCTGAGCGAAGGACCAAAGAAAGATTAAGCCGATAGAAACTGTGGATCAGGGTAGACTGAGAGGCAATTATACAGGGTGCGGCAGCATAACTTCCTTTTTTTAAATGCTCGCGATTCAGTTAGTTGATGTTATAGCGGAGCGTTAGTTGTCTCGTTCAAGAGGAGGTACAGTAACGTTTTGTCCCAATACGTTTTAATCGCCATCATGAGTTGAAATAGTGAGGAGCGGGCCTTTGCCGTTTAGGCCTACTTTTCGAGCGGATGTTCGGTTATTGCAACACAGCGCACATTTCGGAATCGCTTTAATTTAGCCCCGTTGGCTCCCGTCCCAGACCGCAAATCAATTGTTACACGGGTCACTACATTCAGACAAACTGCAAGTGCGACAAAACGAAGAACTGGTGTCTCTCGGCCCGTTAGATCACCTGAGAACATTGAAGCAGTGAGAGCGTCAATGTTGCGATCACCACGGCGTTCTGCGCGCAAACACGCATCTGCCCTTGGACTATCCGATCGTTCTGTGAGAAGAATTCTTCGTGATGATCTTCATTTTCATCCCTATAAGATGGCGATAATGCAGGAACTTTCAGAACGTGACTTCAATTCTCGGATGAACGCGTGTGAGCTTCTTCTTGATGTCGGGAATGGCCGGCACGCTCTCCCGATCTGTACCCTTGTGATTTTTTTTTATGGGGTTTTTTGAAATCCCGTTTTTATGTGAACCGTCCAAGATCCCTACAAGATTTGAAGACCAACATCCAAGAAGAAATTGCCAACATAACACCTGCTACGCTAACAAGAGTCATGACAAACGCCAGAAATCGGTTTACGCAATGTATGGAGAATGAGGGATGCCCCCTAACGGATTCGATCTTCAAAACAATGTAAATTAAAACTTTAGACACGTACCTACATTATAAAAAATAAATAAATATTTTCAGATGCATACAATAGTTTTTATTGAGCTTTCAAAAAAGGAAGTTATGCTGCCGCACCCTGTATAAATGAATGGATATTGCAGTGTACCACTAGACATCCTGGAGGTCTGGAGATGGCCGTTAAAGTAACAGCTCAAGACAATGAGGCTTGTACTGGGTCCATGTTTACAGAGGTATCACACTACGGGCAAACGATAAAACACTGTTACATTCCTAAGTTTAGATTGAAAGACACAAACAACCGTTCGGGATTGAAGAGTAACTTGACGGGATCGTCGTGTTAGCAAGACTTATAGACCCGCAGGTTTGATAAATTAAGAAGACACTGTATTTATTAACTCGTTTAACGAATGCCCTGTCAGCAGTCTTTTGTTATGAACTGTTATTTTTGGACTTTGCTTGTCAAACACCCAAAGCCGGCCGCGCTAAGCAGTGATCTAAGATAGGATTAGGGAGACGGGAGGGAAGATTTAACGCTTGGCAAACTATTGGATTAACACAAGGGGGAAAATTAAATTGTCGTTTCTGCTTTAAAGAAATTAATGGTTTTATTTAATTAAGTATATAGTATCTTTAGAACCACAATGGGGGTTGGGCAAACCGAATTTCCCAGTTTAAACTAGAGCTGACAGTTTGTCTCTCTGAATTAGGTTAATTTGTGATGCGATGTTTTATTGTTTTCCAAAAATTACATAGATATTTAGTTTTTTTATTATATCAGATTTCATATCTTGTCGTGCTAGTTTATCTATTGCCAGAGCTAGAAGCCGCAATATTCTACGCTAAAATCCCCCGGCTATCCGTAGCCGCAGTCTAGACACACGCAATTCTCTCGTGGCGGAAACGATAGCCACACCATTTTGTCCTTTTGATAACACAGTTTAATCACAGAGACGAGAATTAACAATCAGTCAAGATTAAAACTGTTCTATCTTTGGGGCAGTCAAGAATAAACCTATTCTATCTTTGGGGCAGTCAAGAATAAACATGTTCTATCTTTAAGACTAAAACTGCTCTATATTTGGGGCAGTCAAGAATAAACCTTTTCTATCTTTGGGGCAGTCAAGAATAATAAACCTGTTCTATCTTCGACCATCAAGAATAAAACTGTTCTATCTTTGGGGCAGTCAAAAATAAACCTGTTCTATCTTTGGGGCAGTCAAGAACAAACCTGTTCTGTCTTTGGGTCAATCAAGAATAAAACTTCTCTAATTTTGGGGCAGTCGAGAATAAACCTTTTCTATCTTTGGGGCAGTCAAGAATAAATCTGTTCTATCTTTGGGGCAGTCAAGAATAAACCTGTTCTATCTTTGAGACAGTCAAGAATAAAACTGCTCTATCTTTGGGGCAGTCAAGAATAAACTTGTTCTTTCTTTGGGGCAGTCAAAAACAAACCTGTTCTATCATTGGGACATTCAAGAATAAAACTGCTCTATCTTTGGGACAGTCAAGAATATAACTGTTGTATCTCTGGAACACCCAAGAATAACAATTATCTCTTGGTGGAGTCGAGAAAAAAATCTATATCTGGAGTAGTCAAGAATAAAACCGTCCTATCTCTGGAACAATCAAGAATAAGACTTTTGTATATGGAACCAAAACTGAGCTCTTGGTAAAGTTGAGAATAAAACATTTTAATCTCTAGAACAGTCAAGAATAAAAAAGTTTTATCTTTGGAACGGTCAATAATAAAACATTTCCTTCTCTGGTATAGAATCAACGTACTTCTCTCGGTGCAAGGAAGGATAATATCATAGTTCCTGCTCTAATCCTATCCACATTGCCATACCTACAAGCTCCGACCCCGAACGGCTTCATCAAGGATATCCCTATTTCCTCCAGAAAAATAACAGAGTTATAACAAAAAATTTTGAGTCTCAACGGTTGCGACATCCCAGCTGCTTCAAAAGTCTTTTCAGTTTAATCGAATTCATTAATGCAGTTTATTACAATAGATGGAGCGAGAACTCACTGTCTGCCCGAGATGAGTAAAAACTATCGAGTTACACCGAACAGCTGCCCAAGTGTAACTCATGCATGCATTCGTCCAACAACTGCAGATCCTGCGCAGAGCCAATGATGGAGCCTAACAAGTTGTGGGTAACTTGACAACGTAATAAGGGTATAGCTTAGTAGTAAAGCCATTAACTTTCAATGCAAGTTGTAAAAATATATATAAAATTAATCATTTAATAAACAATATTTACACTTATGTTACAGCTCAGCCTGTAAGATTAGACATACACTATTAATATATATATATATATATATATATATATATATATATATATATATATATATATATATATATATGTTATTAATACATACAAATATTTCAAATACAGGAATAGTTCTAAGTTATATATTACTGAAAGTTTTTCACCAATAAAATAAGTATTAGCATCTTCAGGTATATTTTTATGTAAGAAACTTTCGTTATGTCATTGTTTTTCCTGAAGATGCAAATACTTATTTTATTGGTGAAAAGCTTTAAATAATATATAAATTAAAACTATTCTTCTATTTGAAATATTTTTATTCATTAATTATATTACAAGAAAACGTATCACCATATTTAACATTATATATATATATATATATATTAGTGCAGGAGAGGCAGGGTAAAGTTTGGGGCACACAGTTATGCACATTATGTGGCCAGCACCGAGTTCAGCTGCCCTAAAGGAGTGACCTTTAGATACTCATTTCACACTCTGAACCGACTTTGGGCTAAAAAATCCCAGATTTTTGGCGCTATTGGCAATCGAACCAAGAAACTTTAGTTCCGTTCAGCTTGGGCCTTCACGCTTGGCCCTTCAGCCACCTTAAAATTTGGAATTTTAAAATGTTGACTCCGTTATTAATAGTAGATGAAATAGTAATTTTATCTATGATGTGTCTGTTTTATTGTGTTGGAAAACAAATTTGACTTGTAAATGGATATTTATTAAGAGTTTTGAAAATTGTGATTTTTATTATGTTTTCTATAATGTTATGCATTTTATAAATCGTAACTTATGTTGTATAGTTGTTTAATTAAAACTGAGCTCTTGAAAAGGAATTTCGGAAAGAAATTCGAAACGTTGGGTGTTAAAAAAAGCAAAATTGTGTGTGATCTGTCATTAGCCTATATAAACAAATTCATAGTTATTAACAGAAAATAAATAAAAATATTATAATAAGAAAATTGTAAATAATTATTTAGTAAATATGGCCGCATTCAAAATACCGTATTGATTTTGCATGTAGACGTTGTTTGTCTATTGGGTGTGGCCTCTCCTACGGAACTGTTACGTCACTCACTGATGCTTTGAAGTTCACGCCGACAAATACAACTAGGAATTGCATGAGGTAGACTAAGCATAAGTCCGAATTCTAATTCTTGGAAGCATTAGTATACAGTCTTACGGAAGGTGTTTACAAATACGCAGCGAGACCAAACCAAACCTAATTCTACCGCTGATAAACTAGCCTCTGGGAGCTGCACTCTGACGTCCAGACACGAGTCCATGCGCATGACAGTAACTAAAGTGTATCCACATGATAGCAGTTGTTACTGCAGTTGACATTCGGATGCAGGCCAGCTTACAGTGGAAACAAAAATGGCAATACCTTTACCGAAAAGGGAAAAAAATTACCCTTGCCTATACTACTACAAAGCGACGTTACCCGATCCCGAGGAGTGGAAGATCTATCCCCAGGACTTCACTATTCTCAAGGTCTAACGGGTGGGTTATCCCCATCTAGGACCAAGTCCCCAGTCTGGGTATCCGGGCCTTAGGTAATCCCCCTCGGGAGTGGATAAAGGTCCGATTGCACTACCTGGGTCGAACTAATCAGACAGGGTTTAGAGGTACGGAAACCTGGCTGTTCGGAAGATCCTACTGGTCCCAAGTAGTGCTGGAAAAGCGGTCGAACTGTAATGTCTGGATGAAGACCCAAAGGTCACCAGTCCAGGCCTTACAGCAAGGTCAATGACTTAGATACTGGTACAACGCCGTCTAGGTCTGACGCTAGTCACGAGTTTGAGGTTGGATTTGTGGAGGTAGAGGTTTCGCATGGTAGACTGAAGATAATCCCCACATGAAGAACTATCTTTGTGTACCTTGGCAAGAAGGTGGAGTAGGAAGTCAGGCACTACTTGCCACATTCTTCTGTGTCAACATCATTTTACTTCTTACACTTTTCATAAAAAATCCCGTAAGTTTCCTTTCACTGTTCAGGCTAACAACAAAAACAGATTTTTGCTTGATAAGCCTTTATCACTATAAATGTGTCCCATACAATGTGCCTGGACAACTGAAAATATCTTGATCCTTTAGTCTGCTTCAAAGAGCGCCATTGAATATTAGAGCAAGTGTTGCTCAGTATCTTAATCCTATATGCATATGCATCCCATGTCCCTAGCCACCTGAGCGATGATAGCCGTACTTGTGAATTTAACTTCAAAGTGCTATCAAAATAGTGGAACATATAAAGAAAGCTGATATTTACCATAAACTGCTAAACTTCCTTCCCCATAAATACGTGCACACAAACACGAACGAGCTCCCCCCCCCCACACACACACAATGTAATACGTTCAGTACACAGATATATCCGTTCTGTGTAAAGACAATTCTTATAAATAACCCATTTCCTATTGCGGTCTGTTTCCACGCTGAGGTAAATAAACACACCCGAGACTTGGCCACAAAGTCAGCTGTTTTATTCGACCGTCTCAAAATAAACATAACCTACAAAATAACCGCATACCGAGTCAGCTGTTCTACTTCAAACGGCCGCAATCTAGATATAGACCGATAATCCGCATATTTACAGCTCGCTAACGCCAAACAATACCTTCTGTTGAAATTATACTTTCAGTGTGGAACTGCGTGGCTGGCAAAGTTAAGTAAATAGGATCGGATATGTAGAATCCGATCGCCAAGATTTCTCAATCGCCGAGTCGGGTTGCGCAAACCGGCATCTGTTCGATCTTTGTACCTACTCCAGCTATGTTCACGATCTGATGTTGTTTGTTATTAAAAAAAAAAAAAACAATGAAATTGGACGTCTTTACCTTTTGAAATTATAAACTCGAACGCTACAGTTCTTATTTGTAGGGCCGCCTCAAAAGTGGATCACTGGGTAAGAAAGATGTTCAATATCTCTTCTAAGGTCAACAAATACAATTCGTGGCTTTACGAGCTGTCATTTTAGTTGACACGTTTCGGATGGCATCCATCATTCAGTACGATCCTGAGAGTGAGTGTTTGTGTAGTTCTAACGTGTCTTCTAAAAGAGAGTTGGTCTAGGAAGGATGTTGTAGTGGTCATGATAACCATATTTGCTTTTTCGCCAGGGATATGTATATAATGTATGTTTTATAGCATCTACTATCGCTATCCGATTTCTAAACTTTACCTTCTCCCTTTCCTATTGTAGCAATGTTCCATCGAAAAGTTCCTTTCATTTATGGATTTATCGATGATTTCTCCCCATGTTAATGTCCACTGCACGAAATCATGCGGGTGGCTTGTTTGGCGCTGCTATCAACTCTGGTACCGGTCTCGCGTGGTATGGTCGAAACTCGCTCACCCCTGAGCACTAATTGGTAACTCTGAGCGAACAGTGTTGCCTAGTTCGAGCGTCAGGCTGTCGGTCTATCGCCTGTCCGTAACTCGTCTCTAATCCATGTGGCAACGCTGCATTTTTGGCTAAGCCTGATTTCATGCAGTGTACTATAATCTGGGCGTTCCCTTTAATTTTCTCTCTGGCGCCGTCCATTCCATAACAACGTTCGGTAATCTTCCCTCCGACATCCTCTTTACGTGTCCGAACCATCAGACGACTCCTCTAAATCTCCTTTACGACTGACCCATCTCCTTTACGACTGACCCCTTCTTCTCTATCATGTCCCTAATGCGTTCATTCGTTGTATATTCTGGTCTAGAGATTTGACATGATCTCCTAAGAGCGTCCTTTTCTACTGCGTTCTTGATCTTGTCTCCTTAAGACATTAAGAAAAAAATATAGAATAATAAAATTTGTAATACTGTACTATAAATAAATACTTCATAACTGAGTGAATACTTTAGAACTTGCTTGCTGACGCGTTTCGAAACAATCGTTTCATTTACGAAACTGACGCTACTTCAGGTCGCACAAGTTTTAATCATTGAATTTAAGATAATTACAACAAGCAACTTTAAAATTTATAAATACAAACACTCTTTCCATAACTATTAGCCCTCCATACAAGTTACAACCGCCCTTTACAGTGCTACAACATTAACTTTATTTTTACACCTTGAAAACAAATGTTCACAAACCGAGCCGCACGCGAGGTAGCTTCGTATTGTCTACTTGACATGTCCGCACAATTACGTCCTCCGCCATGTTTTCAATTGAACCATTAAGGCGCTGATGCACACCCATGAAGCGCGACAACAGCTCAATCTGTCGGACAAAGCGCGAGGCGGAGGCGGGGACATATTTGCATAGATTCAGTTTGATCAAATCATCACTTCATTGCCTAATCGTCCAATTCATTGCTTCATTTGAACGGCAATCGCTGTAAGTGCCGGGATATTGTTGCGCGTAAATTCTTAAAACATTCAACCCTTAAAGTATAAATAAACTAAATGATAATAATACCAAAACTATTTTTAAAAAAACAATATGTTAATTTTAAATATATATATATATATACATATATATATATATATATATATATATATATATATATATAGAGAGAGAGAGAGAGAGAGAGAGAGACAGAGAGAGCGGTAGTCTCGCCCTTATACTGTTGTTGGGTTCACCTCGTCAATGCTGGATGAGATCCTAGCGAAACGTCGGAACTGCGAATTTATGGATTGCAGAATGAACGGATGTACTCCAGATAGTAACTATTCATCAATTTTTCCATCCGTGAAGGAATACGTATCATATATATATATATATATATATATATATATATATATATATATATATATATATATATATATATATATATATATATATATATATATATACATATATATATATATATATATATATATACATATATATATATATATATATATATATATATATATAGAGAGAGAGAGAGAGAGAGAGATTGACTAAGGGAGAGATATGTAGTTTCAAGGAGAACTCATAGGATTATTATCACCTAGGTAGGACATAAAATATCCTAGGAGACGATTTAGGATGTCATGTCATCATGTGTGTATGGTCACGTCCTGCAGTATCATAAATAGTGGTTTATCCCTTTCATCCCCCTGAAGAAGTCAAAGGAATTACGTAAGAATTAGAAAAGGACATTATGTTGTTTTGGGAATATGGGGAAATTATGACTAGGGGGGTGACAGTCAGCCAGTACCCCCGTTAATAGATAAAAGTAGTCGTCCAGAGTGAAACACCATTGCTTAGCTTTCCACCATTTAAACAATTTACAATGCAGATACCCGTCCTAAAATCCAGCTCTATAACAAAAGCCCTGTCCCCACATTCCTACCCGCAGCCAGAGTCGCAGTAACAGACGCTACAAAACTTCAAGGGGGGACAAACCCCCTTCTCTAATTGGCTGACTACCCATTCCTCCCCTTTAAAGCCGTAGCCAGAGTCGCAGTAACAGACGCTACAAAACTTCAAGGGGGGGACAAACCCCCTTCTCTAATTGGCTGACTACCCATTCCTCCCCCTTAAAGCCGCAGCCAGAGTCGCAGTAACAGACGCTACAAAACTTCAAGGGGGGGACAAACCCCCTTCTCTAATTGGCTGACTACCCATTCCTCCCCCTTAAAGCCGCAGCCAGAGTCGCAGTAACAGAGGCTACAAAACTTCAAGGGGGGACAAACCCCCTTCTCTAATTGGCTGACTACCCATTCCTCCCCCTTAAAGCCGCAGCCAGAGTCGCAGTAACAGACGCTACAAAACTTCAAGGGGGGACAAACCCCCTTCTCTAATTGGCTGACTACCCATTCCACCCCCTTAAAGAAGTCTAAGCCACTATGAATAGAATTATATAGATAATGGGGTCCTGAGAATAAGGGGTAAATAATGGCACCCAATAGAGAGGACCCCCTTACGAAAACTAAATCAGGTTAAAAGAAGAGCTTCCAGATTGAGTCTTCTAATCCCGTCGACCTAATAGCGTCACACTCCTCTCTAAAACTCGTGTCAAAAGTTTCGTTAAAAATACCAATTAATTTTTTTAAAACTCTTCGTGGAAAGTACTGCTCTCCTCAGGATCGACAATATTAAAAGAACAGCTAAGCTGCCATCAACTTAAAGCGTTCAGCATTAGAGAGCCTAGAAGAGGTCTATATCCAAACAGCTAAGCTGCCATCAACTTAAAGCGTTCAGCATTAGAGAGCGTTGAAGAGGTCTATATCAGAACAGCTAAGCTGCATCAACTTAAAGTGTTCAACGTTAGAGAGCCTTGAAGAAGTCTATATCCGAACAGCTAAGCTGCATCAACTTAAAGCGTTCAGCATTAGAGAGCCTAGAAGAGGTCTATATCCGAACAGCTAAGCTGCATCAACTTAAAGCGTTCAGCATTAGAGAGCCTAGAAGAGGTCTATATCCAAACAGCTAAGCTGCCATCAACTTAAAGCGTTCAGCATTAGAGAGCGTTGAAGAGGTCTATATCAGAACAGCTAAGCTGCATCAACTTAAAGTGTTCAACGTTAGAGAGCCTTGAAGAAGTCTATATCCGAACAGCTAAGCTGCATCAACTTAAAGTGTTCAGCATTAGAGAGCCTAGAAGAGGTCTATATCCGAACAGCTAAGCTGCATCAACTTAAAGCGTTCAGCATTAGAGAGCGTTGAAGAGGTCTATATCAGAACAGCTAAGCTGCATCAACTTAAAGTGTTCAACGTTAGAGAGCCTTGAAAAAGTCTATATCCGAACAGCTAAGCTGCATCAACTTAAAGCGTTCAGCATTAGAGAGCGTTGAAGAGGTCTATATCAGAACAGCTAAGCTGCATCAACTTAAAGTGTTCAACGTTAGAGAGCCTTGAAGAAGTCTATATCCAAACGCTGGGCACTCTAGTCTATGGTCTCTCAAACGAAGGGGTCTGTATGGGTACGGTCATGTCGAAAGTACGATCACAAATTACGAGCTAGAATAGTTTTGGAAAATAGGGAGCCCATGAAGATCATGGCAAGACGAAAACAAGAGACACACAAAACTATTGCAACAACAGCGAACTCTACAGTGACAGAAAGATGAAAGCGACACGAATAAGACATCCTTTATGGTAACTTGTTTATTTCTCTTTGGTATGTTTGTGGATACTTGTCTTAAATATTGAGGCGTTGAACTCTTCGCGAGTTGAGAAACCATAGTCACACCTAAACCCATTTTTAGCGCTTCAAGCATTAGTCAAAAGCTAAGGACAACTTGTCACACATTACGTAAAAATGATGTCACCCATACATCTGTACGCTTGTTCAACCAAACGGCGCGTTTCGAAATCCTTGACACCGTAAATTACCATAACCGAACCACAACGGACGGACTGAGTGAAATTTTGTTAAAATGGGTCACGGAGTAGCTGTGGGCAGGTTATTGGTACTAATATGTGTTGTGCTTTACTTCACTGGAAATGTTCATTTACATCTTCGGAATGCAAAATCCTGCGATTAGGGATCTGATTGTTTCATGAGGACAAAGGATTTTATCCTGACGAAGATAAAGCAAGGGTAGTTTAGCTAAATGTTGATTTTACTTTCAAAATTACGAATAACACTTACCATTCATCGTGAACTTATATGGGGGGGGGTGTTCTGTTCTGAGGGGTGCCGACACTTACCGGAATATAGATAAATAACCTTTTTTATTACCGTACATGTTTTATTAAATGTTAATATTATGCTGTTATTAAATGTTAAGATAAGTCCTAAATCATAAGGTTAATTAAATAAAGTAGATATGTAAATGGAAACATTAGTAATAACAGACGAAATTATAATTCTTTGCTTAGTATTATTATTTATAATTATAATATGAATTAAAAAATTGTGTATGATAAATTATATTTATTATTAAACTCACACCCCCACAAACAAACACACACACACACACACACACACACACACACACACACACACACACACACACACATGAATTTTTGTAATATTTCCGGATAAAAAAATATTTCCATAAAAATCAAAATATAAATAAAAAAACATTTTTTGGTACATTGTGAAAGTTGGGGTCTCCCCTGAAATCAAATCCAATAGCCTGTACAAGTGATATAGTTAATTTTGGAAGCGACTGTTTGAAGATAAAAAGTTTAATATTTACTTAAATTTACATAGATGGAAGATAATATTCTTTTTTATAGTTACCTCTAGAAATTACAAACTGTACACTCGCCATTATCGCCTATAGTCATGCATACTTCAGTATCCAGGTCTTACGTGTATATATTTACCATTACTGTTGTATCTAAAAGATAGCTTACAAAACTGTTATTTCTGCACCTCCCAGAGGTAAAATTACAAAGGCAGACCATAGAATTATTAAATTAATTATTCCATCACATTACCTCATGGTCCTGAAGGAAAAAATGAAAGATTAAGGAGATGGAAACTGTGCTCCAGGGAAGACCTATTCTGCCTTCGTGATCTTTCCCGCGTATTCCAGGCCAAGGGACTTTATACCTCTATCGGTACATACACGTCCTTCCGAACCTTTTTGGCAATAATCCACAAGGTCTTAGAACCGCAAAAAATACAATTCTAGAGCCGTATAAATTATCCACAAAACCAACATGAAATAAGTTATTAACCAAATCGCATTGTTATTTGAAAGATACTGTTTACAGCTATTATTTAGCTAAAAACACGCAAGTTTGATATAAAACGAGTTTTCTAAAACTTCAAGCAAAACTTTGACATCATTCCTAACCCACAACTTAGTCACCACCAATGCCTTACTGTTTATTATAAAAATAACCTCATCTTAACGGTAAGAGCAACAATGACCCGCGGAGGTGCGGGATACCTGCCTCCTAAATCAGAGAGTATTCACGTCGCTTATGTCACAGTGACATCATCGCCGCAGCGTCTAGAAGGCCCTGGAGCGGGTTCATCGTCATTGCTAAAATTACGTCGGCGAGTTGGCAGCGCGCGTTGGCCTGCGGGGGGCTGGGCAATGTATTAATACAGTTCTCTCGCTTACCTACAACAGCCAAACCAAAACAGAATCAGCTTTTAGCATCAAACATAAACAGCTTAGGTTTTTGTTACATGGTAATTAACTGTAACATGTTAATTTTTCTATTAACTGCTTAACTGTAAACAATGCCAATCTTAAAACAATAAACATGGAGAAATGTTATAAATTCTTTTAAACCATCGCTAATGCCGACAATATCAGGCCAATTGAAAATGATGGACAAAATTAAGAAACACAATTTTTCTGAAAATGAACAGTACAGTATATACAAACGTACATTAAATGCAAAACAATTAAGAGATAAAAGTGTTAAATAGAACTATGATTTTTGAAAATGATTTGAATACCCAAGATAGTAACAAAAACTAAACTAAGAAGTAAACACTATATAGTAAATACTTAATAAACATAAACTACATTAAATGCAATACAACCTAAAGATATAATAATAGGTAGCAATAATTTATGAAAATGATTTTACTTAGGGTAATAACCGAAATTAAACTATGAACAGAATACCAGCTTTTGTTCAATGAAAAACCTTCTCTCTATATTTGAGAAATTGAATAATAATATGCAAAACAGGTTCATTTTGAAAACGTTTAAAAAAAAAAAAAATTTGAGGTTACTTTTTCTGCCACAGACGAGAACTAGAAGTGACTAGCCCTGGGCAACATCATACTTAAGCGTGTTAGGCGAAGAAAAGGTAGCGTAAGAGGACTACGAATTTTCTGTCACGGTGACTTGTCACTGACGGTACTAGTGACAAAATATGGACAATGCCAGTTCCAGTGACAATGGATCGATTGGAGTTTGCCTCCGTTGTGATTAGGCAAAACGTCACAATCTCTGAATGAAACGGCCGTTACTGATTGATTTGTCACTGTCACTGGATGAAACGGCTGTCATTGGTTGATTTGTCGCTGTCACTGGTTCTAATCATTTACGTCGTGTGTGGTCGAATTGCATCAGGCTCTAAGAAACAGTAGGCGCTGTTTCCCACTCGGTAATTTGTTCTTAATTTCGCAGTTTATTTTTAAAGAAATCGAGCCAACCAAAAAATAAAAAAATAGCGAGGCGTGGAATCATTTCCTCAGTGTTGTAAGCCTGCCTGTTATTGGCGCATACAGAGCAGTCTCAATATCCCGTGTCACCGGTGCTAAAGTCACCGGTAAAAGTCACTGATCCAAACTTGGCACTATCACTAAAATCACCGATCCAGTAAAGTCATTGGATCTACTATCACTAATGAGGACAATGAGAAGGAGTGGCTCATATCCTGATTGTAATTTTCGTTACCGCCATTAACCCCTATGGACGTAAGTAGTTGAGTACATTAAAAAAAACAATCATTTTAGTGATCGATTATAAAACAAAATTTAACTATTACACTTTGATTATAACTCTGAAACTACAGGAGTCGCCTAAACGGCGTGTGATATTATATCACTGATATATTTCAATTAAAATTAATAAAGTATTGGAAGCATTCAGGATGGTAATACTACTGATGTTTAAAATTGTCTTTACTTTTATTTAACGTTTTTCCTTTTTTATAATTATCGCAGTTTAGAAATTGCTCAATTTCGCAAGTTAAAAATTCATTACCAACAGAATTATATATTACGAAAGAAGCCACTATTCAAGGTTAATGAAACACCACACACAAGACATTCTATATAGACGATTATTTTTTTCCAATGCCATCGTGAGCTCTTTGGCACTCCCAATGCTTTTATTATTATTAAATAGCAATATACCAACTAAAACCTACATAGTTTTGATTATTAGTTTGATTTATAACTTAATTTAAAACCAATAAACTTTCGTAGATTTTGTCCTTCCATTTCACTCTTTCTCTTTTTAGATCATTCACAAAACCTCATGATTCAGGATGACTTAATATTGGACACCATTTATTGTTCTTAAGCTGACAGTGATTTCCTTCGTATTTTTAAGGCTTTCGATGATTTGTGATTTTAAAATGGCCGGAATGTACTGTGGGAACGTCACCTCGTCACCCTCATCTTTCTGTTGCTTCATTACATTCCTTTAAATAATCAAGTTGGCAGTTGCTATGCTATGCTCGGACACGCCTGTTTCAACATGCCACATTGCATGCCTTCAGTGCGAGCGTAAGGCACTTAATCATATATAACTGGGCTACATCGCCATGATAACAGATTAGATGTAATGTTACAACACACAGATCGTTACAATGTTTATTTTATATGTTATGCTAATCTGGACTTTACGAACGTCTGCTGGGTAATGCCAATAAAGGTAAATTGTAGGTAGATAATACTGTGGTACGTAATCCTGGGGGTAGGTGGCATCCGGACACTTCGTCCCCCATAGAGAGTGCGATATATCGCCCCACTTTTTGGTGCTGGCTTTCTGGACCGGGTTTGATAAGGGTCTGCAAATATATTTCTGGGCGAACACTTCGTCCCCCACAGAACGTGCGATATATCGCCCCACTTTTGGGCCTGGTTTCCAGCACCGGGGTTTTGTTGCAAAACTAAAGAGAACGGATGTTGGTTAGATGTAAAATAGGTTAGCGCGCAAAAGTAGGCATTTTCACCCGACAATGAACTCTTTCGGTTTTAGGTTAGGCTAGGTAAGGTTAGGTTGGGTTAGGTTAGCGTATTTTTGTCACATAAATTATTCTAGGTATGGATCTTTCCATAACCCTTTTCTTAGATGAAACAAGATTGGGGTTGGGGTAAGGTGAGACTAAGGTAAGGGCCTGGGGTATACGTCAATACCGGCTTAGGCGACCAAGCTGTGGACAATGTTTCTTGGTTGCTACATTGTGTTCACGGCATTTAGGTCCACGTGTAAACAAGGCAGCCCCTCTAAGAAGTCAAGCCACGTCATAGCCATAGCGATATTCGGTGAATGAAGCTTATACACTTGACTAATGCATTGAAATGCATTATCTTTAGCAGACTTTGAAATTTACTCACACAAAAGGTCACACGAGCATTATTGAATGCAGATTTTGACGTCATAGCATTGTAAACACGTATAATGATGTAAAAGTACCGCAAGTGTTGGCACGTTTTCACGTACGCTTTCTTTCGTTTCACAAATATTCAGGCAAACTATAACTAATCCGATACATCCATTTCTGTCAAACCCTTTCAGATACAGCAATGAAACATTAAGTTAATTTAAACTCTTCTTTCTTTAAATATTAAGTCAATCAAACACCATTCATTTCCCCTTAACTTAAAATTGGTTAATACATTTAATCGAAAAGAAAATCAAAACGTCAATACATTCAGGAAACCCCAATGAAAGAAATATCTCAGGGTCAGGTCACCGAAATAGGTTTTGTACTTACGGCGGTTTATGTCGTTTCTTTCAATTTGGTATTTTGTAACCACTAGGTTTCTAATTACAAATGTTTTCCTGTGAGTGTTGAAAAATATTATTGCTTGTTTCAATTATTTTACTTAGAACAGGAATAAAATCAGAGTAAACGGGGAGAATTTAATTAATGTTTTTTCGAAAGAAAAAGGTGGAAGAAAGACAAAATAACTCAGAACGTTACAATTTTTGTAACAGGGTCATCTGAAGTTTGGTAAAAATTTGGTTTGGAATGCTACTTAAATAAAATAGAAAGGATAAAATGTGGAATCTTTTTATTAATAACATTATTACACAGTCTATTGAGACTTTTATTTACCGAACCTTAATGGTAGTCACAACCTATACCGATACGATTGCAAATGCAAGTAGTGCCAATAATTCCGAGCTATCTGCAGAAAAATCTCTGTCTTTTTTGTCTCTCTCTCTCGCTCTTTCTTCCTTTCTAGCTTAATATCTTTCTTTCTGAATGTTTGTCTTTGTATTTTCTCTCTGTCTGTCTGACTCTTTCTTTCTCTTCGAGTCTCTCCCCTTTTTACTCTCCCTTTCTTTCTGTCTATCTTTTTCTTTTTCTTGCTGTCTTCTTTTCTCTCTTTCTGTCTGTCTGCCACTCTCCTTCTTTTTCATTTCTGTCTCTTTGTAGGTCTGTTTTCTGTATCTATGTCTTTGTCTCTTTCTTTTCGTCTCTTTGTCTCTGTCTTTTTTAATCTCTCTTGCTGTCTGTCTATCTATCTCTCTTTTTCGTACTCTCTCTCTCACTCTCGTGATGATGATGCAATAGTATAAATAGTATAACAGATTGTACACCAAAGAAACTCGTCTAACCTAGGAACTGTTACCAAATGTCCAATACAAATGCACCACAGATGTAACCGGCATTTTCGATGTTCTCGGAAAGCTAACACATTCACGGCCATCAATGGTTTCGGTTAATTTGAAGTGGGAGCCATCTTTTACGCCACAGAAGTAAAGCCTTCCCAAAAGTAGGATTCTGTCTCAGAATCCGAGGACGTTGAAGAGGTTCGGACCCCACAAGATGTAGGTTGTGATATATAGGCCTTGTGCCATTGTTTAAGTTCTATTCTTAGACAGACGCTGACTCCCCACCGAACACCATGCACTTCTGTTAGGCACGGTAACACGTTACAAATAAACGGTTCAATCACTTTGCTTTGATCGTTCAACGAGTCAATAAATGAACCAGAATTCTCTTTTTAAGAACCACTTCGAGTTACGTTTGTCCCGTGAACCAATGTATTTATAAAAAACATTGATAAACTGCGTTGGATTAATAATTTAATAATAGTAAACAATTTCAGTCAAGAAATTTAAAAAAACACAATCTCCAAGAACACCCACGATTTTTATGTTCTTCTAAAGCTTTTTATCCTGTAAGGAGCTGAACAGGATCTTGATTATTTCGGTATAAAAAAAAGGTTCAGTCATTTGGCTTTAATTGTTCAACTATTATTAAATTAATCAAAATTCTCTTTATAAAATCAATTGAAATTACTTCTATGTGAACGAATTTTTTAATAAAATTTCTGCATAAACTGTGTGAGATTGTTTTAATTTTTCCATGTCTTCTATTGGTTTACATTCTCCTTATATGTAGGCCTATCTTGTTCAAAAATTTCAATTGTTAAAAAAAACTTTTTATTCATCCACTGAAGTGCAACTACATTTTTATAAACCTTGTCTAGTGGATGACAATTGATATTAATATAGTTTTTCAAATTTCAATAAATTTAATTTAATTAATTAGTTTTAGTTTTACGATGATAGAAAAACTTTTCACAAAAGGGGCAAGGTATACAATGTAGTTATTTCGTCCCATTTGGCTTCATATGATTTCATAAACAACTAAAATGTTATAGGTTATGTGACAGAACAGCTGTTTTAACGCATAGGTTATTTTGCTTTTTTTAAATAATTTTAATTATTTATTAAAAAGTAACTAAAGGATTATGGGAACAAAACTGTAAACAGTTAAGAAAAATTTGAAGAAAAGTTGTAACAAAATGTTTAAAGAAATAGTGTAACGAAATTTTAATGAAATATGATGACAACTTTCAAGGGACATGGTGAAAAATTATAAAGATATATGGTAACGAAATTATAATGCAATATGGGTGCAAAACTTTAAAGAAATATTGTAACGAAATTTTAAAGACGTATGGTAATGAATTTTAAAGGAACATGGCAACGAAATTAAAAAGAAATATTTTAGAGAAATTTTAAAGATATATACTAACTGAAAGTAAAAGGATATAAGCTACGAAATTTTAAAGGGATAAGGTAACGAAATGTTTAAGAATTAATTTTAGTCTTATATGAGAAAACTCTTCACAAAAGGTGCAAGGTATGCAATATAGTTATTTCGTCCCATTTAGCTTAAAATAAGTCATAACAAATGATTTCATAAAATATGATTCTATGTTATAGGTTATGTGGTAGAACAGATGTTTTACCGAATAACTTATGTTACTTTATATTATTTGTAATTATTTAATAGAAAATAACGGAAATGAAATTTGAACTAAGTAGGAATTGACTTTAAAAAATCTTTGTTTGAATTACTTGTTAAACAATTTAATGTTAGGAGGTCAGAAAATAACTCATGCTCTCTTTTCATTTCCCGTTCCTTTATAGGTGTCGGATCTGCAGTCTAGCGGGAAAATGTACTTCAATATTCCACTCTTATCAACAAAAATATATTAGTAGATTTACAATTCGTAAAATTATATCCGTACAAATAGTTGAACTCTTCCTCATTCTTTCGCTCATTGGAAAATCTGAAATTAACATTGGAATATGTAAGCCTAGCCAGGTGTAGGAATTCCGTTATGCAATCACTAGCTAATTGCTTCGATATTTTCTCGCCCAAGGTGACGGGACGACGCGGCTACTAATTAGCTAGAGGCGTTACACAAGCTCACAGGTCGAGTCGACAGATCTTTTCAAACATCTGCGCTACGTTACTCAAAAACGTTTTATTAATGGACTCTCACTTAAATAAAAAAAGAAACACTAAATAATAAGACCTATAAAAGTAATGTGATGTGGCGTGTGATTGTGTAGGAGAGAGATAGAGAAGAATATATAAAGAAAGAAAGAGGAAGAGAAAGCGAGAGAGAAGAGAAATAGTGGAGATGAGATAAAGAGATTTATAGTGAAAGGAGAAAGAAAGAGATAGCGAGAGAGAAAAAGAAGAAAGAAACCAAGAGAGAGAAGAAAAGAGAGAGCAAGAGAGACGAAAAAGAAAGAAATTAAGAGAAAGAAAGAAGAGAGAGCGAAAGAGAAAGAAAAAAAAGAGAGAGAAAAGAAACTCTAAACTACTTATTTTAAAAAATTCGGAGTAAATCTGCTACAACTTAGATAAGCGTTCGATGCTCCAATAACGCCAAGACCTTATACGAGATGACTGAAATCTATTCTGGAAATAATAAAAAAACTTCTTTCATAAAATCATTCTCCTCTCCTAAAGTGACGTCATCTCTGTATTTCTGGTTACAAAGGGAAACGATGCATTCCGGTCGTAAAACCTTTACGACACTTTGTACATTTGGCGGCCAAAGGTAATATTTACCCGTTTGTAACGTAATTCCATGAACAATCGCTTCAATTACGGGGCGCTTTGAAGTCTGTGATGCGTAGCCGGGTACACGGCGCGGCGTCCCGGGCCAGAAATAGCAACGTCGCTCTGCCTTAGGTCGGGCGTCACACGACCCTTGCTTTATTTATTTATTCCCGCGCATACGTTTCGGCAATTCAGTGTTTTTGTGTTGAGGTTAATTGTTCGCGTACGAATTATAGCGCGTGGCTATTTCTTCTGTTGTGCTAAACTCCTCCATGCTGTATTTGTACAATTCCACCATTACGTCTGTCCGACCTAGGTTTCACTAATTAAAGTGTATCTACGGGTCGTAAATCCTTCACAGTGCTTTAGCGAAACTCAGGTCGGACAGATTCAATAAATATAAAGGATTTATGTTTATAGAAAATTGTGTGTGTACAACCGCGCGCGCGCTCCTGCACACTAAACTTTAATTCAATGATATTGTTTGCATTAAGTGACGTTTTATCGGCCTAAAAATATATAAAATACATCTAGTTCACTTTAAGGTAGGACTATTTTCATTACGTTAGCATTTAAAAAGGGCATGAAGCTCTCACGGTTGAAAGATGAGAATCATATCAAGGAATCTATTACTTCAGATAGACGTATAGTACGGACCACGTAACCGTGCACTTGGCCTTGAGAGATCGCAGTAGGCGAGATGGGAGGTAGAGGGTCACAATATAAATACTTTCCTACAAACATGTTAAGGGCTGTTATTAGATAAATTAGCTTCTGTATGAAATAACAAACATTCTTGAAATATGTGTAGACATATAGGATGCAGAAGCTGTTGACGTATCGAACATTCTCAATATGCAACATGTTTTCTGAAGTGGTAGTATACACAAGGCCAAGTACACGGTTACGTGGTCCGCACTATACTTACTACTGTATTAGACAGAAGCCTATATGTTTAACGAGTAACGGTCAGGCCCATCTCTTCAACAAAGTTAAGAGCAGATGAGCGAATCTCCCTACGAAATGCCATTATTTTACCCTATTCTCGTTAATTTTACTTTTCAAATACGGGGAAATGAATGCAATATAGTTATTTGGCTTAAAATAGTGATAATACATGATTTCATAAAACAGGTTATGTTACTTTATTTACACTCATTGTAGTAAATATTTAAGTATCTAAAATATAAAATATTCTGTTGCCCTAAGTAGGAATTGATTTACAAATTTCAGTTAATTGCTGAAAACATAATTTTATGTGTTTCTGGGAAACAATCTCTCATCATCGCTTGCATCACTGAGACTTAAAGTCCGCCATTCAGGCCAGCTTGATAAACTGCAGACACAAACACGACGATAATTTCCCAACAAGTGACACAAAGTGCACGCTTCAGGACCTATGCTTACTGAAACAACTCACGGAAACATAACCCCAGCACGGTGCTGCACCAATATTAATAAAAATATCCGGCAGTCAAAACATGAAACTGAAACACACGACCGGACCTAGACTAGACCAGATGTCTACATGACTCACTACCCCAAAGCGGGGGTGTTTGTTTAAGATTAAGTCGTCAAAGTTCAGAAGGGTGACTTCGGTCAATGAATGTCCCCACGGTCCTTCTGATATCCTTTGTTCTGACTAAAAACAGAAATGTCACTGCCCGCTACACTCACATACACACATTATATATATATATATATATATATATATATATATATATAGGGTATAAATACTTGTGTATTATTGAAAAATAAGAGAATTTCAAGAATAATTTATTGAATCATACAATTCAAAGGTTTTCGGTGCCAAACAGTACCAACATCTTTAGGAGTAATAAAGCATGTCATTCACACAATACATGTGTTAGTTAAATCTAACAAACAATGTTGACAAACCTATTACAATGTTGTCATCATTGTAATAAAATCTTTTACAATGTTGTACGCAAATTTGCATACCAGATATCAAACAATGTGGATTACAGTATTTAACCACGTGGAACCATAAGAAATAACAATGTGGATTACAGTATTTAACAATGTAGAATAATAAGAAATAACAATGTGGATTACAGTAGGCTATTTACCAATGTGGAACAATAGGATATAATAATGATTATTACAGTATTTAACAATGTGGAACAATAACAGACAACAATGGAATTACAGTATTTTAACAATTAAAAAATTTGACAACATTGTAATAGATTTAGTCACATTGTTAGGTCTAACCAACACTTTGCATTGTATGAATGACATTCTTTATTATTCCTGTAGATGATGGTACTGTTTGCCAACGAAAAACTTTGAATTGTATAATTAAATGAATTATTCTTGTTTTTGTACTACACATACATATATAAATTAAAACTCCGCACTTTGAAATAACAATACACAAAACATCTTACAGTAATCTACACTTAAACACACCGCCGGTATTTGGAAATGCAAATCTTTGCAGACTAGTGAAATAAAACTATAGAGGAACAGGGACCGGTACAATATATAACTGTTCGTTGCGACCGCGTAAAAGGCGAAAATGGAATAACGCAATAAAACGAATTTATGTGATAGACTGAAGGTAAAGCTGTCCAAACACAGAAAGATACTTCAGTTGCCGCAAGGCGTAATAATTTTTGGCCGGTCCCTTTAATTTACTTTAAAACGGTCTAATGAAACGAGAAACCGGTTCCCGGCCAACTACCGTTCTGATCCTGTGGCAGTCTCCGAGTGGCATATTCCGAGACAAGCACTTAGCGTCTGTTGCTTATTATGTCACCTGGATACTGGCTAACATTTATTGTTTATTAAATAGATAGTGGTACCCTTGCACCGAGATCTTTGATATTAACGTTTTAGACAGTTGTGAGATGGAAACCACTGGTGGCTGGAATCGACAAAATCTTTTCCTATATTTATCACGGGAAATTATATAATAATTTCCTTGAAGAAAGGAAAGTTCAAGCAAGAGAAATTGGTGGGGGAGGTAAAGAGTTAAGATTGTCGAGCTGGAAATGGTTTTAAGTTATATTAAAAAAAAAACAAAGAGAATTTTAATGAAACATCTTGTAGACTTAAGAGCGTGAGTAGAGTTAAACGATGGAAATAGACGAGATATTAAATGTTAATATACTCTATCTTCACTACCTTTAGGAATATTTGTATATATTAGAATAATTTTTTCTGTTTTTTTCATCTGAAAATGGAGTCCTTCCGATACGCGTCAACAAAGGAAAATATTGTAATGTTAGGAAAGGCATAAAAATGTACTCCATTATATAGAGATAATAAAACTTGAGGAAGGGGATAGAAACATAAAAATCATAGAAAAAACAAGTCAGGCTATGAAACGACTACAGGAGAGAGATAAAAAGAATTAACGAGCATGAGCATCCAAAAATACTTGTCACCCAACCAAACTACCGCATGATGGATCCTCACCATGATTGTCAACAATTACCCGGTCCAAACATCTGTGACGCTTGCCGTGACGTCACGCACACAGATGTTCACGTGGCAGCTGGTATTCCACGAAATCGGGCAAATAAACCGTAATGCTCGTGCACCTAACGTTAATTGTGTCGGACGGTTGCTTGGTAAAGCTATGATTCATGACGAAACAATGTTTACGGGGGCCGCATCAGATAAGTCAGTCGGAGTGTCCGGAAGGGAGAGTTATACACATTTCACTGGACATCGGCGTATCTTGTTACTTACGCGGGGCAAGCCAGAGTTCAACGGACGATGATGAATGAATGCGCTGTATATGGTCTGTAATGCAAGCAATATTCTCTCGCCAATGTAAACACTAGGCGCATCTGTGAGTTAAGTGCGAAACTATGTATTAACTGAAGTATGGCACAATTTAAAAAAACCACACATAGATATCTGTCCTTTTTGTATAAACAAATCTTTCAAAATCCAAAGACTTCAACTCCTGTGATAATAAGAGGTTCAGTTTCGTGTGGACCAACACACTTTCTAGTTTTACAATATACGGTGTTTATTTTACGTAAAAAGTACAATTGTCTCATCACGTACTAAAGTATTTGGAAGGTGGCCCATAATGGATTAACAGTACTAACCTGTATTAATTTTCAAAAAGGAACTTAAATTTTAAAGTTTTACAATAATCCTATATGTCTATTTACATGATTATTAACTAAATCTATTTAACTCTTAACTCAGAACCCAAAACATTTGACCAAAATTAGATGATTATGAAGTCTAGTTGGTTTTTTCATATTACAGTACTTGATAAATACAATTAATATTGTACATGTAACTAATATTTGATAAGAGTCAAATAGCAAAATTTGCATACAGGATATCTATCAATAAGATATAACGATGTGGATTACAGTATTTAACAATGTAGACCCATAAAAAATAACAATGGGGATTATAGCATTTAACAATGTGGAACAATAAGAAATAACAATGTGGATTACAGAATTTAATAATGTAGAACAAAAAATAACAATGTGGATTACAGTATTTAACCATGTGGAATAACAATGTGGATTACAGTATTTAACAATGTGGAACAATAAGAAATAACAATGAGGATTACAGAATTTAACAATGTAGAACAACAAAAAAATAACAATGTGGATTACAGTATTTAACCATGTGGAACCATAAGAAATAACAATGTGGATTACAGTATTTAATAGCGTGGAACAATAAGAAATAACAATGTAGATTACAGTATTTAACAACGTAGAACAATAGAAAATAACGAAGTGGATTACAGTATTTAACAATGTAAAACAACAAAAAAATAACAATGTGGATTACAGTATTTAACAGCCTGGAACAATAAGAAATAACAATGTGTATTACAGTATTTAACATTGTAGAACAATAGAAAATAACGAGGTGGATTACAGTATTTAACAATGTGGAACAATAAGAAATAACAATATGGATTACAGTATTTAACAATGTAGAACAATAGAAAATAACGAGGTGGATTACAGTATTTAACAATGTAGAACAATAAGAAATAATGTGGATTACAATATTTAACAATTAGAATAATAGAAAATAACAATGTGGATTACAGTATTTAACAATGTAGAACAACAAAAAATAACAATGTGGATTACAGTATTTAAAAATATGGAACAATGTGGTGAAGAGAATAAAGAAAGTTGTGGCAGAGTTTCACTCTAGTAAAGGTAAATTGCTGAGTTGGCCAAAATGGACTTTTTTAATAGAAGTTGATTGCTATTAAACCAATAGAGAAGAATATAGTAAAAGAAAAACATAATACAGAAGAATTGAAAGAAATCTTAATTTTAAGGTGAATGTTGACAGAGATATACAAGCACCAACAACCAAAACTTACTTAAAGGTTACAATTAAACAGTTCAAGTTCTTTAGTTGAACTGAAAATTCGAAGTAACTGTGTTGGCGAAGTCAACATAAAGCTTTTGTATGAATAACTATTTTAAAGTTGTTTTAAGATAAAGTGTATTTATCCTTAAACTGTTTATCATGTTACCATTTTACTTTAAAGAGCAAAAAAGGACATTAATAAATAAGATACCGCATGAAGCGGATTCACGTTTTTTCAACAGTAGCCTTCAATTTTCAAAAATTCATTTAAATTGTGATTTTGTCAAAGCTGAACATTTTAGTGTAAACATTTATTGCTCGAGTGTAGTCGGGAGTCAGAACAGAGTCTCTAGGAGGACCTGAGGATCTGAGATTGTTGGAGGTGGGCTGAACAGTTATCGCCGGTGATTATTTACACAACTACTTCCGGTGTATGGCCAGCTGTGGGACCTGTTACGATAAGGAAGCCTCTCCAACACAGATAAGGAGCAAACACGTAATGTTCCTTGGACCCTAACCTAGAAGTTGGAATGAAGGAGTGTGAAACTGTGGCCACGATACGATGTATACTGACTGGGCTACTTTGCAGTGACGTCACAGATATCACGTGATATGAAACACAACATCATGATGTACTGCATATAGTCCAAAATACGGTAAAATATGAATCACTCTTGATAACAGGATTGTTCAATTTGTTTACCATTAGAAAATCTTTGTCGTCGGTTTGTGCAAAAATCCTCTGGCGTTGCAAAAACGAAACCGCGCTACGAAGAAAGTCTATTTGCTGAAAGCATATTTTCATTTCAGCAGATTTATCGAGATCAGATAAAAGCAAAACTTAACGATCAACTGCAAGGGAAACGTATCTATCAGCAACGTAAGAAACTTTAACGGTCTTCTAGAACGCATTTAATCGATCAGCTCAATGGTAATTATCGATCATCTAGAAAAGAACTACAAAGAAAGGCTTATCGATCAGTTAGAAAGGAACCCTAAAGATCAGTTAGAAAGAAAGCCTAAAGATCAGTTAGAAAGAAAGCCTAAAGATAAGTTAGAAAGAAAGCCTAAAGATCAGTTAGAAAGAAACCCTAAAGATCAGTTAGAAAGGAAGCCTTATCGATCAGCTAGAAAGAAACCCTAAATATCAGTTAGAAAGAAACCCTAAAGATCAGTTAGAAAGAGACCCTAAAGATCAGTTAGAAAGAAGGCCTAAAGATCAGTTAGGAGGAAATCCTAAAGATCAGTTAGAAAAAAGCTTATGGATCAGCTAGAAAGAAAGCCTTATCCATCAGCTAGAAATATACCCTAACGATCAGATAGAAAGAAAGTAAAACTATTTGTTAGAAAGAGACATTTATCGATCAGCTACAAAGAAACCCTAACGAACAGTGAGAAAGAAAACATTATCGATCAGCTAGAAAGACAGCCTTTAAATCACCTAGAAAGAAACCTTAACGATCAGATAGACAGAAAGTCTAACGACCAGTTAGAAAGAAAGCCTTATCGATCAGATAGAAAAAAGAATTATAAATCAGCTAGAAAGAAAACCTTATCGATCAGCAAGAAAGAAACCCTAACGATCAGTTAGAAAGAACCCCTAACGATCAGCTAGAAAGAAACCCTTATCGATCAGCTACAAAGAAACCCTAACGATAAGTTATTAAGAAAGCATTATCGATCAGCTAGAAAGAAAGCCTTACCGATAAGCTAGAAAGAAACCCTATTGATCACCTAGAAAGAAGCCTTATCGATCAGTTAGAAATAAACCCTATCGGTCAGCTAGAAAGAAACCCTTATCGATCAGTTACAGAGAAGCCCTAACGATCAACTAGAAAGAAACCTTATCGATCAGTTAGAAATAAACCCTATCGATCAGTTAGAAAGAAAGCATTGTCAATCCTTTAGAAAGAAACCATTTTAATCAGCTAGAAAGAAACCCCATTGATTGTATTCCCAAACATAGCTGTAACGAAAACTTACTTTAATAGTTAGGTCTACAGCTGAGAATCAGGAATGAAGAAAGTGGGTGTCCATTGGGAACTTTTGCAACGTGGATAAACGACAACAAAAAACCCTCTTGGCTTACATGAACCCACTATATTCACTTATTAGTGTAAACCACAAGCGAAATTTTCCAGTACACTCTGTCTAGACAAAACTGTTTGCCCATTTGGTTTTTGCGCTTATCAAATTAAGTCCAACCCGTACTGAAGCTGATCGGATTGTCCTACAGGATATAAACATTTCCCACAGTAATGTGGCGTGGCATAAGGTTCTTGTTCAGGCCAATACACTGCAGCTGAAGGCTGTATTAAGATCGATACGACAAGACAAGGGGTGACAAAGGCCTACGAGTTTAATTAAGTGTATTGGAGATTTGGGCGGAGTCGGAAAGAAAAGTTCTGTGAAAGAAGAAAATTTACTTTGAAATAAACCAAAGTAAAATTCAGTTCTGCACAGAATTTAGAGCTACTGTCTAGCTATGTTAAAGTCTGTAGTAATACTGAACAAATCGTCCCCACACCAGCGTCACTTGTTCGGGACGTCGAAATAAGCGCTGAAGTAAACCTAACCTAACCTCTACTGGCTTTAATTGTTATTCGAGAAACGAGCTAATATTAAAGCGACTTCAGGGTAAGGTGATATTCCAGCTGTCAGCTGATTAACCACACATTGTCCCTTCTCCCAGCTGTAGCGTTCCCTACTTCTGCGTAGACTAAACAAACAGTATTATTGAGCTTCGGGATTCTCTCCCCGAACGGTTACTTTCCAAATCACTGATAATAAAGCTCATTAAATCCGCATTCGCGACTTGTTTACGACGACAATGGCGGGCCGCAAGTAGCCGCGTCGGTTTGTTTTTTAACAGATCAACCGTAGATATTTTATACAAACATCGGAATTGCCGGAGCGTATCTGTGTTCAAAGCACCCTCCGCAGATGGCTGCGTTCCGATCGTTGGACACAGATGTATAAAAACGCCGCACAATGGGTTTCCAACATTGTAACATTCGTATTTCTTTTTTTTCAACGCAATGCATAATTAATCGAAACCAATAAAAAAAGACACTGCAGATCTCGGAGGCTGATGAAAATATTTTTAATTCGTAAAATATAAAAATATGTAGTTAAAAGGGTTAAAACAGAATATTAAAAAGATATATGAATAATCGTCTTTCATTTGTTGTGACACGAAACGCCATGATATTTCATACTTTGTAGTGTGATAAGGGGAGTTAATTGTCTACACGTATTGAAATGTACAAAATACAAAATAACAAACAAATAAAAAATGACCAAATAAAAACATGACTATTGGAATTAAATAAGCCACAAGAACCTTCCTTTTAAATCGCTTTAAATGTACATTTCGAAAGGAATCATCTTGGACTCAATTTTGTGATTTATTAATCAATTTTTTATCAACTATTACCTATATAATGTAGGGTTTATGCTAATAATAATGTATATTTATTAACTGTTTCAATATGAATTTTTCGATAGTGTACTGAAAGAAAGTCGAATGAAAAGTGATATATTTAGATGTTGGAGGGCAGATCTGTATTGGGGGGTGGGAGGTATAGTTGTGTGGAATGAACGTCTGGGTGCCTCTCGACGCTGTTAAATGCAATGTGAAGATGAATACAATTTCAATACATATCCTAGAAGTTAGTTTTGTGAAAAGGGAATTGCTAGTCGAAGGAAAACTATGATAATGAGATGTTCACTTGCATAAATATGCTATTTTCTTTAAAGAACATACCCACACACACACACGCGCGCATACATACACGCACGCACATACCCACGCACACACGTATTTTATGCATGAATTTTATTAGGTATTATTATTTAATAAAATGTGAATACAAATTTAACACATTTAGTATGGCCATACATATTTCGATAAAGATACTTCCATCCTCACTGGCAACATTCACAAGCTTAGTTCTAGTTTGTAATATAATATGTAACATTAGTTTTTATAAGACATGTTTTGGAAGAAGTGACATCTTCAAGTTAACTAATATTCTGAAACCATTTTAAAAGGCAACGTCCTGTATAATACGGCCAGCATTAACAGCACTCAATTTTTCGAGTTTTGCTGCCACAATCGATTGCAGCACGTTCACCAGCGCTTCCTTTTCGATATGTTGAATGTAAATGAAGCTATAAATAAGTATCGAGCACTGCCGCCATGCATTAATCATCGGCCGAGTGGATGGATGTCAGTGCATACGTCTTCTAATTATAACCGCCACTTGAGCGCGCTGTCCGCGATCTACGGTTGGAACGAAAATAGCATTACGTCATACTGTTAACAGTTAGTCAATATTTAGCAGACACGCGGCTGGATGTTTGTGTGTGTTGCGATCTATTGCTACCTGAACGATGAGAGAATAAAACGGTGGAAAATTTTAAACAAGTCTTTAACAACGGCTATACTAGCAGTTGTGAAAACATCAGCTATGTTATTGCATTTCTGAGTGGTTTACTACATTTTTACAACATTATTTATTCCAGGTAGACGAAATCGATTATCTCTAATGATAATTGTAACTAACAAAGGTGCAGCGACGGTAGTTTGGATGGGGGGGGGGTGAAGGGTTAAACAAGGGTCAGGACACACAAAAAAAAATATTGATATTCGATGTTATCAATTAAACTATCAGTGAATATCCATATTCTATATATTAAACCCATATTTGTGTGTGTGCGTGCGTGCGTGCGTGCGTGCGTGTGTGTGTGTGTGTGTGTGCGTGCGTGCGTGCGTGCGTGTGTGTGTGTGTGTGTGTGTGTGTGTGTGTGTGTGTGTGTGTGTGTGTGTGTGTCCAAAACCATCAATATATCAGTACAAAAAATCCCATTTATTATACTGTAGGCTTAGTTGGAAATATATACGTTAGTAGGGAAATTAAAATTAGTAACCAAATGGAAAAAAATTTATTTTTTTTAATTCAGTAAAAAAATTCATTTTTTAGGAATAAAATTAAAATTTACAATTACAAATATATACATTTTGTTGTTTTTCTTACAAAATGAAATTTATCTCCGATATATCGATATTTCGAGATTTTGCTTTTCGATGTCCCAACCTTACCAGACTGTTTTTTCAATCTTTAATCGGCTAAAAATATATTTTAAAATTAGCCAATTTTGTAACACATTTCATACACATTCCAAACTTTTATTAGGAAAAACAAATAATATAAAAAAGTAATTATTCAAAGAAGTGAAAACTAACAATTTACTTGCTCAACCTATTCGAAATTATTATTGACGAATCCTAACCTGCTTTTTTTTAGTACCTGCAAAATCTTTTTCAAGATCGAAAAATTATTCATTCAAATCTTGCTCCAAAACTCGACAGAGGGTCATTCTACTACAGCTGATTTAGTTTCAGTACTGTTTATTTTGGCGCATACGGTATAAAATAGTTTTCCTAGATGACAATAAACCGTGAGATGTTAAATAGTATGCATGCACAGGATACAGGAACTTTGTAAATTCCCGTAAATGTATCCCGCAATTTCGTGATTACATTCGCTTAGGGCAGGTTACTTATTTCTGAAATAAAACTTCCGAAGAAACCAAAAAGGACCGGCTAAGGGTTTCATCCATGAGCCACTGCGTAACAAAGGAAAACGTACATAACCAACTTATAATGGAACATCGTACATTCAAAGAAACTGATAATTTGAAGTTTGCCTCCAACATCTTGTTATTTATTGGAAGCTTTTTACCTAATTTCATAAATAAACACCCATAAATGTAATTTATTTAATGTTCATTGAATAAACCAACTCTTTAAATTTGGAATAAATTAAATAAATTTTCGTGCTTAATTTTGGGTCAGAATAATGTAAAACTGCTTCAGATTTTCTTTGCCTTTGGTATCCAAAAATTTAATAACCACAAAATCCAAAATTAATGAGATTTGCCACAACAAAATATTACATTTTTTTTTTAAATATGGTAAATCTTAACAATGATGTTGGATTAAAAATATCGCCAGTTATTCAATTACATATAGTTTTTAATAACAATAGAATATCAAGTCAATTCCTCCAAAACTGAACTTTTTGTGTGAAGTCAAAGTTGAGAAAATTCTATGGATGGGCAAAGCATTGGGAAAAGAATGGGCCTAATATAACAGGGCATAAAGCCCCTTTTTTTAGGGTATGTGGGGGAGTCGTTACTTACGAATGCCGTGTATCCTTACCCGAAGTACTCTACTTGGGTATCTGCCATCGCACCTCCGCGAGGGGGAGGGGGGATGAATTTTATCTACTAATAAACAAAATATGGAAAATATACGTTTTTAAAATATCAGAAAGAACGAAAGCAAAAATAAATATGCATAAACACGTAATATAAAAACAAATATTTAGAAAATCAATTCCTACTGAGATCAACAACAAAATTTTTCATTTCAGTTACTTTTAATTTTATAATTAATATTAATATAAGCCTGTACAGTAGGCCTACAGTAGTAGTGACAGAATCACAATATTAAGTGGCGAAATAGAAACCCAATTTCCCTGTTATTTTCCATTATCACCTCTATAGAGTATATGGTATTGGACTATTATTTTTGTTTGTCACTATTTATTCGTTTATTCTTTTTTTTCATTTCTAATTTATGAATCTGATGATGGTCTATGTCTATGATTTCTTATTATATCCATATCTTGTAATGCTTTATTATTACAAGTAACCTTTCTCTTATAATTTCATATACATCTTCAAGTAATAACACTTTTTGAAACTTAATTGGCAAAAAACCACTACTTACTACTTTATTTTTTGCTAAGTTATTTTTTGTGTATTTTTTTTTTTGCCAAGTTAATACCAAAAACTGTAATTATAGAAAAACCTCAAGATGTACAACAGAAAAACTGCAAGTTTTAAGTAATAGATTTCTAGCTTTGGGAAAATGTTGGCCCAGTGCCATAGTGCTAGATTTTAAAAATGGTATGGATTACGTCATTCAGTTCGAATCCGACCGAGACATCAACTTTTTAAATTTAATTAATGAATAAATATTTGAACTTGATTAGATGAATAAAAACGTATTTTACTAACAATTGAAATTTTGTACAAGATATGTATAAGGAGAGTGTGAAAGAATTGAAAAATTAAGAAAAACAAACCATAAAAAATTATGCAAGTTTAAGAAAGAATGAAGAAATGAAAATAAACAAATACTTTGGATATTTGGTGTAGTCTTCATTTGATCGAAATAGAAACAATGTGTTGAAAATCAAGTGACAAGAAAATTTACTTCAAGCACTTGCCCCTATTTGTAAAAGTTTTAATTGTACGGACAAAAGTGTCAATATGATGTTTACAATTTATTCCCTTTGACTGCCTGTCCGACAATGACGCAATGATTGCATGTAATAAGTGATTGTATTTAATAGTAGTGTAATAAAACATATTATAACGTACGACCATTGTTCTGTTGCTGTCACACATCTGGTGTATTAGCGTCCACAGTACACACACCACTTGAATGCTAAATTTATTACTCGGGTACTTGGAACATCCGTCTGTGTGAATACACGATAAAAATCACTGCAATAAATATCAGTTAATCTTTGATCGGTTACGATTTATCTCGCAGAATCACTAGTGTATAGAACGGTGAAAGGAAATGCGAGCTTATAATGTATTTATTAAAAAGGTTAATTATTAAATATAACGGTTTGTTAATTTACCAACTGAATATCTATAACAAAGAACACATCTTTATTAAACGTCATATCCTTTAAATATAAACAGCATTTAGTTAACAAAAAGTAGGTAAAATCCCCAATTAATCAAAATTAGTCATACGAGGCTTCTTAACGTCTGGCACTTATATCATCGTCTTCGTTCGTCACATCTCGGTAGCATTAATTCGTGGAACATCGTTTCTTTTCTTCAGTCTGCGGGAGCATAAGTTCATAAATCCTCGTCTCCGTTCGTCAAGCATCGGAAGCATAACTTCGTGAATTCGCGTTTCCTTTAGTCAGACTTCGGTGGCAAAACTTCGTGAATTCACGTTTCCTTTCGTCATACTTCGGTGGCATAACTTCGTGAATTCACGTTTCCTTTCGTCAGAGTTCGGTGGCATAACTTTGGGAATTGACGTTTCCTTTTGTCAGATTTCGTTTGCAAAACTTAGTGAATTCAGGTTTCCATTCGTCAGGCTTCGGTGGCATAACTTCGTGAATTCAGGTTTCCATTCGTCAGATTTCGGTACATAACTTCGTGAATTCAGGTTTCCTTTCGTCACACTTCGGTGGCAAAACTTCGTGAATTCACGTTTCCTTTCGTTAGACTTCGGTGGCATAACATCGTGAATTCTCGTTACTTTTCGTCAATCTTCGATAGTAAGTTCATTTCAAGATCCTCGTGTCCGTACGAGCGAAATTGCTAAAGAGGACACAGCTTACTTTCTAAAGTAAAAATTATTCTCTATACATGCTACACGTCCCGTAAGGTTTGGTGCCGAAGAAACATAGGGAATATTATGGAAGGCAAATTAAAGCTACCCTGATCACAGTATGGGGAGAATCAGAGCTTTTATTGGCGGCCATGGAAATGTCTTAATCGCTTTTCAGAAACGGCTTTCTCTAAAATCCCTAAATATGCGAACCAGTCAGCTACATGAATTTATTTAAAGAATCGTTTCTTAATAAGAAAGAACATAAGTTCTTAAAAACTCATTTTTTCGTTTTAGAATTTCAAGAAGTCAAAAAAAATTAATAAATTTAAAACGTCTGGATTCAAAATAATAACATGAAGTAGTTTCATAACAGAATAGTTTCATTTTGCTCTTTAGATTACTCAAAAGCCTTTGGGATACTTGTTTCAATTTAAAACAAATGATTTTACAAAATGTATTTCATCTGCTCAGTTGCCATTTTTTTCTCTTTCATTCCACATCAGTTAAGGGTCGGTAACAAATAAGTGACTGTAATCAACAAGAAATACTGTTACATAGATTTATCTTCTGCAATTTAGCGGCGATCGGGCATTATTTATAGAACTTGAATCTTCACTCTTGTACCGTTGCCAATTTCCATTCCAGAGGCCAAGATTCAATTTAAAAAAGACGCAAATAAAAATGTTTCAATGTAAAAAAATTTCTTACAATTTCGTTGCACATTGCTGGAAACAAAAAATACTCAAATTGTAAATTGCTCCAAAATGGGTGCAATAGTGACTCCAGCTGGAGTATAAACGAGTTGGAGGGAAGTATAAACCTGTTGGAAGGAAATATTAAAGAGTTGGAGGAAAATATTAACGGGTTGGAGGAAATTATCAACGAGTTGGAAGGAAATATCGACGAGTTGGAGGAAAATGTCAACGAGTTGTAAGGAAATATCGACGAGTTGGAGGAAAATGTCAACGAGTTGGAAGGGAACATTAACGAGCTGGAAGAAAATGTCAACGAGTTGGAAGGGAACATTAACGAGCTGGAAGAAAATGTCAACGAATTGGAAGGGAACATTAACGAGCTGGAAGAAAATGTCAACGAGTTGGAAGGAAATATCGACGAGTTGGAGGAAAATGTCAACGAGTTGGAAGGGAACATTAACGAGCTGGAAGAAAATGTCAACGAGTTGGAAGGGAACATTAACGAGCTGGAAGAAAATGTCAACGAATTGGAAGGGAACATTAACGAGCTGGAAGAAAATGTCAACGAGTTGGAAGGAAATATCGACGAGTTGGAGGAAAATGTCAACGAGTTGTAAGGAAATATCGACGAATTGGAGGAAAATGTCAACGAGTTGGAAGGGAACATTAACGAGCTGGAAGAAAATGTCAACGAGTTGTAAGGAAATATCGACGAGTTGGAGGAAAATGTCAACGAGTTGGAAGGGAACATTAACGAGCTGGAAGAAAATGTCAACGAGTTGGAAGGGAACATTAACGAGCTGGAAGAAAATGTCAACGAATTGGAAGGGAACATTAACGAGCTGGAAGAAAATGTCAACGAGTTGGAAGGAAATATCGACGAGTTGGAGGAAAATGTCAACGAGTTGTAAGGAAATATCGACGAGTTGGAGGAAAATGTCAACGAGTTGTAAGGAAATATCGACGAGTTGGAGGAAAATGTCAACGAGTTGGAAGGAAATATCGACGAGTTGGAGGAAAATGTCAACGAGTTGTAAGGAAATATCGACGAGTTGGAGGAAAATGTCAACGAGTTGGAAGGGAACATTAACGAGCTGGAAGAAAATGTCAACGAGTTGTAAGGAAATATCGACGAGTTGGAGGAAAATGTCAACGAGTTGGAAGGGAACATTAACGAGCTGGAAGAAAATGTCAACGAGTTGGAAGGGAACATTAACGAGCTGGAAGAAAATGTCAACGAATTGGAAGGGAACATTAACGAGCTGGAAGAAAATGTCAACGAGTTGGAAGGAAATATCGACGAGTTGGAGGAAAATGTCAACGAGTTGGAAGGAAATATCGACGAGTTGGAGGAAAATGTCAACGAGTTGGAAGGGAACATTAACGACCTGGAAGAAAATGTCAACGAGTTGGAAGGAAATATCGACGAGTTGGAGGAAAATGTCAACGAGTTGGAAGGAAATATCGACGAGTTGGAGGAAAATGTCAACGAGTTGGAAGGGAACATTAACGAGCTGGAAGAAAATGTCAACGAGTTGGAAGGGAACATTAACGAGCTGGAAGAAAATGTCAACGAGTTGGAAGGGAACATTAACGAGCTGGAAGAAAATGTCAACGAGTTGGAAGGAAATATCGACGAGTTGGAGGAAAATGTCAACGAGTTGGAAGGAAATATCGACGAGTTGGAGGAAAATGTCAACGAGTTGGAAGGGAACATTAACGAGCTGGAAGAAAATGTCAACGGGTTGGAAGAAAATATCGACGAGTTTGAGAAAAGTGTAAACGAGTTGGAAGGAAATATCGACGAGTTGGAGGAAAATGTCAACGGGTTGGAAGGGAACATTAACGAGCTGGAAGAAAATGTCAACGAGTTGGAAGGAAATATCGACGAGTTTGAGAAAAGTGTAAACGAGTTGGAAGGAAATATCAACAGTTTTAAAAGCAGGTTTTCGAAGTATCAAAGAGCACCTGTGTTCCTTTAATATGTTTGTGTTTTTGTGTGTTTGAAAATTCCATATTGTTATAGTGTGATGAGATGTGGTATTTTTTGTTGTAGAATTCCCATAAATGTTGTCTACAATTTCAAGATTGTAAATCTAAAATCAGGATTTGGAAACTGTACTTTAAAGCAGTATAGTAGCGAATAGTAAAAACTACATCCAAAATTAAAAGTTTGAAAATTCCACATTTTTAAAAGTAAAATCATAAAACATTTTAAATCAAAGCAACAGACAAATTCTGAAGTTTCCATTTTCTCAAAACAGAATTACCTTAACATTGTTCGTTATCTTTCTAAAATAACTAATTTTAAATCCGTTAAAAAAGCAAGTAAAATACTTGTTCTCAATTAAATTTTTTACGTATAAATTTAAAAAATTACCAACGATATAAACGCCCAGTAAAATTTGTATAATCCAATTTCACCCGTTTCAACGGCATCTAGTAGCAAATTATAGAACTAATCACCACATAAACAATATTACTTATATGATGCCGCACATTTTATTATTAGTGGTACTCCTTCTTCTATTATTCATTTCCATTCCTTTAATCGATCTGGTAAATTCATCAACTATTTTTTATCTTTATTTTGTAAAAATTGAAACTGCAATTTTCTTTACACTCTTTCATACCATCAAAGGTAATTATTCAAATTTATTCCAACGGGTCGAAACGGATCATCTCATTTGCAACTTCCGACAGTTGGCAACACTGTCTGCATCTTAAACATATAACATTAATTTCATCTGTGCGCTTTACATAACACAGATATAGATCGTAGAATATTTAATTTCGAGGTTGTCACTCTTTCATTAAACTACCTATATAAAAGTTTATTAATTTTAAAAAAACCCTTCGAAATGTAAGCCCTAACCTCACTCCTATAATTTTTCTAAAACTGTAAATCGTATCTTTTAATAACTCTTAACATCCGTCATTAAACTAACTAAATACAATAACTGTTATAAATAACATAACTGACAATAAGCATTCCTCCCGCACGAGATGAGTCGAATAAAGGACCGCCTTATCTTTCTAATTAGGCAATAAACCTAACCTTAAAAACCGGGTTCACTGACCCCGAACAAGCACGGTACAGAGACATACATGGTATGATAGCGTAACGCACCGCGGTCCTACGGTAGACATTTCCTGTGCGTCAACAGCCCCGCGTGTTGCTTAATTGCTTTGTTGTACTCACGCGGAATATTCTAACCTCAAACTTGATGAAATCACTCGTTGAATTAGAAACAACGTTTTTGCTAACCTTTGGATAACCTCTGATCCAAGTGTAGTAGAGAGGTTTTTGTGTAGTTTAAAATTTTTATATTGGCAATAATAAAATTTGGATTCCTAGTCTAGAAGAATTAATAAAATTGTTTTAGTTATTGGAAAACAACCTGCACTCTTTTATATCGCACAAGGTTTCGTATTCTTTAGTTATGTCCGTCAAAATAAGTAACAAAATGTCTTTTAAATTCCTCTTCAACGTAAACTTACTGAAGCTAGATAATAATGAAGAAATATTAATTTTTCAATTTCTACTGTTAGTAACACTCTCCCTATGCAAATTCATTTATATATTATCTTCAAATTTTCAGTCGTTAATAAAATACTTTTTTATTCATCCACTTAAGTTCAAATACATTTTTTAAAACTTGTAGTGGGTAACACTTGATTTTCCAAATATGAATCTATTAATTAAATTTAAACGAATAATTTTAATAATTAACTTCACTTTCTATTTTGCCACTTAGTATTGTTAAACTGCAATATGTATATATACATGTTTATATTAATTGTAATTATTTAATAGAAGGTAACTAAAATTTTATTTCAATTTGTTGAACTAAGTAGGAATTGATTTTTTTAAAATTTATATTAATTGTTATGGAATATTAAACAATTATTTTGAAAAAAGTAAGTCTATACTCACTTTAAAAAAATGCATCATTAAAAACATGATGGCCAATTAAAAATAAAACACTATAAGTTCAGTTTTAATATTACAATCATTCAAACAGTAAACACAACAATACAAAATATAACTAACAACTAAATTAAGTTATATAGTCAATAATCATGAACAAAATATATCTAATATGCACTTATGTTCGTATCGATGACGATGGAAACGCCATCAGAGTGTAATGATAAAACAATTACATAATAAACCGTACCTTCTTTGTAGTTATAACCTCTGAAGATGACATAGGCATCGAAATGTACAAAAGAATTAAATTTTAATTAATTTTATTCATTGGTTATTGAATATCTAACGGTTGATTTATTTGTTAATTATGTCTTGTATTGAGGCGTTGGGTGTTTGATTAATTGCATTAGTGATGTTTCAGTTATTCCCCATCTTCAAGTCTGTAGCATAAAAATATATTACCTAACGTCTACATAAATTTTCTTTGTAAACAACAAAGATATTATTCTATAATTTATACTATGTATTAGTTCACACTTTCCTTATATATATATATATATATATATATATATATATATATATATATATATATATAATTAAATATGGTGATATGTTTTCTTATAATATAGTTAATAAATTAAAAATATTTCTAAAACAAGAATACTTTTAATGAATATATTTATTCAAAGCTCGCCGATAAAATAGTACCAGCATCTTCAGGAAAATAATTATCTAATAAAATATTTTTAAAAAATTAAATCATATGTGCTACAAACGACCATATCTTTATAAGTATTGCACTTTATGTAATTTTTTCTATAAAATCAATGACCTTATGATAAACGTCGATTTTATCGGCGAAAAGCTTTGAATATTCATTAAAAGTATTCTTGTTTTTCAAATATTTTTAATTTATTAATTATATATATATATATATATATATATATATATATATATATATATATATATATATATCGTACAAATTTTCAATCGTTAATAAAATATTGTTTATATATCCAATCAAATTAAAAATACATTTTTTTAAAACCTGTAGTGGATGACACTTGTTAATATATATTTTCAAGTATTAATTCATTAATTGAATTTAATGAATAAATCTTAGTTTTATACAGGAGAAAAAAATCACAAAAGGTATGCAATATAATTATTTCGTCCCATTTTGCTTAAAATAAGTGATAAGAAGTAATTTCATAAAACAGGTGAGTTTATGTTAAAGGTTATGTGATAGAACAGCTGTATTAACGCATAGGATGTGTTACTTTATTTATATTAATTGTAATTATAATAAAAAGTGACTAAAATATAATTTGCTTTGTTCACCTAAGTAGGAATTGACTTTACACAAAATTTTGTTTATATTATTTTTATTAAAATTTGAACTGCGTTTTAGCGAGTTGATTAGATAATAATGATTTACAAGTAAATGCCTTTTTTGTGTTTGCTATATCTACTTTAATCGATAACTTTTTAATTTACTTTACGAAAATTTAGCTTCAGTAGATTTTCAACATCTTGGATTTATAAAGATAATTTCCGTCGGCAAGCTCGTTGTTTATACAAAGCGATCGAGGGTGACGTTTTCCTGGAAGTCGGAGGAATGCGTAGACGAAAGGTGACCCCTGTAGTAGACAAAGCGCTGCTGGCAAAAACAGGTCCAGGTGAGCTGCAGGAGACAACCGACAGATGCGATCATTTCAGAAAGGCAAAGGACCTCAGTCGAAAATGCTACCCTAAGTTAGAAGCTTACAAATTAAAAGAAAAGTAGGTTATTGCCAATAGAAGTGAAAACGTTTATAGTCATGAAGAAATTTTGAATTGTGAAAATCATTTAAATTTGCGTAATGAGATATTACCTAAACATTTGTTATGAGACACTTCTAGGAATGTTTTCATTCAACAAATTGGATTAAAAATATAAAACTTATTATTATCGTCATATTGAATTATTTGTATTGAGATTTATGAAAATTTAAATAAATTAATATATTTATTAACTAGTTAAACAACAATAACCCTTGCTACAAATATTAGGACTGTATTTGTAACCTTCTGATGATGATAACAGTGTTAGCGAAATGTACATCAAGGTTGTGTAAATATTTGTAGCAAGGGTTATTGTTGTTTATTTATTATAATTACACTTCTGTGCTCTGTATCAATTTTTATATTTATTAACTGATCAAAATTATTTAATAATAATTTTTTTCCTTAGCAATGTTCAATAAATAATGCGACCTAACCTTCGTGTTAAAAAGGTGATTTTATAACATAAAATTAGGTGAATGAAATAATGGTAGGCTATCACTTAATTCCCTTTGAAGTGACTCATATCGTGACCTGATGGAAGTTATACTGACGCTTTTAATCTGACGGAAATTATAACGCGAAATTTTTTTTTAATGTTCCTCCAATAGGTTTTTGTAGGTGTCGCTATATAACTTTCCACTTCAAAAAACTAGTTAGGTGTATTTCAAACGAACAGATACGCGGATCTCATTATTATTAGATATCGCTTTATTGTTTACAATACTATCACTTATTTCTTTAAATCTTCCTCGAGGAAGTTGTATTGGCATTGTATATATAGCGTAGATATATTCGCGTAATTCTGTTCTCTTTTCGGTTTTATTACCGGCGCGCATGTGTCTCAGGTTCGCAATCAGTTTTAAATTTGTTTGCTTTATCCTACATAATATTTTTGTATGTGTCTGTTTATCGTATGTTAAACATGTCTTGTATTGAGTCAATATTATAAAAAAACCCGTTATTTCAACATTATACTGTGTCAACAACAAACTCAACTTCACGCACAGAGATTAAAGAAGCAATCGTTAACTGAAATCGCGTTACCCAAGGTCGTGTCCAGGGGAGGAGAAGCAGGAGCAATTCCCCCCTGAGAATTTGAGTACTATTAGAAGCATATTTTTTATATTCTGAATACATTTTAATTTACCCCAGTATAGAGGCCTTTCATTTCACTTTTATTTTAAATCAATGTATTTTGTTTTTACATTTATGTAATGTTACGTGTATAAATTCATCTGATAACATTGGTAGTTCCACCCTGCATAAACAACACTGGCATGTTACAAGAAGCGCATTAGTTCCGTACCGGCTCGGCTATACTATACTTTGAATTAAAGTAGAATAGGAATGGGTCTGTGGCAGGGTATGGATGCGATGTTGTCAGTTCGAACGCATTGATAGTCAACTCGTTACTGCCAGCAATTGAAATTGCAGAACTAAGCGAGCTACACCACTAGTAAATCACTCCACCGCAGTTACGATGTCACTGAGCGACTAACGGAATTTTAACGTCGAATTGGCAACAAGGCTCACACACGCAGCAAGATGTGAATATCCTATTAGCTCAGACAGCTGTAATCCCCACTCCCTCTGGTCGATTTCCCCTACGTAAAATCCTATTTTGTTTTAAATCAAACTGTAAGAGTCTGTGTACTATGACTCCGCGTCGTCCTCGTCAGACTGAGCCTTTTGATAAAAGTTAAACAATATTTTGTATGATGAACAAAATAATAGTTTTAGTATCTATGTAAATTCAGGTAAAATGCATGTTTTGATGGAAAAAATGACAAATTTCCTGTGACTTTTAAGTACAAGAATAGCTTAAAATGTTATTTCCAGGCCTGTTTTTTGAAAATTTTCCTCCCCAAAACCACCTCATGTTTTCCTATTATTGTGAGAGTGTCTATCCTGAAGCCGCCATTTTCATAAGTGGAGAAAATGTTTGATACGAAGTTAGGGGCTTGATGTTGTCTGTAAGCTAACACTTTCGTGCTTCTAAATTTCTATTAGAAAATTTGTAACAAAAACATTAAAAAAGTGGATAGTATCTATCAAGGACTTATGGTGAATTATAGGTCCGGCGTATACTCGGTTCGCAGTTTGCAAATTATACTAAAACAAGTATTACAAACAAAAAGTTTATAAAGTCAATTCCTACTTAGGCCAACAATTTTTTTTTAAATTTTGGTTTCTTTTCATTAAATAATTACAATTAATATAGATATAGTAACATAACCCATGCGTTAAAACAGCTTTTCTGTTACGTTACCTATAACATAAAGTCAGGTGTTTTATAAAATAATATGTTATTTATTTATCATTTAAGCCAAATGGGACGGAGTAAATATATATATATACCTTGCTCCTTTTGTGAAATGTTTTTCTCCCATAATACTAAAATTAATTAAGTCAATTTAATTAATATTTGAAAAAATTGTAACATTAGTTGTCATCCACTACAAGTTTTAAAAAAATGTATTTGAACTTGAGTGGTTGAATAAAAAGTATTTGATTAAGAATTCAATATTTGAACAAGATATATAAAAGAAGCGTGTGAACTGATAGAAGGAAAAAAGAAAGATAACACCAAATTATTTTTATAGACGATTGTAGTGTAAGTAATACAAAATACATTTTGAAACGTATGGAAAGAAACTGGTTTATCTTTAAAATAATCGGAAAATTAATATAATAATAGGCAATAATTAAACTTTAGATGTGTGGCGGCTACGTTAGACTAGAGTAAAACCCTATAAAGGAGGGTAAGGATAATGGGTAACCCCCATTTAGCAAATTACTATTTGAAAATAAAATAAGGCTGTAAAGGATAACTCATTGTAATGGTGACCATAATACAATCATGTTCACCTTGGTGAAAGGAAATATTTAGTCACAGATTTATCTATCTGACCTCAAGTTGAAACCTTAGCTTAACTAGATATGTTAAATAATAGTAATCTATTGCTTCACAAGTTTTGTGCCCTAGCAGTTTTACACTAGAAGTGTTATAAATTTCAAAAAACGTTCCAAAAAATACTGTTCTAACGTATGCAGCTACATTTCCAAAAAGGTCCAGAATAATAGACATTCGACAATTATAAAATATAAATAATTTTATTTTTTAGTAAACATTTTAAAACTGTGTTGTTAAAATTTCGCCCAATATTTATTGCTTCCAAATAAACAACGAAATAATGATCTTGTGTACAGAATTCTTTTGTGTACTTAAATTCGAACAATAATCAATACCTAAGTTTCTATTTAACTTAACCTAAATTGATTTTTCATGTTGTCATCATTCAATCAGTACTCGCATTAACAACCCGCTCCTCTGATCCAGATTACACCGTGAGATAAATCTATAATGCCCACAGATGAATAGCTTGACCCTCTTCCACACAAAAGGATCTGTGTCTGCTTTCAACAAGTCTTGCCATCTTTAGATTACAACACTGAACTTGACACTGTGCTTGGCGCAGTGCACATCTATCTTTGGTTAAGTAAACTAACAAGTGCTCCGACTTTAGCCAGTTATTGTTGTAGGAAACAGCTGTTGGTTTACATAACCTCAAATATTTCCCGCTAATGTTTAGCGGTCTGATAGATTTGCAAGGCAATAAGTTATTCTGCAAAGCAGTTTTTGTACATGCAAACACTTTCCAATTCCTTTTATTAGTTCACACTCTCCATATATATATATATATATATATATATATATATATATATATATATATATATATATATATATATATATATATATATATATATATATATATATCTTGTCAAAATTTTGAATCGTTAATAAAAAACTTATTTTTCATCAACAGAAGTTCTTAAACTTGCAGTGGATGACACTTAGTGTTAACACATTTTTTTTTAAATATAAACTTATTACTTAAATTTAAAATTATGTAAATAAAAACACTTGTAAATATTTTAGTTTTATATTTAATTTTAGTTTTATATTAGTGAAACACCTTTTACAAATAGGCCAAGATATGGAATAGCTATTTCGTCCCATTTGGCTTAAATTAAGTAATAATATATGATTTTATAAAAAAAGCTGAATTTATGTTATAGGTTATGTGGTAGAACAGCTGTTTTAACGTATAGGATATATTATTTTATTTATATTAATTGTAATAAATAAATTACTTAATAAAACGTAACTAAAAAGGAAATATTTCTATCTTAAAAATAGGGATTGACCTTAATTTTTGTGTATACTACTTGTGATATTTAAAGATATATATATGTCGTTCTTTTATGTCCCTTCGCTTGGTCGTAGGACGTTACTTTCTCTTCCACATGGTTTTCTCGTCGCGTTTTTCATACCTGATTCTATTCTTTTCGATCGGTCATTCGAGCCACCCACCTATGACCACTTCGACCTTTTTCTATTCCGTTTTCCTTAGGATTCCATCCTGTAATTCCAGATTTAACCCCCCCCCCTCGTATCTCTATAGCATATCGGCCTATTTTCCTCTTCAGGTCCTTACAGTCGTCGGAGATAATATTCAAAATCGTATTCTTACATTCTAACAGTGAAGATGACTAAAACACTTATCATTTTACTACTGTCCGAGTAAACATCTGAAAATGGCACCTGGAGTTACGTCATCTAGTACGTTCGCAGTAGAGCAATGACTGAGAGATAAGCGATATCACTGGCCTGGACCAATGGTCAAGTTTGCCCCGTGCGGGTTATCAGACACACCAGTGCGCAGTCGCGAGTGTAGATGGCGTTTTGCAGAGTCAGCTGTTAGAGCGCGACCGGGTTACAGGTGCCTCCGTAATATGTAGTGCGCACTCGCCAAAGAAACTGGTTGTTCGTTGATCCCAAAACCAGTCCACAGTCTGAGAATATTTTATAAAGTGTTTTATTGTTAGTTGTTAAGTTGGGAGAATATTTTGTAAAGTGTATCATTGTTAATTTTTAAGTTGGTTGGAGGATCTAAATTGTACTTATACAAGACTTCATTTACGGTGGGTCATTATGTCCGTTCCTCAGACCTGCCTCATTCCACCTTAACCTGACTGACTCTTCTTGTTACACGAGGTAATATGGCAGAGATGGTCGATAGTTTCTGTCGCGGTGACTTATCACTGATATTCGTTTGTCGCTGGAGGTACCAGTGACAAAATATGGAAAATGGCTGGTCCAGTAACAACGGATCGAACGGAAGTTGCCTCCGTTGTGATTGGGAGAAATGTCGGAGTCACTGGATTAAACAGTTGTCATTGGTTGATTTGTCGCTGTCACTAGCTCTACTCTCACCGCCGATTATCGTGCAGTTTCGTTGACTGAAGAGGAGAAGGATTGTCTTCGATGTTATTGGGCAAAATGTCGCTGTCTCTAGTGACAAATTATTGATATTTTACCACGATTGTCATTGCTTGATTTGTCGCCGTCACTGGTTCTACTTATTTACGTCGTGTCTGGGTGGTCGATTTGTCAGGTTTCAAGACAGTGACAGTGTTGTGTTCAGTAGACGCTATTTCGCACTCGATAGTTTGCTCTTAATTTCGTAGGAGTTTATTTTCAAATAAAATTAGCCTTCCAAAAAAAGCGAGGGGTGAAATCATTTCACCAGAGTGGTATGCCTGTCTGTTATTGGAACATACAGCGCAGTCTCAGTATCCCTTGCCACCGGTAAAAGTCACTGATCCAAACCTGGTGCTGTCACTGAAATCACCGTTCCGATAAGGTCACTTAATCGACCATCCCTATAAAATGGGTCCTCTTTATGATCAAAAAGAGGTCTCCTCCAGGAAAGCAACTCTGCCCACTTGGTACAAAAAAATTTAATTTTCCCCAGTACCAGGAGATCCTTAGACCCTTTCCTACCTGCCCTGACTTGTCTTACAAGGATTGTAACTGATCCCTTTATGATCCCGTAAAGTATCGCTTCTACCTCAGGTACGCTGCCCTCCACGCGCGCTGCCATGTTTCCTTAGCACTACCTATAGCTACCCTTACTTATTCTTTAATAAGGTTCTCTTTATGGTCCATAAACAGTGGGTCTACTTAAGTTGCGCTATTTAGCTGAAATGTTGCCATAGCGTTTCCCTACGTCCTTACTATCCTTCTTTTATCGTGTTCCATTTAACGGGCAAATAGCCCTTTATGGCACCGATAGAGGGCGGGTTTATTCCAAGTAGGCCTACATGACCACACCAAGCGGTGAACAATACTCCTTACCTTAAGCTTGTAAACAATACTTTACCATCCTTAGTAGGTAACAATGGCCTCACAAACACACCACCTCACAGCTACAAACAATACGTGTGTATTTACTAATCGCGCGTTAAATATTCTAGAAATCCCGCCTGACGCCGCCTGCCCGGCTCGAGTACCGACAGCTGTTATCAATGAAGTCAGGTTTTATAATTGGGCGTTATCTCGCTTAGATAAGGCAGGTAAGAGTACTCCCAAATGTTTCGGGCGTAACCCAACCGTTTCTTAATTAGTTGTGTCAATACTGCCGGGCGTTGCGAAACGTTCCTTGAAAATAGCAATTAAAAATAATCTGTGCGTACAGATGAATAAACAATAACAAACTATCAGAACATGATGCGGAAAGCATCGCGATCTTTTGACGTTTTTATGGAAGTTTTCGCCAACAAAAGTGAAAACTTGAGATAGATTTGGAAATGTGAGAGTGAAAAGAGACTTAGCCTGTTTAAGGCTGTATTATTTAGGGACAACACAATACAACCTATAGAAGGGGCGGATTAGAGAGGGTTTGAGGAGTTCAGCCCCGGAGCCTCGGCAAAGCAAACCCCTTATAATGATTGGAAAACGAATTTGCAATATTTTTTAAAACTAATGTTAAGGATACATTGTTGGATAAAAAAATATATGTCAATCTTCATTTGTATATTTAATTAGTATGACGCCATATATATACATAAAAAGGGGAGGAAAGGGGAGAGGTAGAGAGAAAGAGAAGGAGGGAGGTAAGGGGAGGAAGATGTAGTTCTCTCTTCTCGCCTCTCGCAGCTAATTTTTAACGCTTTTCCACGCAAAGTTCAGAATTTGTGACATTTCGTCCTAAGAAGACAGTTCCGGAATACGTAAGCATTATCTGAAAGCGAATTTAAAGTACAAAAAATTAAACCCAACCTATTTGGGCAGCATTTTGGAAAGATTGAATTTAACGAACAGAAAAAAAACAAAATTTCGTGTGAAACTGTTGGCAAATTCGTTGAAAAACTTGAACATACCCAAGCTGAACTTGTCATTTTTTACACATCTCAAGAACCAATAGGAAGAGACTTGAGGAGTTTTTACCCATGAGCCTCAGGAAGCAAGGAACCTCTAGTGACTGGAGAAATCATTTGTAAAACTTTTTAAAACAAAAATCAAGAGGAATACATTGTAGGATGATCTTTCAGCATTTTTATGTTTACTTAGTGCGACGCATATAGTTACTACCAGTCAGTCAGAGAAGGAGGGGGTTTGGTGCCCGCGGGGTTTTGCAGCGTCTGTCGCCGCGATACTAGCCGCTTGAAGGAATATGGTAAGAGGGGCCGGATTTAGAAGGGGTATCTGCATGGCAGGAAGTACAGAGAGAAAGAGAGTGCAGCTTTCTGTTCCTCCTTATTTTTCACGCTCTTCCACGCTAAGTTCAGAATTTTGTCCCCGAGTATAAAATCCTTAAATCCAACGCAATAAACGTCATGCCATGAAAAAACTCCTAAAACCGGCTCCACTTCCCACAGCCAGTTTTGCTGTAAAATCCCGGGGGCACCAAACCCCCCTACTTCTATGACTAAGTCCAGAGTTTGTGACATTTCAGAGGTACCACAAGGTGCCCTGATCCTGAGAAGTCAATGCCGGACTGCCTAAGCATGATCTGAAAGCGAATTTCAAATATAAAAATTAAAACCCAAACAATTTGGGCAGCGTCTTCCCAATATTGGCTTAACCGAACAGAAACACAAAACTTCTTGTGAAAGTGTTGTTATATTTGCTGAAATAAATCTAAAATCCCCAGCTGGACGAAAACCCTGTCACTTTTTACGCATCTCCAATCAAAACGTACGTTACACAATACAGTGGATACACTTAATCCCACGGTTGCCAACTTTACAGGCTTGTAACTATCTGCTTACAGCCGTTTCAAGGTCAGCGACAGATAAGTGGGCCTAATTAAACGAAGCGTGCGTATGTGTGACCTGGAACCGTGCTATTGGTACAGCCACCTGATACGCGGCAGAATTAAGTTATTTGCAGGTTATTGTTTGGTTTTCCCACGAGGCCTCTATGTGCTATTCCCCTGACACTGACGTTAGTAGGTTTGGGATACAAGAGATTTACAACTTGTTTGGATCGGCTGATAACACTATGAATTATATTGAAGGGAATTGTATTGTTCATACATCTGGCTTCCTCTCACGCGCAAGAGTGTGTGTGTGTGTGTGTGTGTGTGTGTGTGTGTGTGTGTGTGTGTGTGTGTGTGTGTGTGTGTGTGTGCGTGCGTGCGTGCGTGCGTGTGTGTGTGTGTGTGTGTGTGTGTGTGTGTGTGTGTGTGTGTGTGTGTGTGTGTGTGTGTGTGTGTGTGTGTGTGTGTTGTTTGATATTCTAGTAGGCTATACCGCTGATGATGTGTAGTTTATGTTACTTTGGGACCAGGCACAAAGGCTCACTGAATTAAAGTCGGATTCTGGGAGCCAGCGGTCGAGCTGTAGGGTTCTGTGTTGCTGGAGCCGCTCTAAGTGATTCACAAAAACAAATTCAATTTAATTATTTTAACAACCTGTGCGCGATTTTGGAATAAACATTTGAAATGTCGGGTATTATATCATCTTGGGTTCAATGATTATATCAGTAAATAATTGTTTTATAACTAAGTGAAAAAAATAGGTTTTTTCATTAGGGCTCAATAGCGTCTACAGAAATTTTGAAATGAGAAAAAAACATTTAATATTGCGTGATGAGAAATCACCAAAGCATTTTTTTATCAGACGCGCCTAAGAATGTTTCCATTCTAAAATTGGATTAAAATACATAAGTTAATATTATAGTTATATTGAATTACTAGTATTGAGATTTATCAAAATTTAAATAAATTAATATAATAACTGATAAAAACTATTTAATAATAACCTTTTTCCTTACAATAATCAATAAATAATGTAACATAACCTACGTGTTAAAACAGATGTTTTACAACATAACATACAAGATAAATCGCTGATATATGAAATCATATGTTATCATTTAATTAACTTTCCGTGATTCAGAGCGTAACCTGATGGAATTTATACTAACGCTATGAATCTGACGGAATTGATATTTTCAAAATTTTTCTTCGGGGTATGAATCACCTACCAGCGCTCCCGGAAGGTGAATCCCCCCCCCCCAAAAACATTTACTATTTACCTACCATGAAATGGTAGCTACTTCAGGTATACTTTCATCCGCACACCCTCATAACTCATATAAATACCTCACACGTTAACACTGTGGCTGATATTGGTATCTACCCCCCCCCAGGCACTATTGTTTACAGTAGACGCCCAAGGTCACATCAATTTACCGTAAACTACCCCTATGAATTATCAACTGTCCCGCAGAAAACAACAATGATTCATATCGAAAGGGGTAGAAAACCGCACCGTTTGGTGAACCCATTAGGGTTGACATAACATATCTGTCTACTATGCAAATACTTGACTGGCGTAAAAACACAAATTACTGTCTCGGCGAAGGCATTGTTAGCGACAGATCGTGGTGGTATGCCTGAGCAGCTGTTCGAAGGTCTTGCAGGGAACTTGCCGACAGCCAAGGTAGCCGATACAAAAGTCCCAACATAACCTATATATATAACAACATAGGTTATTCAAATACAAGAATATTTATTAATTTATATTCAAAGCTTTTTGTTGGTAAACAATACCAACATCATCAGGAATGAATTATACAATAATGCAAGATATAAGCCTAAAACATATGTTACATATGAACATATGTTTTAGGCCTATAGCTTGCATTATTGTAATTTTCATTCCTGATGATGTTGGTACTGTTTACCAACGAAAAGCTTTGGATATAAATTAATAAATATTCTTGTATTTGAATAACCTATGTTGTTTAATATATATATAATATATATATATATATATTAAACCTAATAGGTGAACAAGTAATAAAGCACAAAAGCGTTAAATATAATTAACAGTTACACACCCTTAACTACAAACTTGAACAATATAATCAAAAACTTTTGAAGTCAATTTCTACTTAGGTCAACACAGAAACATTCTATTTTAGTTATTAAATAATTACAATTAATATAAATAGCGTAACTAGACATATGCGTTAAAACAGCTGTTCTACCAAATGTACGAAAAAGCGACCAGTGAAATAAACGACATCACGGAATGTGCGAAATAAGAGACCAAACTACCCCTACCGCCGCCAAGGTCGTTAAACCAAGGGATACCAAATCTGGGTTGCGCGAAATAAGTGACCTAGTTACACTTCCACTACCCATTACAGTTAAACTTGGAAGGAAAACTAGGAAAGCTTTTGTATAAGAAAGTGGATACAGCTATAGAAAAACAATGAAGAAATATGAAGAAAATGGTGACATAAAGGCTTGTCCCTGTGCTCTCTCCTGCCTTCAAAACCTGGATTTTTTTGTCGACCATAAAAAAAATTAACATACATAAATATAGAAATAAATATAAACTTATGTAAATATTCTAAAATATTATACATTACTATAAGACGTTACACAAAATTATAAAACAAATGGTCGCCTATTTTACTTAAGATTAAAATTCTAGGCGCAGGTAGGAAATCCGTAATTGATTTATTTCAGTGGGCGCTTTTTCGCGACACCATTCTGCCACATGTAGTGATATTGCAGTGAAGTCTTCTCTTCTACAAAAATAAAAACCTGGTGTCTATGTTCTACCCATACACCTCACCATGGGCTTTCAAGACGACATTTTTGGGAGAGGTAAGCAAGCTTCTGTTATTTTTTCCGTGTTTTTAATAACTCTCTGCATTACCCTGTATAATTCATTTTGCCAGTTATGATATTTTTTTCTCGTTCCCACGTGTTCGATTTTAGTAATAAAATGTATACCGGCCGATGCAGAAAGTCATCAGGAATACGGAAAAATTATAAAAATTGCGCTCACGCATCAAAAATTAAACATTTTGGAAAATAGTAATTCCTCCTCCCCTCCACGGCACACCTAAAACGTTACAAATTCAACGTTTTGACTCTATTTTTGTTTGTGTAATAATTTGCAAAATGCCTGGAATGTATTTAAACTTGGTGAAAACTACCAAAAAATTACAAATTTTGAAAAAAAAACAAATTACTATCAGCACAAACAAAATATACTAAATATAATTTATTTTCCTTCTTAAGGTTTTTCGAATATCAATCAATCTTTTCACCCATCTTTTGAAATTTGAAATACTTGGAAGGCAAAGAACCTGGGGTACGGTTATACGGGATTTTGTGAAATTTCGGCCTAATATTAATTTCAACGTGTTTACAATTTATGCTCCCATAAAAATAGATAAAATTCTGTATTAAATTAGAAAACAAAATTATTTCTTAATCTGAGGTGGTTCCGTGCTTTTTTCTTTGGAACTATTACACAAACTCTGGTATTTTCAAAAATATACTTAAAATATCGGAGAGTAAAGAAGTGTATATGAAAAGAAATTATAAATTGAAAACTATTCATAGAAAGAAGGCTTTGATTTGGTCATAGATTTTTTCATTTTTTCTAACAAATTTAAAACAAAATGTTTAAAGCATAATTTAATATTTTCCTAGCCTGGAAATCCAGTAATAATGCAAATATAGAGAAAAATGGAATTGTAGCACAAGTTTTCTACAAATAGCTTTTCTTCACTTAGGCCTACACATCTAAAATCCTATATATGCAAAGAAAGTGTTTTTTAAAAGTAATTTATCCCTCTAAGAGGCCTGGTTTGGAGTTGAACACATTTGTTAATTCCTACTTGGGTCAGGATGGAAAAATTTATTTTAATTACATTTTATTAAATAATTACAATTAATATAAATATCTACATATGCCTACACATGACAGAATCACAATATTAAGTGTCAAAATAGAAAGCAAAATTATTAATATTTAACTAATTAATTAATATTTTAAAAAAATGTATTTCAACTTAAGTGGATTAATAAAAAGTATTTTATTAACGACTGAAAATTTGAACAAATATAAATAGGGGGAGTGTGAACTAATAGAAGAAATTGAAAATGGTAAATGTAGCATCTTGTAATTTGGTAATTAATAAAATCAGCGACTACCGCTCCGATCGGCGAATTTTTTTTTCCTGATCAATTTCACCTTGCTGAACACGAATCTGAATTTTTTGCTGCAAACACATTTAAAAAAACAATAATAACCTAACCTGGTTTTTTAAGGTTAATATGTGTTTGCCGTTAAAAATAACTTTCGTATAGATTTGTGTGTAGCATGAAGTCATATCAGGTCAGGTTATTTTATTAAATGTAAATATGTGTTTGCATAAAACAAAAACTTATGATTCGTGCTCAGCAAATTAAAATTGATCAGGAAAACAAAATTCCGCCGATCGGAACGGTAGTCGCTGATCTTAATAATTACCTGTAATTTTTTTTTAGGTTAATATTGGAATTTGAAATTATTCGTTCTGGGATTGATAATTTAAAACAAAAACACCAAAAACGCCCAATTTGAAACTTTTCTATTGTAAATTTAAGTTAATTACATTAAGGGCGTTAAGAAATTTCTTTTAACAAATGAAAAACCAACCAGTAATTGTTATGACATTTTTTTAAAATCTGAAATAATTTACAATTTGGTACAAATATTTTTTTAGAACCGAAATTACCTTTATTATTGAAGAAAGTGAGTCCCAACAGTAAGGTACACCAAAACACTAACGGCTTCATGTCGGAGGTAAATCCTTATAGAATTTTATTCACTAAACGAACTACGGACACACACAAGTCTGTAAGAACACTTAAACAGCTCGGCGGCAAAACCCCAACTGAAATACTAGCCATTAAGCAATCAGTGTTGCATCGCTCGCGCTGCGTGGGAATATTCCCGGCATGAAATTTCCCTGCGCCGGTTTTAAGTTAGTATTCTACTCATAGGGATGTCACATACCTTTGGCAAGCTTGGCGTCCTACCAAGTATTTCGTCCAGTGTTATTCACATTGAGAACTATGTATTCTTGGAAAATGTGGAAGAATGCGTGACTATTGATTCTTTCTGCTTAGATTCTTCCAAAAATACTTCCCCTTTGACCTTTTATTCCAAAACGAATAGCCTACTTCAAAAAAATTGTTTTGCATTTAATACATGGTTGAAGCCATAAATATGTATGTGGTTCTCAGAAGCTATATTCGACTCTATTAAACGTTCAAACACCCCCTTTTAATGAGGCTCTAACATTAAACAAGAAATAGTCTATAAACAAAAATGTTTTAAAGTCAATTCCTAACAAAACAAAAATTTATTTTTGTCATTTTTAATAAAATAATTACAATTAATAAAAATAAGTAACTCAGCTTATACTGTACGTTAAAACAGTTGTTCTACCACATGACCTATAACATAAAATCAGCTGTTTTATGAAATCGTGTTATCACTTATTTTAATCCAAAAGGGACGAAATAATTATATTGCATACTTTGCCCCTATTGTGAAAAGTTGTTCTGCTACATAAAACTAAAATCAATTTATTAAATTTAATTGGTGAATTAATATTTGAAAAAATTACATTAACATCAAGTTTCATGTACTATGAGTTTATAAAAATGTATTTGAACTTAAGTGGGTGAATAAAAGGTATTTATGAAAATTTGAACAAGATATGTAAAAGGAGAGTGTGAACTAATAGTAGAAAATGAAAGACACACAAAAGCCTAGCCAAGATTTTTTTCGGAAAGGGTCGCAAGAGTCTTAGTCAGCAATTAAGAAGGGGGGGGGGTGTTTTTGACAATTCAAGATAAAACATACTAAAATATATTTCAAGACAAAACATTTTGGGAATTTTATCCACGACTAGTCACACCATTTGTGTTACGTTCTTTTTTATTTACACTTGAAAAATATTTTAAATTATAGTTTCCTTACAAAATCTCTGTGGGATACATTTTAACCCCCTAACCTCTGAAATTCATTTAAATAATTCCCTTAAATATCTCATAAATTACACCTAATGTTTTAGTAATCTTTTACTGTTATTTTTCTTGTTGGTTCGGACTGGAAATCTTTAATACGTTTTTGTGGACAGTTGATAAAATCTACACATTTTACGTCACAATTTTTTAAACTTTTGTTTGATCGGAAATGAACAAATTTGTTACGAATTGGAAATGGATAAAAATATGAGGGAAGAAATAGAAAGAAGGCAATTTGCATGGTTGGGACATGTGAAGAGGATGGCAGAAGGCAGGTGGCCCCGAAAAGTACTAGAGTGGTATAATATATCTTAATATATAATTTCGAGAGCCGAATTTTGAGAGAAATATTGTGGGAGCTTGGAAAGTCGTGCAGAGCTGGGAGATGGCTCAATGTAGAAGTATTGACACGATGGAGTAGGGAAAAATATTGATTTTTCTCAATTTACAACATTTATAGGGTTGTGGAGACTTGAAATACCCAAAATTTCCATAAGAAATACATTGCTATGAAAAACAGCTGAGTATGATTTGTAAACAAACAAATATTTCAACATTAAAGGCTATGCGTAGGCTATAGGTTGAATTATATTAAATTTAATTTTTTTAAAAATAAAATTATCATACAAAAGTTTAAAATTTGTTTCAATATGAATAAGAGAGCATTTGCCCCTACAAGCATCTAGTATGATTATAAACAGAGTTACTTTAAAATTGCTGATGATTTGATTTAATTTTTGCAAAACTTACCACACCATTGTTCAATGGGGACCGGACCCTTCACAAGCACCAATCCTGTGTAAACAAATAATAATATTAACCCTTAGCCAAATGTTAATTTGACGTTAAAAACTAAAAGAAACACAATATTTAAAGAACACCTTTATTTAATATTTATCTATAAGTAAATTATTCATTGGGAATAATTTTAACCTCCGTTCGGATCGTAATATACGATTATGTGTTAGATAAAATGCTATATAAATAATGGAGTTGGATATGAGAAATTCTCCACGAAAAATACAAAACACCAATAATCTCTACACAAAGCTGGATATTTTTAAATTTTATTTATTTTTCAATCCCTTCTATTAGTTTATCCTTATATATACAGTGTCTTGTTCAAATTCTCAATCGTTAATAAAATACTTTTTATACATCCACTCAAGTTTAAATACACTTTTTCTTAATTTGCAGTGGATGACACCATGACACTTGATGTTAATACAGTTTTTTTTCAAATATCAATTAATTAATTAAATTTAATTAATTAAGTTTAGTTTTATATGGGAGGAAAAAGTTTCACAAAAGGGGAAGGTATGCAATATAATGTTTACGACCCATTTGTCTTAAAATAAGTGATAACATATGATTTCATAAAAGAGCTGATTTTATGTTATAGGTTATGTGGAAAAACAGCTGTTTTAACTCATGAGTTATAAAGTTTATTTAAATTAATTGTAATTATTTAACAAAAAATAATAAATAAAAATAAAATCGTTTTGTATTGACCTAAGTAGGAATTGACTTTAAAAATGATTTTTTTTTACTTCTTTCAAGTATTTGTTTCATTTTATCCTATTATAAAATGGAAACAGTGAGCACATAGTAAAACTAGATTTTAAAACTTATTTTATCTAGATCCAACCATATCTCGCAACCCTTTCCCTCTAAGACTGCCCTCCCTTATTTGCTACCCTAACCTATCCAAGGTGAATATAATTAAACCCGTTTTCGGTTTGAATAATATGCAATTCAAAACCACCCTTCTATCATCAAGTCGGGTTGCACTGACCTAACCCAACGCAGGACGCCTGATTGGAGCAGAATAAAGACTTCCTTAGGCTCCAGCTGGCCTAGAGGTTACCTGACTGGCACTGGTCCAGGCACCGCAGTGGAAGGCGTGGGTCAAATAGGTTACCTCCATAAAGAAACACCAATAATCCTACTTCAACCAGTAATTTACTCTTGAACGTGGTTTTTAAAACAAAAACGTTAAAAAATTATTTAACAAGAAATCATTCTACGAAATGAGGTTAAATGTTGAAATGTAAACTTTTTACAGCCGTACAGTGCCCTTTTTTTGCAAAAACGTTCAAGTTTAAAATTTATCAGTGAAATTGGTTTCAAAGTAATTTTTAATCAGCTGATTTTACAATTCACTAGTAATGATTTTTTACAAGTATTTTTTTTATAGAAGTATAGGAAACCAATGAGTTATAGGTAGGATTATAGCACCCCTGGTACAGGTTGTCAGGTACATCGAAGGAGAGGAAGGCAGGTAAAAGCGAGTGGAAAATGCTTTCTCGGGAGGGGGATCTGTGGAGCTTTGTATACTCTACCTTGTACACTGCACGAATGTTAACAAGAGGCCGTCTCAGCGGGGCCCCACCACACTAATTAACTCAAGTGCTTCTGCGCATTTCAACGGCACCGGACAGGCTAAACCTGACGACCTATAGATAATATAGGGGGAATGGTGACATCATGTGTGAAGAGTCGCTTCCTGAAGGAACCCTGCTTTCTATTGGTGTTATAAACTAGAATTTACACGCACATACCCTTTTAAGGATAAGGGAATGAAAGAGGAACGGAAATACTGTAGATAGGACTAAGGAAGGACATAAGTTAGGGAATTGAAGATATAGGCTATATATATATATATATATATATATATATATATATATATATATATATATATATATATATATATATATATATATATATATATACTAATAATGGGAATCGGGGGAAATTATGACATCGCGAGGAGAAGGTAAGCTACCTGAAGTTGGCCTGTTCTCAACAGGGGTGGAAAGTTACTACCCTCTACATGGTCTTCACTTATAGATTATGTCTAGCTTTATATTATTTTCAAACTGAGTCTCTCCTATTTATTCTACATAATCAAGTGCAAGTATTTAATTTAGAATTTGCTTAAGCTAGCGCCTGACATTTATTAATTATTTTGATTTATTAACTAATAATTTAACAGAATAATTATAAAATTTTAATCAGTAATATAGACTAATTAGTTACGCACAAGATAAAAAGTTATGATGACCAATTTATAGTTAAATATTTAATAAATAATTTAATTAAAAATATATTTACAATACATATTATACGTTAGTGATAAAAATGACTTGGCGTTTGCAGATTATTAGAGCCTGTAATATTGACAACAATACAAAGGACAACAGATAACGTATCACCGTATTATAAACGTTTTTTAAATGTTATAGAAATAATAATTTATTTATTTCACGTTTTTATAGTAGTTGTTTTTCTTTAAAGAAGAAAATCATTGTTTCATTTTAACAAGTAAAATACACAAAGTATATATATATATATATATATATATATATATATATATATATATATATATATATATATATATATATATAAAATACGTTTTCTTGTTTAATAATTTAAAACAACATAGGTTATTCAAATACAAGAATTATATTAATTTATATCCAAAGCTTTTCGTTCGCAAACAGTACCAACATCATCAGGAAAATAATTATGTAACAAAATATTTTTACAAAAATCAAAACATATGTACTACAAAGAACCATATGTTTATAAGTATTGCACTTTATGTAATTTTCTCTATAACATCAATAACCTTATACGTAGTTTGGTGCCTTGATCTCACTTGAATTTGTTCATCAATTAATCTGTCTTTAACTTTATATTTTTAAATTTTCTACGTTTCACATATATTCATCTTTAATCATTCTTTTAATAATTTCATATTTTCCATTTCAGGAAATTTGTGTCCATTATTAATACAATGAGTCGCTAAATTTGATTTGTACATGTTTGGTTTAAAATTAGTGTTTAAATGTTCTTTCTATCTTTCTTTTAATTACTTTTTTGTTTGTCCTACATATAATTTATTACAATCTTGGCATTTTATATTATATACATTAATTCTTTCGTGCATATTGTTTTGATTTTTGTTATTGTTTATTAAATTTTCAATTTTATTATCAGTTTTGTAAGTAATTTGTAAATTTGTTTCTTTAAATAATCTAGTAACTTTGTTTATTTCGTGAATGTACTATTGTTTACCAGTGAATGAAAAAGTTGTCCAAATTTTTTCTCTTGTATTATTTACAAAGTTACTGTCGATTTTCTGTTTTCTTATTATGATATTATTAATTTATCTATAGTTTTCCTATATTAATTCAAATATGAAAATTTTGAATATAGGCCTAATATATATAGAAAACCAACGCATACAAATCAAATAATACCAGATTGTTCAAATCATCCATATAACCAAAAAATGGCAGCGCTGTATAATTTATTATATAGAATGCACAAAATACCAATGATCTTGAATGATCAAATGAAAGAGAAAAATATAATATATCAAATTGGATTAGAAAATAGAGAAAAATGAGTCAACAAAGAAAAATTGTATTTAGTAAAATGCATCTTGTTCATCTAGTGAAACTCAAATACATTTTTTAAACTTGTAGTGGATGACACTTGATGTTAATAAAGTTTTTCATATTTAATTAAATTTAATTACTTAATTTTAATAATTAATTTAGCTTTCTATTTTGCCACAATATTATGTTTCTGTGATATGTATATACACATTCATATTAATTTTAATTATTTAATAACAGGAAATGCAAACAGAGGTGTTTTTTCATGACCTAAGTAGGAATTTACTTATTACATTCTTTATATTACTTGTTTTATTATTTTTGTCTTACTTTTAAGGCATTTATATATTTGCAAATATATTACGAGGTTATTCTGAATAGCGTTTGCTTTTTGTTTAATTTGTTTTTGTATTTTCAAAAGAAAAGCCCACCAGTGCTACCAACGTCTGGGAAAGGGGAGGTGCGAGATTGGTGTAGTTAATAACAGGGGCTAAATTTGAGGTGTAAAAAAAACTGCCCCTGCTGTATCTCAGATAGGCAACACAAATAACATCACGTAATTTAGGTTGTAGTGAAATACGCTTGTACGAAGATTCATTCCGTAGTAGAACTGCCACACCAAAGCTGAATATAGAGTATAAGAATTTGTACAAGCTATTAACATATTACATTAGTTTACGTATGTAAGGTAACCTGGTTTCGCTCGTTGTGGGCACTATGCAGGTTGTTAGCCTAAATTTAAGGGTAACACTGATCCGAATTTCCGAAAATTTTGATTTTGAAATAATTTCCGAAGATTTACAAATATATTTTCAAAAGTTATAGACTGCAGTTATAAACAATTATGGAATTCCGTAATATAAAACGGTCCCAGTCTAATCGTTTTGTTGTTTTTATGGGCTATTCATAAAACACCTGTTCACTTCAAGAGCAATAAAAGCTGCCGTAACAAACAACCGCTTTCGTGTAAAGAACGCATCAAGGGAGGAAAAAATTCCCTCGCGTTACATCACTGCCTCGTTGCGCAATGGGAGCAACTATTTCAGTTGAAGTGTCGTTGCAACATTATTCCAGGGCTGAAGAATTCTGTTCTGAGCAGAGAAATCACTTTTAAAAACGTCTCCCTCGTCACGCCGGGTGACATTTACGGGCGGTTATGCAGAAGCCGCATCCGCTGATAGCGTTTGCTTCTAGGAACGATGGACACATCCAGCGGTCAGCTGGGAGTGCCTGCAGCCCTAGACAGCTTTGCGTCATCTGCTGTCTGGAGCTATTTTAAAGCCAGTGGTGGTTAAACCCAGAGAGGAAACACGTTCGGACGAGCAATTGTTTTCCTGTTGAAGGAAATCGAGATCCCACGCGGTCTAATGCAATGTGGTCTTCTATGACACAACGTTTAGGCTTCTCGTCCTTTAGATGCGTAAAATATGCGACAGCGACTAAGTGCATTTGTCGTAACGCCTCGTCGCATGACGTCATTCATATTATGCTTGATGTTTTGTCGTGCGACAAAGTCAGTTGTGTTAACTCATCATCAAGTCAACAACCATTATGAGGTTTCAGAGCAAATCAAGCACCCGGGTCAGGTTAGGTCAGGTTAGTTTATTTTATGTCAAATTACGTTTTCCGTTAAAAATAACTTCAGATTCGTGTTCAGCATGGTCAAATTGACTAGGAAAATATTTCGTCGATCAGAGCGGTAGTCGCTGATCTTAATAATTACCATTATATTAAGTTGCTAAAAGTGTCCGACACCAGAAACAAATGGGGTAAATTTCTTTCCTATTTATCACACAAACTGCCTCTTTAGACGTTGTGCCACTAGTGGCGCCGGCTAGTGTCTACTCAGTAACACCCGGTTATTGCTTCAAATATTTCGTGTGTAATGTTGAATAATGTCAAAGTGTTTTAAGAATTGATTTGTAATCTTACAGTAACCACTGGTACAAGAGGTCGCTGTTTCGTCTTCACGCATTAAATTCGCTTTGCTCAGTCTTTGCAAAACTAGCAATTTGTAAGTCTAATCAACTTCAACAACGCTAAATAGTACACAGAATTGTCTAATTATGTTTTATTCAAAAATAGTGTGTTATCATTTTCTCCAGAAAGGATTCTATTATGGAATCTAAAACTCTTTGCCTTCTTCATACGACTTCTACATTTAGTCACGTAGTAAACTTAGTTTAATTCATTAAACAATTTTTGAAGACATTTCCGCAGGTCTAAAAAAAGTAATAAAAACAAAAATATTTAAAAATATTAAAGTCATTTTCTATTTGGCTCAGCAAAAACATTTGTTAGTAACTTTTTAAAAGTAATTTCAATTAATGTAAATAAAGTAACACAACCTATGCGTAAAAACAGGTGTTCTATCACATAACCTATAACACAAAATTAGGCGTTATATGAAATTATATGTTATTACTTATTTTAAGGCAAATGGGACTAAATAACCATATTGCATACTATGCCCCTTTTGTGGAAGAGTTTTCTCACAAATAAAACTAAAATTAATTCATTATGAAATTTTATTAATGAATTAATAATTGAAAAAACTGTATTAACATAGAGTGTCATCCAATACAATTTTTAAAAAAATGTATTTCAATATATATATATATATATATATATATATATATATATATATATATATATTTGTAGTTATGCAACACTGTTTTCTTGTATACACTTATCACTTTCCCTTATGTACTTAAACAAGAATCTTACTTGGTATTTATGCGAGTTAACTTTCAATGACTGGCCTTGCTATTATCTTCGGGCATACTGAAGATGCCCGAAGATAATGGCAAGGCCAGACATTGAAAGTTAACTTGCATAAATACCAAGTAAGATTCTTGTTTAAGTACATTAGTGAAAGTGATATATACATATATATTATAACATAAAGTACGAGGCTTTAGAGTAAATTCAGTTAGTTGCTAAAATAATTATCTGTAGGATTAGCAAAGAAAAACACAAATAGTTTTGTAAAGTGCCGACAAAGCAGGTACCATCCATTATCCTTTTCCAGGAAAGCTATAAGTTGAGTGCGGGAACGATAGACAATACAGAAGGGTACAGTGGTTAAGACGGGAAAATACAGCGACCCATATAGCCTGGGAAAATAACCGTGTAAAGTTAAGTTAAGCTAATTGTAGAACTGTGGGAAACTTATTGGGAAAAAGAACGTATTGTGGTAGTGGGAGAGATTAGGGATTTCATAAAAACTAAATGATCGGGAGAAGTTGGGAAGTTTGAGGAGAGTCTCAGAGGAAGGCAGACGAATTGTTGGGGACCAGGATGGAAGTGCTGTAAAGGGAGAAATTGATTAAATTAAGTAAAGAGTTTTTTTTATAAGTAAAATTTAAAATGTACGATGTAAAAGTTTTTTTTTTTTAATATTAAGAAAGTAAGTTTTTTTGTGTCCAGTGTAAACGCTGAAGTGAACAAAGGCCAAGATTCCAGGAGCTCTTCAGAACAATAAGTATTAACAGAATATAAGTGTAGCCAACAGACACCTAAATTTTAGTAAAGTTCAGAACAATTTTAATTTCATCAAAATTTATAAAAATTATTCTAGTTTCACCATTTCTAATTTAAAAAGCAAAGTTCCCGTAATAGCGACTTGAGAGCAAGAATAAAATTTTAACACTGTTTTTTTTTTTGTTATGTTATTTTATTAGAAATCTAAAGCCTCAGAAGTCCACCTTTTATCATTGTAATATTAGTTAAGATATCAATCCTGTCACTGCAAATTATTAATATAAATTTGGAATAATGTGTAGAGTTAATTGAACAGAATAAATGCAAGTGATGTTTAAAAAATTATAAGATTGTTAATTCTTTACAAACCTGAAGGTGGGACATTAAATAGGTAAGGTAAATAAATAACAATAAAAATAAATTATAATAATAACAAAAGTTAAGTTATAATATATATATATATATATATATATATATATATATATATATATATATAGATATATATATATATATGTATGTATATATATATATAGGCTATATATATATATATATATATATATATATATATATATATATATATATAATGAGAGTGTGAAGTAATAGTCGATTGAATACAACACAACCGTTCAGTTGTTGACAACCGATAAATCGTAAATTCTGTGATAGATTTTTAAAAGAAACCACCGGATTTAAAGACTACAAAACTTTCTAGTAGGGTGACCAAACGCATAAATTTAGGTTAAGGAAAAATTATAACCATAATGCTCTTAAAAGTTCACATTGTTAGTCAACATCAGCTGTAGCTGTTGATGCAATTCTTGAGGTTGTGGACCACCGGAAGTGCATTAATGAATCCTAAGAGAGGAAGTTACGTAATAAGAAAATGGTAAGTATAGTTTAGAGCTTTGCCTGCTTCAAGTATAGAGGGCAGGCCTGCTTCAAGTCCACGATTCTGCTCAAGTGTTAATCCAAAACAAGATTTTGTACAATATTAACACAGCTTCACACTGACTTGAAAGTGCCTTTCATCAAACAACACCTCCATCACTTAGCAACAAGGTTCTACAAACAGGCTCATATACATACAACATCCACACTAATCCTCACGGGTAACCCATAGCTCTAAAGATAACATGAAAATAAAATATACATAGACCTCTAATATTACCTTCACAGTTATGTTCCAGGTGAGAAAAAGGCACATCCCAAGGGTCGCAGCTCAACTGAAGAAACAATTTTGATTAGCATACCTTTTCTGTTTAGAGTAGGCAGTGGAAGAAGAGTTGCAAGTCATTAGTCCATAGACTCACTAAAAAGGTATTTTTAAGGTAATATCCCTCCTCATCCCTTAGCATAAAGATATCCTAGCACAGGGTTCTTGCATGATCTATCGCGGGATTTTTCCTGGCAGGGTTTCTTTCTTGCCAGGTTTTTTCATCCCGCTCTTAGCGCGATACTTACCGTACTGTTTCATTTCACTATCTCCTTATTCTCCTTGGAAAGAGCTTATGAGCCTGATACATGGGCAATCAATCCCGTTTCCATCACTGACGGTAGGTATACTAACGGCATGGGCATGTGAGACGGAAGCAGTTTGCTAGAGGTTAGCTGCCACGAGCGCTGGAGAGGTTCTGGGGGCCCAGACGCGGGTTAAAAAAAAATCTGCCCACGTGATGATTCTTCTTTATGTCCTCTACCTGACGGTTCTACTCTATCTTAACGCTATCCTACCCTTTGTAAGCGGTAATGATCACACTGGGGTATCACCCTACACACAAAATCACCGTAGAAATCCGCGAATGCGAAGATTTTAGAGGAACAAAAGTTGACAAAAATATTTTAATCGCTTTCTCGTATCGTACGATCATCAAGACATAATACTAAGACTATTCATCTTTCGATTTTGCTTTGTTCTTTGATTAGTTTTCACTACCCACAATAATTTATTTTCCCAATCTTCGTCCATATTTACTCTTTCTAACAATATTTTGTCTATTTCGTCTTTCCTTGAAGTCATTCTACATTTTCAGCTACATTACCAACAATGTGCCAAGTTAATTCACTTATTTACTTGTAATTTGTTCTTTTTCATTGTTCCACTAATTTCTTGTTTCAATGTCCACGTTTACTGTATGCTCGTTTGACTTCTTCTGGGAATGCTGTTTTTCTATTTTACTTCTTTCCCGCATACAAACTTTTTTAATTAGGCGTACTAATTATTTTTATCATAGTAAAATATATCCGTTTTTACTCCTTTATGTGGTTATAGAAACAATTTTACTCTGACGAAACTGGTTTCTTAGTAAATTTTACTTACCTGACGTCAAGTTTTTAAGACTAAGTGTAGCATCTGTTGAGCCCGTAGCATCAATGCAATTTTAAGCTTCTTTCTAGCGTATTAAGGCTAAAATCCTAAACCCCCTGTTATAGACAATAGGTAAGATATGCAAAGGACACGATGTATTGTTCGTAGGGATTGTGAATCTCGCCAACTGTTAGTAACAGAATAAACTATTTAAAGCATATCTACACTCTAGTAGATACAACCTGAGCCCTGAACCACGCTTAAAAAAAGTCAGATGACAGAGACAGGGCAACAACATGTAGTTTTAGCATGTATTAATATTATTGGTTGTAACATTTGTATTATTATTACATTAGAAATTTGTATCAGAAGTTCAGGGCTCATGCTACATCTGTAGCACTTTCTATCGTAAATGGTACAAACGAGACCCGTAAAAAATATTAAAAAGTGATTAAACAAATTTTCAATGAATACAAAAGTTGTGCACAGGTATATAGATTAAAACTGAACTACTATAAATATATTTGCTAGGAAGTGACTTTTGCAAAAGTTATATTAAAAATAATAAAAGTCTGTCAATACAAACATGTCGCATACAAATGAGAACACCTTTGCAAACCTTTCCCGAGAATTAGGTCAATACGAGACCTTTCTAAACTAACAAAAGCTACGGGGCTGCATAAAGGTTAGGCTGTGCACTTTAGCTCTGCCGTAATTAGGACACAAAATTTAAACCAGGCAAACATCGTAAAACAGAATGTATAGTTCGTGGTGTCCAGATTTGGAAAGATTTTCTATTCCGTTATTTTACTTAGCTGTTACTTTTTCAATTTCTTCTATTACTTCACACTATCCTTATACACTATCCTTATACACTATCCTTATATAGATATCTCGTTCAAATTATCAATCATTAATAAAATACTTTTTATCCACCCGCTTAAGTTCAATACATTTTTTTAAACTTCTAGTGGATGACACTTGATGGTAATACACTTATTTCCAAATTTCAATTCATTAATTAAATTTTATGAATTAATTTTAGTTTTATATGAGTGAAAAAAATCACAAAAGGGGCAAGGTATGCAATATAGTTACTTCGTCCCATTTGGCTTAAAATAAGTGATAACATATGATTTCCTAAAAGCTGATTTTATATTATAGGTTATGTGATAAAATTAACGCATAGTATACCATGACCCCACGCAAATACTCCGGCATCGGTGGAGGTGCGCAGCAAGGTTGTCATGGCCAGCCTTTATTCTGAATGCTCCAACGCTAACAGCTCCTAACTATTGCTAACCCCGGAGACAAAACTTTCCTACCGTTTTCCCGCCGAGAATTCCCTCAATCGAACAGTTTTTTGGTGGAAATCTTTATTAGCGAGTTGGAGAACTGTAGTGAACTGACATGCTCTGGGGGAGGGTTGCTCCCTGCTTGGCTAGTTGGTCAGCCTTTTCATTGCCAGTGATGTTTACGTGGCTCGGGATCCACTGGAAACCGAGTACCCACCCGACATTCGTGAAAGCGTTTAGCCTTCTAAACAGTCTATGGTTCTCCTACAGTCAGTCTTTTAGTTCCCAGAGAGGTTCAGGAAGACGGTCTTAGAGTCAACAAGGAAAACTGCCTTAGCCGGAGTAGTCAGGTTCTCAAGCTCAATTGCTACACCTGTTATGGCAGCTATCTCACCGTCGTAGTTGCTAAGTTGGGCCTCGACAGCAGAAAATCCCTCAAAATATACGCAGTAGTATGCAGCACCTGTTTCGTCTGATCCAGGCACGGATGATTCATCAGTGTAAATTTGGAGCCATTCCGGGGAAGGGTATTCTTCATTGATAGTTCAAAAAAAATATATTAAATCACGTATTCAAAATATTAGACTCGATCGACAAATATTTATTGTTGAGTGTTTCCCTTAGAATTTGACCGTGTGTTTGTGAAAAAATTGTGAAGAAATATAGTGAAAAATGAAGATCTCCTTGGCAAGGTCTTTTATACCTTCGCTCAATATAATTGTGCAAAATTGTCGATTATCGATTATATAAAACCTAACATATAAAATCACCACCCTTAGATTCAACCTCAAACTCTCGTATCAGGACCAAAATGACGGCTACGTCCCCCAGCTTCTGTATTTACCAAATATATATCTTCACAACTCAAACTAGTCGGAATATTCTACGACACGAAGCGAATCCCCTGACCAGGTCTGGCGTTACAATCATCGCATCTGCTGATCGTGTAACAGAATTACACCATATGACGCAACATTTCCCGTAATAGAAGCTGCAATTTAGTACCTGGACCCGATAAACACAGCATCATGTGGATTGACTAATGCACAGAGAAATAGACTCAGACACAACAAAACCTTTATAGAAGTGTTTATTTCTCCTTGCGTACTGGCGATTCAACGGAATTTGTTTAGAATTAAGATGTGTTCATTGTTATCGCAAGATAATTAGATCACACGTCAAACAATCGGGCGATATAAAATTATAGAGCGAAATCGATGTCTGTCTATACACTCAAAGTTTTAATTTTGAGAAAAATGATGTAAGCTAATTATAACTTATTTTAGTAAGTAACGTTTCGACAGCCAGTTTGCTATCTTCTTCAGGTTTATAATGCATACATGAGAATAATTTAAAAAAATCACTAACTGCCACAAAAGTTATAGTAAATATAATATAACTGCCTTTACATAAATAATAACTTAATTTTAAACAAATCAAAAATGTTACACAACCACTTAAAAAGCCGTGTCATGATGATGGTAAAGAAGAGTACAAAATACAGTTGATATAAACAAAAATATATAAATATACTAAATAATATAACTGATAACAATAAAAAAATAATATTAAGTGTTCTAAAAAAACTAATCTGTGAAAAGTAATAAAAAATTGTGGAAAATTTAAACAGGTTACTTTTTTAAAATTTAATATTATTTCTAATTATTGTTATTATTATTATTTTTAGCTCAATATTGTAATCGTTTATAGTCGACCGTCATGGCTAACACTTTGTAAGTGTTTTTATCATGGCTCACGTGCTCAAGACTCCTGACCAAGGCGTGATATCTCTCGGAGTCGTGACGTGTGATATATTACTACCAGAGGCGTAAGCCTCACATGCGTCTGGCAGAAGAGGGGCACTATGAATCGCGTTTACAGAGCAGCTTCTCTGAAAGGCACCTGTATTTAGTAGCCACCTGTATGTTTGACAAGTTGCTTTCCGAATCTGGTCAGGACGGTTCAGAATCGAACCGCAACTTCCATTCGATAGATAGCGACACAATAGGGACAGCAAAGAGCTGAGTAATAGATAGGTGGATCGATTTGATCTCTAATTTCAGTTAATAAACAATCTACGCTGTCGGCAACCTTTCGGGCAGTCTTTGTAATTAACTCTTTTGTCTTTAGGTCGAGTCGTTCGGACGGTCAATTAGATCATTGTTTATTCATACCATGTGGTACGTTCACGGGTCTGGAGGCAGAGAGGGTGGAATATTATAGGACGCAGAGTCAGCAAAATTACAGATTCTAGTTCAATTGATGGTTTTTTTATTTGTAGTGTTTACAATAACGCTCTGAATTTGCACAGTTTTATCTACGTAGATACATCCCAAGCTTGCCAGGATCCCAGCTTTAGAGGCCGTACAGTGCGGCCACATCCCACCAGCGCCAGGGGGACTAACTGTGTAATTTGGCAGACATAATGCACTTGCTTCTAAATGCTAAGAGTACAGTACTGTTCTAGCAAGCAGTTGGTTAAACAGTATTTGCTTTTATTCATAGTAATCTGTAAGAACATTTACAACTCAAACACTAATTAATGCTGGAGTTGATTTCCCAATAAGAAAATAGTTTCATGACATTAAATTTTACCACCTTCAACTTTATATGTAGAAATAGGGTACGGGCACGTCGCTATAGTTTGATTTAAAACAGAATAGGATTCTACGTAGGAGAAATTAGTCACAGGGAGTGGGGAATAACGCCATCTGAGCGCATAGGAAGTTCACATCTTGCTGCTTGGGTGAGCCTTGTTGTCAATTCGACGATAAACTTCCGTTCATCGCTCATTTTCATCGTAGCTGTGGTGGAGTGGTTTATTAGTCCTGTAGCTTGCTCCGTTCTGGAGCTGGCGATGGCGAGTTGAGAGTCACTGCGTTCGAACTGACAACACAGCATCCGTACCCTGCCACAGACCCATTCATATTCTACTTTAAATCTAAGTATAGTGCGCCGGACAGGGACGTCATAAGTTATGCCTCGCAGAGACAAGGCTTTTACCGCCAGATCGTATTTAATGGCTTTAAATTGAACTATCGGTAGTGCCATTTTATAGCACGTTAGTCCAAAAATAGAAATAAATAGAAATATAGTATTTTGTAAATACACAATAAAACCGATACAATTTTTTTTATAATTTCCCATATCTCCAACTCTATTAAAAAAATGAATAATCAAAAATATTCAACACTTTCTGTCCTTGTTTTCATATCTCAATAATAGTCTAGATCTGAAAGAAAAATTACCGAAATATACTCTTCTAAAGCGAAAACTCATAGAACAATTTATAAGAAAACCAACCCCAAAGCTTCCTCGCATTCGGGCAGTGCGTTCCTTGAACTGGATCCTACATTATTTTCATTTAGCATTGCAAAAACGTTATTAATTTATTTCCCTAAATTTTAATCTTTTTTCAATTCCTTCTAATAACTCACACTCCCCTCGTATATCTTGTTCAAATTTTTAATCGTTATTAAAATACTTTATTTATAAACTCAAGTTCAAATACGTTTTTTTAAACTTGCAGTGGATGACACTTAATGTTAATACAGTTGGTTCAAATATTAATTCATTAATTAAATTTAAATAATTAGTTTTTGATTTATATGGGAGAAAACTTTTCATAAAAGGGGCAAGGTATGCAATATAATTATTTCGTCCCATTTGTTTTAAATTAAGTTATAACATATGGTTTCCTAAAACAGCTGATTCTATGTTATAGGTTATGTGGTAGAACAGCTGTTTTAACGCATAGGTTATGTTACTTTATTTATATTAATTGTATTTATTGTAAGTAACTAAAATAAAATGTTTCTTTGTTGACTTAAATAGGGATTGACTTTGAAAAATTTTGTTTAAATTAATTGTTTCTATTTAACCTAAAAGAAGGGTTGATACTCTCAAGTTTTAAAACCAATATTATAAACCAAGTTTAAACTGCTAATTCGAAAATAGGACTAACGCTTCTCAAACAGTTATTGGAAAATAAGGTTTTACTGCTTTGGACAATGATAACAGCAAAAACTAATCTGTTTTCGATTCATCCTCGTTTTACCATCACTGTATTGTGTGAAGAAAGGTGTCTAGTAAAGGCTTAAACCTTCGAAGGATTACTATCGATATAGCTGGTAGCAAACATATAGGTTATAAAACTTGAAAATAAAATGAAACTTGCAATTTTTAATAAGTTTTATGGGTTGTAACTGGAGTCTATATGACTGCAACAGATCTTAGTTCCACTAATCACCAGCTGAAGTGGATTCAAGAGTGGAACCGTCGAGTACGGTGTTGACATTTTAACTTCATTAACACTTACTCTGTATAATGAACAAATAGAAGGGCAGGAGAATGACCTTGGCGCAGTGTGACACGTGTTAAAGCCTGGTTATAGAAACACACGGATGCAGGCGAAATAAACACGTGTCGAAAATATGTTATTAGCCCAAATTTCGCTTTCGATAGGAGGATAACGAAATGAAGAAATTCTATCAGAATTAAAGGCATTATATGGGATGGGTTGCTTTTGGGGATGGTACTGCATAGGGTTACGGGTGCCCCAGGAAGTAATTACTCATCCAGAATGGTTCCAAGCTAAAGAAACGGACCCAAAGATCGTTAGGAAAGTTACACCGTTTGAGTTGATTCAGCTAGGAGAATGATTCAGAAACAATAGTGAAGAGCGTTTGGTATTAGAGGGAGAAAATTGAAATTAAATTAAAAAACACCAAAAGCATTTACAACAGAGACCATTACTAAGGGGTACAAAATACAAAATGGGGATTAAGATTTTATAAGGTGGACATTAAATTTCACTATTAGGTTCAATGCAGGGATAAGATAGGTAACTCCCAACTCTGAAGGGTTAGGCATCTCATGTGCAAGGTCGGTTAAATAAAGTAGATGTACTATCTATAGAAGTCTAAGTGAGATGTAGGAGTAAAGGATAAGGAAGGGTGAGGTAAAGGTAGGACTAAGGAAGGAAAAACATTCATCTAGTACTGGGAGCAGGCGAAATGGTTATTGGTTTACGTTATGGGTTCCCAAACTGGGGGGGGGGGGCGAGACCAGTTGGAAAATAATAAGATAAATTAAATATGTTAATTATTATAGAAACAAACTTGATGTTGCTAATGTCTTGGATTGTGCCCTTACTAAAATACAACTACAAATAGGCATGCTAGTGTGAAAAATGCAATTTCAAGCATCTCACTAACATATTTTTCTCTTATCAGTTAAAATTTAGTTTGCAAAAAAAACTTGTAATGTTATACTATGTTTCTTGTGAAAGTATGTATAAATAAATAAATTGTTTTCAATATATATACATATATACATATATATATATATATATATATATATATATATATATATATATATATATATAATATATTATTATATATATTATATATATATATAGGTATATATATATATATATAATATTTGATGCTTTTTCATATGCCCATACCATTTATTTATAGGGTAAGTAGAGGGAGGCGTGGGACGATTTCATTACAAGAGGAGGGGGCCTGGTACCAAAAGGTTTGGGAACCCCTGGCTTACAGTTGAATCACTTTGACAAAAATCGCCTCCCGCAGGCATGTGGGGGTGAGGGATGGGGATTGGCCGCTTGCGAAGGGGAGGAGGAAGCGAAAGTTCCAAGTAGAAACGCTACTAGCCTAACTACATACTTTCAGCTGAGTTGAATTATTTATGCAAGTCAAGAGAAAGAACCCGGGTACTACCCCGTTGCACCATTTCTTATAGAGACTACAAACCCGTGCACTATAAAATACAAAAGATAACATAAAACACAAATAAAGAAAAAAACACTGGAAAACGTTTTTGGAAAGGTACGTATAGAGCCACCTCCTGCTACTTTCACGACCAAGTGAAGTGTCACTCAGAGCTGTCGCCCTAACGTGCATGCGCACTGGCTCCTCTTGGCAGTGCGCATCTAACAACCCGATTTTTCTCAAAGTGATTCGACTGTATATGGTGCTCTCGGAGACGCTACGTATATATGTCAGTTACATAGATTTTAGATGTGATGGTAGGTGCTGCATGCGAGTGCGTGTGTTATTCCTGTAATGTAATTACAACTAGATGTATGTATTAAATGTTTGGGGAACCTCCGAGACGCATCCCACATAAGTTAAAATCAGCTCCCTTTGGGTGATGGTGATGAAGAAACATTAACACCAAAACAGAAAAGGTGTTTTAAGAAATTGATAACACGAAAAATAAAAATAGAAAATCCTAACTTGAAATTTAAAAAAATTACGGACAAAAGAGCTAAAACAAATAAAACGCAAATTAGCAAACGAAATGTAAAACCGACTCTGCAGCATATTGCCAGAGCGTAGTAATTTATAACTGGCATACCAAATGAAAAATACTTTAAAATTTTGTGAAAATAATCAGTGCGTGCGACATTTTTATGGCTATATTTTATTACTTCTACTCTTTGTCCACAGTATTTTTAAAGTTGGAAAAATAAATAAAGGCTGCAGCGAGCAATGATTACTTGGCGTTCTGACAGCAGTCGAGGGTGTGTATTTCGGTCCTGCAGCTCGGCTGAGCATCTGTTACAGAGAACTGCAATCTTTCAAGAATTTAGTGAACACATAGATTCGCACAGAGATCCGTCTGCGAGGTCACAGATTAAAGAAGGCTTGTCAAATGTTGTTCAATTGAAGTCACAATGAGAAAAATAATGATATGTGATTATCTTTTTAGATTAGTAATATGAGAAACTTGTGACAAGGCAAACAAATATTGAAATGAAACTTAAATAGGCCTGACGAGAAATATTAGACTACTGTGTGAAGAAAAGAAATCTCTTTTATGGTGTTGTGTGTATGACGATGGTCTTTATTCGCATCTATGATGAAGGAATTGATGTATAACTTATTATATCCTAACCTAACCTCCACGGAAATTACCTCGTTCGCGTCTATCAATAAACAACTAAGTGAAAGCAAAGATATATATTATCGGTTTTCAAAACGTTCAAAACGACTTCCGACACCCAATCTCATTTTTTCCTGGCCCATCCACTCCTCCTCCACGCTTCTCTCTCTTCCATCTCGTTGTTAATTCCTTTTATCCAGTTCCATCTTGGACGACCTCGCTTTTCCTTTCTCGGTGGTTTCCCCCTCAATATCTGCTTTGCCAGTGCTTCACTCATCCACTGTATATGACCGTACCATATTAACTGTTTAGTTTTCATCTCCTCCTTTATTGTGTGTGGTACATCAATAAGTCTCTTATTCTATCATTTAGTAATCTTTCAGCGCCAAAATTCCGTCTCCGTCCCATTTAGTAATTTTTTGATCGGTCTTTGATGCCATACTTCGCTTCTGTACGTTTCAATACTTCAATGTATTATCTACTGTATTTTTGTTTTCTTTTAAAATAATCTTATCCCCCAGGATGCTATTTAAGATGGGAATGGCTACGCGATCTTGTATATTTATATTTTTAATTGCTTTATCAAGTATGCTATCTATTGTTATTTTGTGGCTAAACTAAGAGTAATTCGTAGGAAAGATTCTACCCTTTAATTCTCCCGGTAGCGCCACCCTCTCACGCTCCCACCCAGTTACCATACCTCGAGAGGCTACAACGGGCTTTATTACGTCACATTTTGGGCGTACAGTACAATGTAGCAAGTCCTCCCTATACAACTTACTTCTTATACCTTCCTTCGTATCTCTAATGTTACCTCTGACACACTAGGGTTGCCTGTACCTCGAGAGATTAGAATGACGGACAAGGCTACAACGGGCTTTATTACGTCACCTTTTGGGCGTACAGTACAATGTAGCAAGTCGTCCCTATACAACTTACTTTCTACACCTTCCTTCATATCTCTAATCTTAAGTTTAACTATATTTTCATGTGTCTCTATTTAAGTGTATTTATTATGCAAGTCAATGTAACTGCAATTACTCTAATGCTGCAAACTTCGCGATTATGAAACTGTTTACACACACACCCCTTCTGCAAACATTATTAGGCGTAATTGCATGCAATGCAATAAAAACAAGTTAATGGAAACAGGATGCAAGCGAATAGACATTCGTTAACCAAGCGAAATGATACGTAGTCGTTTGCACTTAATATTGCGAATAAAACAAAACAGGTACATCTCTCAACAAAGGTCCTTTCGAATTCTACAATTCTTTGAATCTTCATTACATTCTACTCTGTCTTTTGAGCTTAACGTAAATGAAAAACTATAAACTTTTTTCTGTTGTATAAGCGTTAAATTGACCCACCTACGACATTTTTCTTTAAAGAATTGATTGTTCCAAGTATTATTCAAGACATTTTTAATAAGGCTATGATACAAAAAGTACCGCTTTAACAGAATGGTGTAATAGTAATCTACAGTAAGTTTTCAATTTTGCACTATCTGAAATCAGTAGCCTATATTCTTCAATGTTCTATGAGGAAAAAACAAAATTTTGGCAGAATATGCTAGAAATGTACAGACACGGCATTCATTCTTACATCGGTATATTTTGTACGACGTACGACCAACTATTCCTAGGGCAAAATGGTAAAACCGCCTTTATGTATAGGGTAGCCACCTTTAACACCAGATGCCGGCAGTAATCTGTAAAGCAACCAACCACTCCTTGGGCAGAAGGGGTATATATAGAATACTAAGTGTAACTACCACTTCTACGTAAATACTGGAAATAAATAGTACAGTAAACCCCCGATTATCCGAATGCAATATGAGGATGTTCGGATAATCGAATATATATTATATTAAATATAAAGCTACAGTTTACGTTTAAAAACAGTTAGAGTGCACTATAGAACTGTATGTACAGTACTTTACATTATATTACTGTAATACAACAGCCAACTAGTTATTAGTTAAAGAGTAGGCCTATTGTACTACTGTATTTTTAATATCATTATTATTAAAGGTAGAATAGATAAAGAGAAATACAAACAAATCCTGCTATATAATAACATAGACCTATGCATAATAATGTAAAGGCCTTAGTACTGTATTTTTTTTAAATGTATACATTCATATATGTTTGAACAGAGGATAATATTGAAAAGTTAGGAATGGCAGAAAACTGTACTCAAACACATAGAATTATTCCTAACAGAAATGAAGATGAGTATATTAATAATGTATACGTTCACTTTAATATATATATATATCGTACACAAACTACTGTATTTATGTACAATTGTATTGCCATTGCAAAGGAATTAATTGTCAACACATAACTTTGGAATGATCCACGCACCACGCCCTGTCTCCTACCCTACATCGTGTGTTCCGCTATACAAATATTGTCTTTCAAATATTTTCCATGTTCGGATAATTGACATTCGAATAACCGACGCTCGACTGTATTTTCGACTTTTTAACGGCATCTTCGTGAAGAGAAGAGCTAGTAATATTGTACTCTTAATATAAGATCAAATATTTATAGAGAGAGGGAAAAGGTTTTAATAATAATCTACCATTGAAAATATTATAGATTTTGAATGCTATTAATATCGCTACGATAACGCAGTATTCATATGCTAGTGACGTCATCGGTTTTCGTAAACATAAAATTTATATTTAAACTTTCGGGTTTTCCTCTATTTAATATTACCATAAATGTATTATATAGTGGAAAAAACTAAAGTATAATTAATAACACAAATTACAATCACACGTTTTTTTATAAAATCAACTAGACATGCGCCTTGACGTTATAGATATAGGTTTCCAGAGAACAAAAGGGATAATTAGGCTCGGAAGAGAAACAGAGAGATCATGCAAGATGAGCGTAAAGAAATGGGAGACTTGTATGGTACGGAGATGTACAAGCAATGTCTGACCTACAAAGAAAATTATAACTGGAGACTTGTAGGAAGTGTAGACGAGAAGACGGGCGAGAGACCTTGAATAAAATAATGGAGAAAACAAACTTGTGAGTCGATACGAGATAAAAAAAAGAAATTCATATTGTAACTATGGCGACACTTTATTCTTTGCATTATTCAATCACGTACATTTATTTTGTGTCTTATTTAGAATCTTATTTGTCTTTTGGCGAACCGCTTTCGGAAATATGGTCACTTTATTTTCTAGCGTACTGGTAGGGCCTATTATATAAATTGGCTACATCAGATCTGTAAATACTGGCTAAGAGTTCTGCAAGACAGATTCTCCAGCCCTAACTTTGCAAGAAGATTCCTTTCCTAACCACTCAGTCAAGGCACATACGTCATTCCCTGCTGGGCGATGTCCTTCATCGTGTGAGGCCGATCTGCAGTCCCCAGCTGAGAAAGGACATTTTTGTTCGGTTACGCTACGACCCACATCGATAACATTTGACAGTTGCATTTCGTCACAACCCTTTATCAAGAGTGTTGTGATTACATCAACGTTTTACTACAGATAATTGCTTTCATTTGGTTAAATGTAACCACCAAATCGCCGAAACGGGTAAATGTTCTCTTGAGAAAGCATTAATTTTAAGGAACAATACATTAGGCAATTTTATTTTACTAAAGGACGATGCATTCCTCAACCTGTTTTTATTAAGGGCTCAAACTTTTATTGGTAAAGCCTAGCATCTTCCGAACTCTAGAAGGTGAACCCCGAAATGTCATCTCTTATCTTCAAAATCCATACATTTACCAACTCATTTTGGTAAGACCTAAAACCTAGTAAAACTTAAGGTTTACCAACACTTATCGGTAACGGTTGGAACTCATTTCGAGCTTTTATCATTACACACTCGGTAAATCTTTGGTTTTGCCTCAGAGACACGGTAAATAACCTAATCTAACCTAACATCATCTAACCTAACCTAACCTGACCTAAACCTGACCTAACCTGACCTAACATAATCGAACCTGACCTGAACTAACATCAACTAACCTAACTTGACTTATCATAACATAACCTGACTTGACCTAACATAACCCAACCTGACTTGACCCAACATAACCTAACCATACCCTAAAGAACGCGCTAACAAAGAAAATTATTAAGAAATACTCATTCTCTTATTCTCAAAACCAACATTTACCAACCGCCTTTGGTAAACCCAAGGACCACGATACTCTAATGGAATCAGTCCGAAAAGTCTTCTCTTATTTAAAAAATCAATACATTTACCAACACATGTTGGTAATACCTGAGATTTACTAGTGAACCTAAGATTTACCAACTGTTAATAGCGAAATTCTAAACTCTTTTATATTAGTAGTTAATTTAGAATTTTTACCTTAATACACTAGGTAAATCTTATGTTTTACCTAAGAGACATAGTAAATAATCTAACCTAACATAACCTTAAAGGTCACGTTCGTTGCTAACAAGGAATTATTAAGGAATACTCTTTCTTTCATTCCCGAAACCAACATTTATAAACTGGCATTAGTAAAGCCTATCCTCTCTCAAACTCTGAAAATAAAAACCCGAAAAACATTTCTTATTTATAAAATCTTTACATTTACCAACTCATATCTGTAGCTAAATCTTCATATAGGTAAATCTTCACGTAGGTAAATCTTCATATAGGTAAATCTTCATATAGGTAAATTTTCATGTAGGCAAATTCTCATATAGGTAAATTTTCATGTAGGTAATCTTCATATAGGTAAATTTTCATGTAGGTAAATCTTCATATAGGTAAATTTTCATGTAGGTAAATCTTCATATAGGTTAATCATGTAGAGAGTACGATTTACTAACTCTAAATGGCAAAAGTCGGGACTCATCTGTGATCATCGCTCATTTCGAATTGTTACCCTTATACACCAGGTAATTCTTAGGTGTCACCTCACAGACACACTAACCTTACCTGAGTGAACCCAGCCTAACCTAACCCTAATGGGCGCTCATTGTCAACAAGGAAAGTTATCAAGAAATACTCATTGTGTTACTCCCAAAACCAACCCTCACTGGTAAAACATAATATCCTCCAAACTCTAATTGTATAAGCTAAAAAATCCACTTTTATATACAAAATCTCTACAATTACCACTAGCTTATGTCGGTAACACACAAGATTTAATCATCCTGGCTTTTGCAAGACATGTGCGCTATTGCAAAACGGCTACAACACTTAGAATAAATCTCCGCGTTTCCCTCATCTCCCACCGCAATGACTCACTACGTATAATTAATTCATTGCTCTTCTGTAAAAGTCTACAGTACGCGCAATCGTGCATAACTCGGCGCGTGAGTCACCGCGCATGATCAGACACCTATATTTACACAGCTCGCGTAATCACCAGCATTTCATCTGGCTTAATAATACTGATTTGTTCAAGTGAGTAAACAGCTGTTATTTCCTTAGCGGAGCATTAGGCTAGGGAGAAGAGGCTGCTAAACACATATATTAGATAATTTATCAAGGGACAGGATTTTTATGTGGCAGGATGGACGCGCTTCTAATCCTTAAGTGCTGATTTTTCAAAATGTTAAAAAAATCCTATTTATTAATGTGGTTTTTATTGTTTAATACATTTTCATATGAGAATGTATTAGCCCAGTTTAAATAGTAGCACATTTTATCGAGTATTATCGCCAAACGGTGATGTATTGATTTTATAAAATTACAGGGGGGGACAAATTGAACACCGACCAAATAAACATTGAAAAAAACTTTTCAATAGAGTATTTTTATAAAATAATGTAAAACTGAAATGTAAAAAAACAAGGGAGCAATTTTAAACTAAAAAAATACGTCACTAATGAATATACATATATTCATAACAATTAAATGATTAGGTACTTTTGATAAGCTATTGGATCTAATCCAGTATTTTCATCTTCCCACATTTAATTTAAAAATGCATTTAAGACCTAGGTTCTCAATCTTTTAGGATCTGCGCCTCCCCTTATAAAACTGACATGAAGTCACGCCCCCTCCCATTTACAATCGGTCAAAAACTACAATGTTAGGAAGATACTGAAGCTGGTTAGGTCATACAGATATCAGATAATTTTATTTAATTTTTAATATAAATACTTACATAATATATAAATTAACACCCACATACGCGGAAATAAACTTATAATAACACTAAAGCAGCTACAGTTACAAAACAAAAAGCAGAAATAATTTTCATTAAACAAAGTATCAAAAACCTATAGAAAAATAAAGACTTTTCAAATTATAGGTTATACCAACTATAAAGGTTGGTTATGTTTTTCTGTTTGGTTAGGTTTATTATGTCATGTCGAAGTGAGTAAATTTTAAGTGTAAATTTAAAGTTCGGATAGTCATAAACTATTGTTTAAATGATTAATATATAAATATATTTCACCCTGCAAAAGATAATGCTGCAATCCTACAGGATAGACTTAATTCGGGCCTTGCACAACAAACGTTTTAAAAAATTGTAAAAATGCATAAGGTGGGTAAAAATATAATAAATATATAAGAGATTAGGTCTTATTTATAATAGGTCTTATTTATTGTATAATAAATTAAGACTTATGCTCTAGAGATCTTATCCTTGAGGACAGAGACCATAACTCAAATAACAAGGGTCTATCAAGGCATTCTACAGAAAACAATGACGTATTCGAGTGCCCACATGTCACGCCAGTCTACCCGTTGCTAAACCTTATTGCGCACGCACATCTTTTTCGTATGTAGACAGTTTTAGTGCACCTATCTACACCCCTGAGATTTGTCTACCCCCTACCAGTTTGAGAACTCCCTGTTCTTGACAACACACAAGCGATTAAACACGTGAGAAATTTTAAATTTTATTTACATAATATATGTTACATCTGCTGAGTTGGGAATTTCTGCCTTTTCAATATACTTTAAAGAACAGACTGAACCTGTAAAGATGTTACCTGAGTTGAATTGCTCTGTGGTAGGTCTGAATAAAATTAGAGGTGCTATTTACTTACAACACAATAAATTGATTTCGTAACATAAGTTTTATAACAATATAGGATTTAATGCATTTATCTGAAACCGAAGAGAATATGTGGCTATAGTTTCTAAGGCCATGTGTAATTGGTTGGATCAAGGAAAGGCACATGTTCAGAACTGATATTGAACGTGAGTTGAGTAATTAGAACCGATCATTAAAGTTCTTCCTGTCAATAAGCAATAAGGAAAAGTAATGTTAATGATTGGTCAGGAACGACTAAGGCCAGAAAGCGGTCGTCAATACTAATACCGCAACCTAGTGCCTTATTAACAAGCAAATCTAATGACGTTTTATGTATTAACAAGTAACATAAATAAACCTTTAAAAATTCCTTCTGTAAGTTCACACTCTCCTGATATATATCTTGTACAAATTTTCAATTGTTAATAAAATACGTTTTTATTCATCCAACCAAGTTCAAATACATTTTCTTCAACCTATAGTGGATGACAATCGATGGTAATACAGTTTTTCCAAATATTTATTCAATAATTAAATTATAAACAATTTTGATTCTAGGTCGGATTCGATCTCGTATTTTCGAGTTCGGAGTCTAGCGTGCTTTGGCAATGTGCCAACCTTTCCATAGCTAGCAATCTACTTTTCAAAGATATATACGAATTTTTTTTTTGCCCCCATTTGGTTGTCGTCGACACCTCTAATGCACAACCTTAAATTGTTGACATGGTTACCATACAGTATCATAAATAATACTCTAGGATTAAAAATGTATGAAAATAATAAAATAAACAAACTGGATTAACGGAATCGAACCGGGCTTCACAAACGGACAGGGGGAAGGAAAGCAAACTACAACACAACGCAAGCGACAAAAAAAAGGAAGCATATAAATAGTAACAAACAAAAATAATAGTCCAACACCATGCATAAAAGATAAAATGTAAAATTGCACGAAAATTCGTTTCTATTTTGCCACTTAGTATTGTTATTCTGACATATGTAAGGTAACCTATATACATATTTATATTAATTGTAATTATAAAATAAAAAGAAACTAAAATAAAATTTGTCTTTGTTGATTTAAGTAGACAATTCACTTTTAAAAATCAATTCCTACTAAGGTTAACAGAGACAAAATTTATTTTAGTTACTTTTTACTAAATAATTACAACTAATATAAATAAAGTAACATCTATGGGTCAAAACAGCTGTTATCATATATTGTCATTTATTTTACGTCAAATGGGACGAAATAACTGTATTATTTAGCTTGCCCCTTTTGTGAAAAGTTTTTCTCCCATTTAAAACTAAAATTAATACAATACTACATTTAATTAATATTTGAAAATACCGTATCAACATTAATTGATATGCTCTATAAGTTTAAAAACATTTAGTTTAAAAATATATAAATTAAAAAAATATATATAAGCTATATATAATTTATGTATATATATAACTTTGCAACACTGTTTTCTTGTGTTCACTTATCACTTACACTATAATGAACTTAAACAAGAATCTTAATTTACGTGTCCCAATTTTCGGGACTTAGTTGATGCTCAAAAATGGGGACACGTAATTAAAGTTCTTGAAACACGACTCGTATATATACAAAATAAAATTATGGTTTACGTATAATATAGTGCAAGTGATATATATATATATATATATATATATATATATATATATATATATATATATATATATATATATGTTATAACATAAAGTACGAGGCTTTAGATTAAATTCAGTTAGTTGCTAAAATAATCATCTGTAGAATTAAGCAAGGAAAGACACAAATAGTTACTCTAGTGCGGAGAAAGCAGGTACCATGTCCTTATCCTTTTCCAGGAAAGCTATAAGTTGAGTCCGGCAACCTTAGACAATAGAGAAGGGTCCATAGTGGTTAAGACGGGAAATCCAGCGGCCAATATAGCCTGGGAAAATAACCGTGTACCGTTAGGTTAAGCTAATTGTAGAACTGTGGGAAACTTACAAAGAACGTTTGTGGTAGTGGGAGAGATTAGATTTTTCAATAAAAACTAAAGGATCGGGGAAGTTAGGGAAGTTTGAGGAGAGTCTCAGAGAAAGGGAGGCAGATTGGTGGGGACCAGGATGGAAGTGTTGTAAAGGGAGAAATTGATTAAATTAAGTAAAGAGATTTTTTTATAAGTAAAATTTAAAAAGTGCGACGTAAAAGTTTTTTTAGAAATATAAAGTAAGTTTTTTTTGTGTGTCAAGTGTAAGTGCAGAAGGTAATAACCAAGGCCAGGATTCCAGGGACTCTTCAGAACAATAAGTATTATTTGAATATAAGTGTAGCCAACAGACCTCTATCTTTTAGTTCAGAACAAATTTTAATTTCATCAAAATTTATAAAATTTAGTCTAGTTTCACCATTTCTAATTTAAAAGCAAAGTTCCCGTAATAGCGACCCGAGAGCAAGAATAAAATTTTAATACTGTTTTTTTTTTGTTATGTTATTTTATTAGAAATCTAAAGCCTCAGAAGTCCACCTTTTATCTTTGTAATATTAGTTAAGATATCAATCCTGTCACTGCAAAATATTAATATAAATTTGGAATAATGTGTAGAGTTAATTGAAGAGAATAAATTCAAGTGATGTTTAAACATTTATAAGATTGTTAATTCTTTATAAACCTGAAGGTGTGACATTAAATAGGTAAGGTAAATAAATAACATTTAAAAAAATAAATTTAATTATAACAAAAGTTAAGTTATAATATATAGGGAGAATGTGAACTAATAGAAGGAACTTAAAAATGGAATTACATTGTTTCAAAGGTACTCAACAACAATTCGAAGGTGAAACAGAACCAAGGTCCTGGTCAGTGATCAAGTTTTTTATTTTAAAAGAATTACTCAGGTTAACAATCAATCATATCAGATTTTATCTCAGACAGTCCATAATAAGAGGCGACCAAGGGCTACCTTTACCAAGGAAATCAGAGTGCTAGCAACAAGAGACGTTGAAGAACTTACAGCCTTAAAGTAACGGTATTATGGTACACAGCCTTTTGTGTTTAGAAAGGGAGAGGAGATTTATCGTTTCTAGACATACGGCTCGACTGGAAAGGATCGAATAAGGTAGACAAAAGAGTTGTTAACTGGTACCGTCCAAAATCGTTCTTAAAAAAGGGTTCAACGCATCATTTATCGGTCCTGGAACTGTGACAAAACGACTTTATGGAGCGATGCCTTCAAAGGTGTCAATCTGAAGGCTTTCACGGAACGTTTAATAGGTCCTGAGGGGTGCTAGCCCTTGTCAAGTGTTCCACAGCATTTCCACGTTTTAGTAACAATCTGTGATCCTCATCACACAGATATGCGTCACTGTGCAGGCTGGAGAGTAGAGAAGGCTATTGTTGAGACGGGTCACTTGGGAGGGAACCAATAGGAAAGCCGGATTTGCTACCCCCACCCCTTTCCAAGATGGCGGCGCCCATAAGCGCGGGAACATGATGGCAGCGCCCATTTGGCGGGAACAATATGGCGTCTCGCTCTAGTGTCCTAACCTAAGAAAAGGTGTTGTATGTGTACGAAGGTTAGATGTGGGGGCGAGTTCGCCCTAGGGGTAGTTTAAAATAATATATAAAACGATCGGTTAGATCAAACGACCAACGTTTCAACCAAACAACTGTCTTACGCTAAGTTTAACCGACCAACATACGGGAAGTTCAAACGAACAACATTTACACCAAGTTCAAATAGTCAACTGTCTGTGTGGGAAGCGGCCTATCACATTGCAGGCGCTCGGTAGGCTTTAAATTGCATCTAACCTAACCTAAGCTATGTTTGGGGGGAGACTTCAGCTACGTTCAGGACCTTCCCAGGGAGGGTTTGTTACGGATGAAGGAGGCTCTGAATGGCCTTGATCCTAGTAGGGCGAGCCTGACTACGTCCAGAGGTAGTTTTTTGGAAACTCTAATAGGCGTAACAACTACCCTTAGGACAGCCACGTTCAGGACCCTCCCCGGAGGTAGCTACCGGCGAGGGGTTAACTTGTGGAAAGATTTTATATATATGACGATGTATCAGCGTTCGAATGACTCTAGGTAGTAGGCCCTCCCTAAAATGAAAGGTATACCCCTGGGTAATGAGGGCCACAGGTGTAATGCTAAACAATACAGAGGGATGCGATCCTTGACGAGCCAGCGCCCCGCGCTACAGATTAAATTATCTAAAAACATACAGAGGTATCTAGTATGGCCCACCTCTAAAGGTGAAACAGTGCAACAAGGCCTTATCGCTTGAGGGAACACGTTTGACCTACATATTCTGTAAACGTATGTTAGACGCGTGCAGACTTGCAGAGATAACGCATAGAACCGCAACGGCAGCCGGTGACCGCTATAGCAAGCTTAAAACCCGCACGGCTGTGTCGTTGTGAATCTAGGCACGTGTCTATGTTTTGATTACTGTATCAATTTACTGTGTACTGTCGGCATACCAAGGCCTACATATATAATCAGAAATCAGTGTAAATAATCAAATAGCCTCAATGGACATCTCCTATAGCTGTAAATGTATCTAGATATAAAGGTATATATGGAGAAACACTAATAACGAGGCCTATCACAAAACGAGAATAAATATATGATATAAAACGATCCTAAAACGATGCTAAGCCATCATGCATGCTATCATACATAGGCTTGTTAAGCCTACATACATGATAGGACACATAATGTGTTAAACAAATATGCGTGTAAACCTGCATACATACTATGCTAGGCCGACTTACATGGGCCTACTATGTCGGTAAACCACTGGCCAAAGCCTATATGATCTGAGCTAGTTTCACCTCGTCTATCAGGTAGAACCTGGCAACCGTATAATACGGGAAGTACTATATGGTATAGCTAACAACGCATAACCTATCACGCCCATGACGGTCAACAAATACTATAATATAATTAAAAAAAGTCACGCAATCTATATACATACAATGCTAAGCCATCATTCAGGCATATATACTATGTTAAACCAGTACGCAATATACTCTAAATAGCCATATATACGCTGTTAAACCAATATGCAGGTTAACCTATATACATCCTGTATCAGGCAAATATCACCGTTACTCACATAGGCCTATGTTAAGCCAGGATGAATGATAGCTTATATAGTGTGTTAAACAAATATGCATGTAAACCTACATAAATACTATGCTAAGCAACATGGATGCTAGCCTACATAGGCTTATATACTATGTTAAGCCTGCATACTGCGTTAAATAAATATGCGTGTAAACCTACATAAATACTATGCTAAGCCAACACATAATAAATACATAATAGAATACATAATGTGTTAAACATATATGTGTGTAAGCCTGCATAGATATTATGCTAAGAAGACATGGGCCTACAATGTATAACACATTCAGTGAATAGTTTAGCTAATGGTTATCACACACTATCCTACAAGCTGCCCACATAATACCTGATACATAGCCTGACTAATCATTAACACACAGTATGCCCCAACACATAATATCCGGTGCATAGCCTCACTAAATAAGCATAAACTCCCCAAAATTGGCTTATCAATTATGTATGGTCTAGATATAGTCACACATGTCAGTTCAAAAGTCAGCTGGAAAGAAACACTAGCCTGGTATATACTATGTTAAACCAGCATGCAATATACTCTAAATAGCCATATATACGCTGTTAAACAAATATGCGAGTAAACCTACATAAATACTACGCTAAGCCAATATCCATGCTATCATAGATAGGGGTATATACTATGTTAGGCCTACATACTGCGTGAAAACGAATCATCCCAACTATAGCTGGGTCTATGATCTTCCTCATCGCTGTCCGTATCAATGCCAGGCGGCCGGGAAGGTAAATCTCCTGGAGACGAGCCCATAGGTAGTAGTAGAGGCGAATAGGATGACGAATAGGCTAGTGAAGAATCTGAAAGCGCAGTGTACGCCTAGAAAAAGAATCTAAATAAACCAACTCCGTGATTTAGGCTTCAGATAATTTGAACATGACGCTACCTCGTGTCTAAAATATGCTACAATTTAAACAAATATAATAAACGCTATTGAAAATAGACTACCACTCATTCAATATACTGTGTGATCTAAGGCTTTTGAAAAAGGCCTGACAATAACATATAATATCTCGTATCCAAAATATATATTAAACGCTAATGAAAATAAACTACCATTCAATATATTCTATGATCTAGGCTTCAGATAATTTGAAAATGACGCTACCTCATGTCCAAAACAAGCCTCAATTTAAAAATATATATTAAGCGCTATTGAAAACAGACTACCATTCATTCAATATACTGTGTGATCTAAGCTTTACAAAAATTGAAAAAGACTTGACATTAACATATAATATCTCGTGTCCAAAATATATATTAAACGATAATGAAATACACCACCACTCATTCAATATAGTGTATGATCTAGGCATTACAAAAAAAAAGAAGTCTGAAAATATGCTCTCCTATAAATAAACACCTATTGTGTCATCTAGACTTAACATATTTTGAAAAAAGAATAGTTACTTACAATGCGAGTGTTTATAGGTTGTTGTGACGCCATCTCTCGTGAATGTATGACCTGCAGATTAACGGATCACAATAGTTGATCAAAGAATAGCTCTCCTCCTGGGTTGATTGTAGAAAGTCTTCAAAACTAAATAAAGGGTTTAAACAGATATCGCACCAGTTATTAGTGTCTCGAATAAATTTGAAGCAGTCCACCTCGGCGTACGTGTAACCGGCTCTTGTGATGTCGAAACTATCTGCCTGACGGAGCACAAAGTAACTCAAACACTCCCGGCAAATATTATTAGACAGACCTGTGTAGTGAAATCTAATAAATATGACAGATGTCTTCCCGTAGGCATACACAGTTACAGTGCCACGGTGGTTCTTTAACCATAACAATACTGAAAATTTTAAATTATTGAAATCTATAGATAAAGATTCAGATGTATCACAAGGCCTTTAGTCTTTAAAAGATTTTATCAACGCTTGCTTTACAGATACAGATAAGCCCAAACTGTCTATATCATGTCTGTTCTGTACGCATGCGCAGACCTCAATAGCGCATAGATTAAACAAAGACAGAGGCACTGTAAAAATTTAAAACGTTTTAAAGAATAATATTAATCTGTAACGGCCAAATTCATAGTTTGGCCGACATGTTTGATAACAGTTAAAAATTTGCCTATAATAGAGCTCAAATCTTCCGCTGTCAACGCCGTAGCGTATCGCTTGGGAAGAAAGACAGCGCGTCTGTCTTCATCATCTACCTGTAAGTCTACAAGTACGGCGTTACCATACTTTGCTTCGACAAAACGCGCATTTACAATTTTATAGGCTTTGCCTATCTTTAGTCCGCGTATAGGCATAGAATCTACAGAATTTAAAGTTGAAAACTTTGTCGACACTGATGATGGCATTTTACTACTTACTGGCAAACACACACAGATCACTCTAAACACAGACTATGCAAAAGCACTATATCTCCACCTGTATATAATGTATTATACATAGCTGTGGAAGAGTCCATTTGAGAGGTGAGTGGACGAGTCCAAGCGAGTTGGACTGATCCATAATTACGTCACAACCACGACCGTTGATTACAGCACGGCGGGCGATGCCGTTTGTAGAGGTAAACACATCGTATCCGATGAGAAGTTTAAATACAAGTTAACACATAATATAAAATGCACGGTCCGACTAGGGTTTAACAAACAGTATCCAAAGCATAGCTTGACTATGATTATCACATGAGTAGGTTGATTACAAACTAACACATAATATTCATTGCATAGTCTGGCTAATGGTTATTAAATAGTACCTGTTGCATAGCTAGGCTAATGATTAACACATAGCACCCGATGCATAGCCTGACTAGGGATAACACATAGTATCCGAGACATAGATTGAATATGAGTTATCACATAGTAGCCGATGAGAGGCCTGAATACAGGGTAACACATAATATCCAATGCATAGCTTGGGTAATGTATATAGTTACCCTACATTCTGTGTTATGTATGTAAACCCTCATACTATGCTAAGTCGGTTACCCACAGACACAGATCTATGGTGATGCAAGAGTAACCCATTAACCCATACCCCGACAACAGATACATGGCCTAACCATAGGCTACATAGCTAGACAACAGATACCTAACCCTGAATCAAATACATACCCTGACAACCGATACATGGCCTAACAACAGAGCTAGATCAAATGGCTAACGTTTCAACTATGCAACATTACGCTAAACTTAGCCGACCAACATACACGAAGTTCAAACGAACGACATTGACACCAAGTTCAAATAGGCTACGGCTGGTGAAGGCCAGATCAACGTTTCAGCTAATGGGTTATGGTTAGTGAAGGCACAGGCAAAAGCCCCTGGTCTTAGACAGTATATAGATAGCTACCAACGCTTACCAAAATATCTCACATATTGTCTAGGTATGTTGTATCAGTTACAGCATACTAACTAAGGTAAAGCTACCTTTGAGGTATGCCCAGGTAAAGCTGCCTAGGAGTCAGCCCTTAGGTAACGCCGGCCTGGAGTCTGGCCATAGGTAAAGACACCGTCGAGTCAGGTCTTAGGTATAGCCACCCCGAAGCCATGCCTTAGGTAAAGCCAGCTTGGAGTGGTAAAACAGCTACCAATCTCACGTTAGCTATGTAAAGGCAGAACTCCTTAAAGAAGGCTACCACTTAACGTAAAATCTGATACCAACCCATGACCAAAGTAATAATTACCTCTATCAGCGAATGACCAACGGCAATAGCTACGTTTAGACATCTACTAATGCCTGACCTAAGCCAGTAGTTACGTAAAGTCAATGGATCATCATAGCCCCGTGAAGACAGCTACAATATCATACCGTAGCACAATAGCTCCATAAAAACATTCACGTGAAGACCTATGTTAGTGCATGAGCTAAGACAAGTGTTCCGTAAGGACATCTACCAATCCATAACCTATCACAATATCTCTGTACATGCTAGATGCCAGGATGATCCTATACTGTACCAGAGTATGTTGGAAGTGCTAGCTTAGACATGTTAGAGGCCGTGATGATCTTCCTCTTTATCATAGTATACCTTGAAGATGGGCAGATGCGATAATCCTGTTTGAAATGAGAACCACATGAATAAGGTCTGATCATGGTCATAGGCACAGGTATGTAACAGCCCGAAGGCCCTGCCCTGTAGATAGCAAATATAGCTGGCAGGCATCAGTTAATCCTATACAGATGACTGTCCAACATATTGTTAGACGCCGTCTTGACCGACATTGTGTTTGACGTCATTGGCTGCGGTTATGCCGATATGTCCAGAGTACGCTATCACGGTCACAACAGCATTAATCTATAGGTTTTAAAAAAGCATTTATTTGTCGAGCTCCTGCAATGAAACGCAATAACACTGTTTATTGACTTAGCACAATCTGTAGGATAATGTACCGTATCGTAGATATTGGGTTAATACAGGATGTGTGTAGATTTACAGGTATATTGACTTAGCACAATATGTAGGACTATGTAGGTTAACACAATCTGTAGGCTAATGTAGGGTAACATCCTTGTCTTATTTCAGGAGGAATGTAGGTGTCCATGCTTATTAGCTTAACACAGGATGTAGAGTAACGCACATAATGGTTTAATACAGGATGTATACTATTGTGATTGGTAGCTGTTTTACCACTCCAAGCTGGCTTTACCTAAGGCATGGCTTCGGGGTGGCTATACCTAAGACCTGACTCGACGGTGTCTTTACCTATGGCCAGACTCCAGGCCGGCGTTACCTAAGGGCTGACTCCTAGGCAGCTTTACCTGGGCATACCTCAAAGGTAGCTTTACCTTAGTTAGTATGCTGTAACTGATACAACATACCTAGACAATATGTGAGATATTTTGGTAAGCGTTGGTAGCTATCTATATACTGTCTAAGACTAGGGGCTTTTGCCTGTGCCTTCACTAACCATAACCCATTAGCTGAAACGTTGATCTGGTCTTCACCAGCCGTAGCCTATTTGAACTTGGTGTCAATGTCGTTCGTTTGAACTTCGTGTATGTTGGTCGGCTAAGTTTAGCGTAATGTTGCATAGTTGAAACGTTAGCCATTTGATCTAGCTCTGTTGTTAGGCCATGTATCGGTTGTCAGGGTATGTATTTGATTCAGGGTTAGGTATCTGTTGTCTAGCTATGTAGCCTATGGTTAGGCCATGTATCTGTTGTCGGGGTATGGGTTAATGGGTTACTCTTGCATCACCATAGATCTGTGTCTGTGGGTAACCGGCTTAGCATAGTATGAGGGTTTACATACATAACACAGAATGTAGGGTAACTATATACATTACCCAAGCCATGCATTGGATATTATGTGTTACCCTGTATTCAGGCCTCTCATCGGCTACTATGTGATAACTCATATTCAATCTATGCCTCGGATACTATGTGTTATCCCTAGTCAGGCTATGCATCGGGTGCTATGTGTTAATCATTAGCCTAGCTATGCAACAGGTACTATTTAATAACCATTAGCCAGACTATGCAATGAATATTATGTGTTAGTTTGTAATCAACCTACTCATGTGATAATCATAGTCAAGCTATGCTTTGGATACTGTTTGTTAAACCCTAGTCGGACCGTGCATTTTATATTATGTGTTAACTTGTATTTAAACTTCTCATCGGATACGATGTGTTTACCTCTACAAACAGCATCGCCCGCCGTGCTGTAATCAACGGTCGTGGTTGTGACGTAATTATGGATCAGTCCAACTCGCTTGGACTCGTCCACTCACCTCTCAAATGGACTCTTCCACAGCTATGTATAATACATTATATACAGGTGGAGATATAGTGCTTTTGCATAGTCTGTGTTTAGAGTGATCTGTGTGTGTTTGCCAGTAAGTAGTAAAATGCCATCATCAGTGTCGACAAAGGTTTCAACTTTAAATTCTGTAGATTCTATGCCTATACGCGGACTAAAGATAGGCAAAGCCTATAAAATTGTAAATGCGCGTTTTGTCGAAGCAAAGTATGGTACCGCCGTACTTGTAGACTTACAGGTAGATGATGAAGACAGACGCGCTGTCTTTCTTCCCAAGCGATACGCTACGGCGTTGACAGCGGAAGATTTGAGCTCTATTATAGGCAAATTTTTAACTGTTATCAAACATGTCGGCCAAACTATGAATTTGGCCGTTACAGATTAATATTATTCTTTAAAACGTTTTAAATTTTTACAGTGCCTCTGTCTTTGTTTAATCTATGCGCTATTGAGGTCTGCGCATGCGTACAGAACAGACAAGATATAGACAGTTTGGGCTTACCTGTATCTGTAAAGCAAGCGTTGATAAAATCTTTTAAAGACTAAAGGCCTTGTGATACATCTGAATCTTTATCTATAGATTTCAATAATTTAAAATTTTCAGTATTGTTATGGTTAAAGAACCACCGTGGCACTGTAACTGTGTATGCCTACGGGAAGACATCTGTCATATTTATTAGATTTCACTACACAGGTCTGTCTAATAATATTTGCCGGGAGTGTTTGAGTTACTTTGTGCTCCGTCAGGCAGATAGTTTCGACATCACAAGAGCCGGTTACACGTACGCCGAGGTGGACTGCTTCGAATTTATTCGAGACACTAATAACTGGTGCGATATCTGTTTAAACCCTTTATTTAGTTTTGAAGACTTTCTACAATCAACCCAGGAGGAGAGCTATTCTTTGATCAACTATTGTGATCCGTTAATCTGCAGGTCATACATTCACGAGAGATGGCGTCACAACAACCTATAAACACTCGCATTGTAAGTAACTATTCTTTTTTCAAAATATGTTAAGTCTAGATGACACAATAGGTGTTTATTTATAGGAGAGCATATTTTCAGACTTCTTTTTTTTTGTAATGCCTAGATCATACACTATATTGAATGAGTGGTGGTGTATTTCATTATCGTTTAATATATATTTTGGACACGAGATATTATATGTTAATGTCAAGTCTTTTTCAATTTTTGTAAAGCTTAGATCACACAGTATATTGAATGAATGGTAGTCTGTTTTCAATAGCGCTTAATATATATTTTTAAATTGAGGCTTGTTTTGGACATGAGGTAGCGTCATTTTCAAATTATCTGAAGCTTAGATCATAGAATATATTGAATGGTAGTTTATTTTCATTAGCGTTTAATATATATTTTGGATACGAGATATTATATGTTATTGTCAGGCCTTTTTCAAAAGCCTTAGATCACACAGTATATTGAATGAGTGGTAGTCTATTTTCAATAGCGTTTATTATATTTGTTTAAATTGTAGCATATTTTAGACACGAGGTAGCGTCATGTTCAAATTATCTGAAGCCTAAATCACGGAGTTGGTTTATTTAGATTCTTTTTCTAGGCGTACACTGCGCTTTCAGATTCTTCACTAGCCTATTCGTCATCCTATTCGCCTCTACTACTACCTATGGGCTCGTCTCCAGGAGATTTACCTTCCCGGCCGCCTGGCATTGATACGGACAGCGATGAGGAAGATCATAGACCCAGCTATAGTTGGGATGATTCGTTTTCACGCAGTATGTAGGCCTAACATAGTATATACCCCTATCTATGATAGCATGGATATTGGCTTAGCGTAGTATTTATGTAGGTTTACTCGCATATTTGTTTAACAGCGTATATATGGCTATTTAGAGTATATTGCATGCTGGTTTAACATAGTATATACCAGGCTAGTGTTTCTTTCCAGCTGACTTTTGAACTGACATGTGTGACTATATCTAGACCATACATAATTGATAAGCCAATTTTGGGGAGTTTATGCTTATTTAGTGAGGCTATGCACCGGATATTATGTGTTGGGGCATACTGTGTGTTAATGATTAGTCAGGCTATGTATCAGGTATTATGTGGGCAGCTTGTAGGATAGTGTGTGATAACCATTAGCTAAACTATTCACTGAATGTGTTATACATTGTAGGCCCATGTCTTCTTAGCATAATATCTATGCAGGCTTACACACATATATGTTTAACACATTATGTATTCTATTATGTATTTATTATGTGTTGGCTTAGCATAGTATTTATGTAGGTTTACACGCATATTTATTTAACGCAGTATGCAGGCTTAACATAGTATATAAGCCTATGTAGGCTAGCATCCATGTTGCTTAGCATAGTATTTATGTAGGTTTACATGCATATTTGTTTAACACACTATATAAGCTATCATTCATCCTGGCTTAACATAGGCCTATGTGAGTAACGGTGATATTTGCCTGATACAGGATGTATATAGGTTAACCTGCATGTTCGAGTCAGCGCTCGAAGTTTGAACGTGTTACCGCGACCTATATTCAAACGCTCAGCTGGCCTGTACAGTAATGGTCACGTGATGTCTGATCTGCCAATCGATGTATGGATTTGAGTATTGATTTCTGTGGCTTCTCTGATCCCCCTCCCTTAGCTCGCATTTCCGTAAGTTAGTCGCCCGTTGTCTCTGAACCTTCGTACGGTTAACAAGCCTTAGTAAAGTACCTCGTTGCGTAAAGTTGCACCACATGTGCAAAGTGCCGTTTTTGACCGTGAAAACCTCGTACAAGTGTTAAAACTGTTCGTCTTAATGTGTGTTCGTGTGAACGCGTTATTATATACGTTATTTGCGGATTATTGACTTTAATTTACAATCGCCGTTTTGTAAGATCCTTTGTGCCGTTACGCGCCATAGTTATAAATGACTTTAGGATTTTAAATGCAGCTTATTGGCTTCTCGTTTAAGTTCTAGTTGGACCTCGCCTGGCCAGGATTCCTACAAACTGGGTACCCAGGACTTCTACAGCTACGAGATCTACGACCACTTCAATTTTGCCCTTTCTTGCTTCACGAGGGTAAGTGCTGCATAAGCTTAAGTACTTATAATTCATTTATGTGTAAATTCAGTGCGAATTATTCTGTTATTAAATGTGCTTGTACGGAGCCCATTATGGCTTTCAAACTTTCGTAATTGCGTGCTCAGCGATTGAAGTAAGGCACTTTGCCGCAGCTTATTATTGTTACTGAACATCTCTATTGTATTATTTCGGATCTTTCTCGAACCTCGCTTTCTTCTCATTTTAGCTAAGCGCCAGTCGCTTCACTGCATATTGGTTTAACAGCGTATATATGGCTATTTAGAGTATATTGCGTACTGGTTTAACATAGTATATATGCCTGAATGATGGCTTAGCATTGTATGTATATAGATTGCGTGACTTTTTTTAATTATATTATAGTATTTGTTGACCGTCATGGGCGTGATAGGTTATGCGTTGTTAGCTATACCATATAGTACTTCCCGTATTATACGGTTGCCAGGTTCTACCTGATAGACGAGGTGAAACTAGCTCAGATCATATAGGCTTTGGCCAGTGGTTTACCGACATAGTAGGCCCATGTAAGTCGGCCTAGCATAGTATGTATGCAGGTTTACACGCATATTTGTTTAACACATTATGTGTCCTATCATGTATGTAGGCTTAACAAGCCTATGTATGATAGCATGCATGATGGCTTAGCATCGTTTTAGGATCGTTTTATATCATATATTTATTCTCGTTTTGTGATAGGCCTCGTTATTAGTGTTTCTCCATATATACCTTTATATCTAGATACATTTACAGCTATAGGAGATGTCCATTGAGGCTATTTGATTATTATACACTGATTTCTGATTATATATGTAGGCCTTGGTATGCCGACAGTACACAGTAAATTGATACAGTAATCAAAACATAGACACGTGCCTAGATTCACAACGACACAGCCGTGCGGGTTTTAAGCTTGCTATAGCGGTCACCGGCTGCCGTTGCGGTTCTATGCGTTATCTCTGCAAGTCTGCACGCGTCTAACATACGTTTACAGAATATGTAGGTCAAACGTGTTCCCTCAAGCGATAAGGCCTTGTTGCACTGTTTCACCTTTAGAGGTGGGCCATACTAGATACCTCTGTATGTTTTTAGATAATTTAATCTGTAGCGCGGGGCGCTGGCTCGTCAAGGATCGCATCCCTCTGTATTGTTTAGCATTACACCTGTGGCCCTCATTACCCAGGGGTATACCTTTCATTTTAGGGAGGGCCTACTACCTAGAGTCATTCGAACGCTGATACATCGTCATATATATAAAATCTTTCCACAAGTTAACCCCTCGCCGGTAGCTACCTCCGGGGAGGGTCCTGAACGTGGCTGTCCTAAGGGTAGTTGTTACGCCTATTAGAGTTTCCAAAAAACTACCTCTGGACGTAGTCAGGCTCGCCCTACTAGGATCAAGGCCATTCAGAGCCTCCTTCATCCGTAACAAACCCTCCCTGGGAAGGTCCTGAACGTAGCTGAAGTCTCCCCCCAAACATAGCTTAGGTTAGGTTAGATGCAATTTAAAGCCTACCGAGCGCCTGCAATGTGATAGGCCGCTTCCCACACAGACAGTTGACTATTTGAACTTGGTGTAAATGTTGTTCGTTTGAACTTCCCGTATGTTGGTCGGTTAAACTTAGCGTAAGACAGTTGTTTGGTTGAAACGTTGGTCGTTTGATCTAACCGATCGTTTTATATATTATTTTAAACTACCCCTAGGGCGAACTCGCCCCCACATCTAACCTTCGTACACATACAACACCTTTTCTTAGGTTAGGACACTAGAGCGAGACGCCATATTGTTCCCGCCAAATGGGCGCTGCCATCATGTTCCCGCGCGTATGGGCGCCGCCATCTTGGAAAGGGGTGGGGGTAGCAAATCCGGCTTTCCTATTGGTTCCCTCCCAAGTGACCCGTCTCAACAATAGCCTTCTCTACTCTGGAGGCATTACGTCTGATCAACATCAGAATGATGTTTTTTTCTGGAATAAAAAAAAACTGGAGCTATCGGAAATTCATAATCTTTAGTAACCAAGTTCCCGTTACTATCTTAGGTGTGATTCTAGGTACTCCAGGCTGAATCAACCTGAGGCTGAAAAGCACAAACATTCTTTGCCACTAGCGGGAATCGAACCTAGAACCTACAGGCTACTGTCTAGATCAAGCAGCCGCCCATTCCACAGGTTATGTCGACTTGAGGGCTGAAAAAATCGTTTGCCCCTAGCGGGAATCGAACCTAGAACCTACAGGCTAGTAGACTAGTGTTCTGCCCACGCAGCCTTCCATTATTTTCCTAGGTGTGACCCAAGGTACTCATTTTCACAGGTTATGTCGACTTGAGGGCTGAAAAAATTCTTTGCTCCTAGCGGGAATAAAGTAACCTTTAGGCTAGTAGACACGTTTTCTGCCCTCTAGGTTACGCAGCTGTCCATTATTATTATAGGTGTGACCCTAGGTACTATTTCTCATAGGCTATGTTGACCAAAGGGCTAAAAATCCTTAGTCGCTACCGGAAACTGAACCGAAAACGTTTAGTTTAGAAGTCGTGCTCTACCGAGTGGACCACGACGCTTCTTAAACTTAATGTGTATTTATGTAATATATTGATGCTCTAATGGCAAAGATTTGATATCAATCAGTAATTTTATAACGCCTATTGCTAGACCTGTCATTCAAGTTGCCACTTCTGTCGCCCACCTCACTCATGCCACTTCGGATTTTCCTAGTTACTGGAGGTTTACGTGTCTTTGCTTAGTGACGTTAACGCTGCGATTGTGACAGAGCGCGCGGCGATTATCGCCGGCAATAAAATGCCAGGCAACCAACTAAACGCCACCGCGCGACTGTGTGGCCGTGACTACGTGACAGCTCCGCGCATGATAATCGGAAGTGCCATGACTTCATTTTGCATGATCTGACTGCAACCGCTCCCAGTTCTAGTCGAAGCACATTTTCGCATTCCACTCTCGCCTACTTAAATCTCACAATACATTAAATAAAAATGACTTTAATGTCACACACGTTTCAACAGTCAAGCTGTCATCATCAGTTCACCAACACTGACTATATTTACCAGTAGCTGATGACAACAGCTTGGTTGAAACCTGTATTACATTAAAACATAAAAAAATATATTTGTGTGATTTGAGTTACTTTGTATGTGATGTTATTGCATCTCCATATGCTCTTCTCAAATTACAATTTATTTTCGTCTTTTTCACTAAGGCCGCGGACATACAGAAAGCAACTGGTGATCGCTTGAGTTGCTATTAGAAAAGTTGCTGGTCGGTTTACTCAATTGTTCATATAAAGTTGCTGGTTTAGTTGTCAGTTATGTCGTCACCAGAGGAAGGTTGTCTATATTTTAAGAAAGAAACTACAAAAAAAGACAATTCAGTGTAGGCCTACACCTCTATAACGTTATTCATGCGAGACAAAGTCAATATATTGCTGTACTAAACTCACGAAATTACCCAGACCAATCTTTTTATTATTATCGTAAGAGCATTAGCAGTTACGACTACCTTTTAAATAATGTATTTTAGAACATCAGGGAAAAGAACCAAATAATTGGCGAGAAAGATGGAGAAATAAGTTTCAGCTGGAGAAAGATTAACAATAACACTCAGCTAAGGTTAATTGCTCATTTATGTATTTATTTCTATGTATAACTGCAAAATTAAAAATAAAGTTACATTACAATGAAATAAAAATTAGTTTTATAACAAACGAAATTTTATAGTTTAAGCGCCGATTTTATATATTTTTAACAAATTGTTGGTAATCATTCGTATCGTCTTGAAGTTGTTGGATACACAATCATGACCGGAACCAGCAATATTTTGTTTTTCTGGCATACTATAGCAATATAGTAAAACAGAAACACAAAAATACAAATAAAAATGATTATCGTTTAAATACGGTATCACTTGACAAACGCAAACACAACAAACAAATACTGCTGGCAACTGAGAAACTGAGCAACTAGTTTACAGCATGCCGTGACTGGAGCAACTCTAGTTCCCGTGTCACTCGCTAATCGCGTTGCTGTCACTTCTCTATGAATATGTGCATGCAACTCCGTATGCTGTGTAAAAGCAACTCAAGTTCGTGTTGCGTTGCCGTCACCAGTTACCTTCTGTATGTTCGCGGCCTAAGACACTTAAAAGAGTGTTAAGAGAGTTTCAAGGGCAGTGGGGCGGTGCCTTGACGGAATTTCTAAACAAAAATAGGCCTATGTGTTACGCAGGGACCAAAAGAATGTCCATGTAAAATTTCAACTCAATGGGTCCAATAGTTTTTATGTGATTGAGTAACCCACGCACACGCACACACACACACACACACACACACACACACACACACACACACACACACACACACCATTAAATGTTTATGTAATAGTATAGATTTAGACAATTTCAACTATCGATAGTGTTTGTCCCTTTAAAGTCCCTTCTATGCTTCAATTAACTCCTTAATGGTATCCATCGTCCATAGAATTCGATTTTTGTGGTTTTATATTCTTACCTTCAATGAAAGAGTCTTCAAGATTTGTTACTTTTATTTGATTGTCGAGTAGAATGTCCAAGACAGGCTCCAAGATGCACGAAACGGTTTGCTCCATCTGTGAAGACAGTATTCTTTCTGTACGTTTCAGGCTTCGTATCGTTTCACTTCGCAATGAGAGCGTCCACGCGAAGTCCTTTATACTTATCAAAAGTACCTAAAATGAAATCCAGATAAATTTAATCTCTAGGAAAGTACCATTATTCGCAGTAAATATAAATGACATACCAAGAAAACATTTCTACTACAACTATTACTACTAGGTCTACTAATAGTTATAATACACACACGCGCGCGCGCGAGCACAAACAAGATTTTTTTTCAATAATTTTTACTAACACAAGAGGTAAACAGTTGAAAGGGTTAAATACGATGCAACTGTAGCGTCTCTATTACGTGCAGCGGGGTAAGAACGTATACCAAAATGGAGGCCTCTTCACTTTTCAAGGTAACCAATCAGCAGGCATCTTTAATAACCATATCTAACCTAATTGGATACTTTATAGCTATGCATTTTCTACAGTATAACATAGGGCTCTGTTTTATAAAAAGATACCTTAGTTTTAAAACATGTAGCTTGTTAGTATTTTTCTAAAACATATATTTTTATATATTTTATAAAAAAAAAATAAAAACTCTTGTAAAATAAAGTTATTTTTCCCTTCTTTTAAAATATTTAGATTCAAGTTTTTATTTCACCTAGTTTTTAATTTTTATTTTCAATGTTAATGATCATGAGAAAGTAAAAGCTTTCTGAAGCTTAAGTTATATATATATATATATATATATATATATATATATATATATATACAGCAATTAGGAAATTATTAGGCTTTATAGTTACTAAGTATCAGATTAGGATAGACAACAGTAACAATTAAAACAGTTTAAGCTAAAACTCACCACTCATTAGTTTATTAAAACAAATAGATTAGTTTCGACGACGATGTCGCCTTCATCAAAGTTTGGTTACTACTCTTATGAAGTAGTAGCCAAGCACTGGTGAAGGCGACATCGTCGTCGAAACTATTCTGTTAGTTTTATTAAATTAGTGTGAGATTTAGAGTAAACAGTTTTAATTTTTATCATTGTGAATTGTTCTCCCTAGCTAAGCTCTAATTAACTTATTATTAAGATACGTTTTATTTAAAAATGTTATAGTTTACTAGTGCGAGTTCAACACGGATTTTACACTAAGTGAAACACTGTCTTCATGTAACATGCGGCGACGCATTAACTATACCACAGTGATGGCACATGACTAGTCAACCGGTTAGCTTACACTAGCTAATTTTACTTTTCTTTTTATGATGAAACCTTACTTAACCGAATACTTTATATATGTAATGTAGTTTAATATAGTGCAGTACTCTATTTTATACAGAAACCATTATAGAATGTTTATAAAGTCTTGTGCGGGTTGTAAAAACGGTTCTTTTTCAATTCCTTCTATTAGCTCACACTCTCGTGATATATATGTCTTGTATAGATTTTCAATCGTTAATAAAATGCGTTTTTATTTATCCAAACAAGTTCAAATACATTTTTTTAAACCTGTAGTAGATTACAATTGATGTTAATATGTCTTTTCCAATATTTATTCAATAATTAAATTATAAAAATTTGGAGGTGTATGCCGGATTTGAACTGAGTATGTTCATGTTCAAAGTGCTTTGGCACTCATATTTTCCCATAGCTAGAAGTGTATTTCTCAAAGAGGTATATGAATTTTTCCATTGCCCCCATCTGGTTGTCGTCGAAACCTCTATTGTACAACCATAAATGGTTGCCATGGTTACCACACAATATCATAAATAATGCTCAAGGATTAAAAATGAACGAAAAGAAAAAAACAAACAAACTGGATTAGCGGTATCCAGCCATGCTTCACAAACGGACAATATGAAAGGAAACTACAACACAAAAGAAAGCGACGAAGAAAAGAAAGCGAATACATAGTACAGTATCAAACCAAAATAATAGTTTAACACGCATAGAAAGGAAAATGGAAAATTGCATGAAAATTTGCTTTGTATTTTGCCACTTATATTGTTATTCTGAAATATGTATGTACATATTAATATTAGTTGTAATTAAAAAATAAAATGTTTTTGTTGTGTTAAGTAAGAACTGACTAATATATTTTTATATTACTTGTTATATATTTAAAAAAAAATTAATTCTTAGGACGTCAACAAGTTTTAATAGTTTCGCCGTATTTCCAAGGATTTCCTTACATCACCATGTATATTATTTCTCGCAAATAGAATACGTCCAGATAACAGATTATTATCTCTGTAGTTACCTTTTCTCAATGAATGCTTTTTTACTCTCTGCAATTTTATATCTAACCTTTGTGGAGTTTTCCACGCCTCCTGGATTAAAGTATTTCCTAAGTTTCTTCAATTACAATTCTCACTCTCTTGTTATCTTCTCCTATACCTTTTACTTTATCTACCCTTTATAGACTTTATAGACACACAATCTAGAAGATCTATTTACATTTTTATTTCTTTGTAGTGTTTTTTGTTTAATTTTTCGCTAAAATCTCAGTTATTATTAAACCTTATATTATTGTTTATATTCCTAACCTTTTCATTCCCATTGAGTAATTCACTAATAATTTCTTCGAGAAAAGACGACATTTGACGCGAATATAGAACTGATACTTTCCTGATAGACTCCTATGTGTGTGGGTACTTCAAGTAACAGATTCCCAAGCGGAAGAAGCAACAGATGGGCATAATTACGTTTCCTGCTGGCAGACATATCTTCATCTAGTGGGGAATGTCACCTATAGATTCACAACGCTTTAGAAACTAATCTGTTCCAACATTGGCCAGGTTAGAAACTTTATTTAATAATACAATGTTAAAAAAAACATGAAACAGGAACAACTTCAGTATTTGTTTGTTTTCTTTAAACTAATGAATTTAAATAAAAAAAAGAAAAATTAAAAAATTAGGTTATGGCACTCGGGGGAGTGGAGACAGAAGTGAAAACTTTTATAGCCACGTCTACAAAAGAAAAACATTTATTCTTACGTGTTGAGAAATTATCTAAACATTTTTTATAATATAAGAAACAATAATACCATACTTTTACATTTAAACCAAAATTTGAACTACAAACAACAAAAAATCGGCAAAAATATGAATTTATACATTTTTTATTTAATATGTATTACTTTATTTGAGGAATGTATTTAACAAAGACTAATATTTATTGTAGTTGATAACAAAATAAAGTAAATTTTAAAAAAGTTTTTAGTTTTTGCAACAAATTCCCGCCAATTCCACAGGGGGGGGGGATTCTTGAATGCGCCAAGAGGAGCTGGAGAAATATTTGTTATCAGATAGATTCTGGCAAAGCCAACGGTTCGAATACAAAATGACATAGCTTTAGTTACGTATTGCCTTAGCCTCTGAAGTATTGCAACATTAAACTTCTATAAAACGTATGCTTTGTTTTGTTTTTCATTTCTCATCGAAGCAACCACAATATGATACGGCAAAGCGTGGCAGAGTACATACGCGTGAGCACGAGTGTGTGTAGATTACGTACAAACTGACAGAGCTTTTAATCATTAAATTTTACTACAAGAACTGAAAACACGCTAATTGTAGATGTTAGACCCTTGCCAGATACAGGGTTAATATCTTTCCTTTATATCAGGCTAATATCCTTTCCTTCATTATCCAGACGCAATGGAGACCGACTGGTTTAGCCTTCGATTAGTTTAGCATTACTCTCAAGAATGATTACAAAAAGCAGTAAAAGTTGACCTTTTATATCGCCACGCTTAAGGAATTATGAAAGCCTACAACTATCAGAATTGCCTTTTATGTTGAAAACTTTTGCAATAACCTTGAAGCTAATTAACCGCCCGGATGTGAACATTGTTTTAATTGCCAGTAGATCAACGTTTTCTAGATATTAAAGAGCACAGATTGATTTCGCACAATAATCTACCATTCACCGTTAATTGGCTTCAGGTTGCCTTGTGGAGAAATCGTTTCACAACACAGATCATAAAATCATCTGCGAAACAACCGGGAAGTTCCGACCACAGTGACACATCGACCGGATGATTTCACGCCCGGGGCATTCGGTCCGTATTCTATACGCGTTCTGTAACGGTGACAACATGAATCACGGTCATGTATTTGCATATAAGTGTGATACTTTGGAACATGTCGACATTTTACGTGATATGAATTTAATCAAGTAATTTGTGTACAATGTATATATACGTACACAAATAAAATAATATTAAATACATATAATAAAGAAAGATTATGCTCAAAGCATCTGGTAAGAAATAATAATTGTCAAACCTACTTATGAAGCAGTCTAGCATAAGTAATAGGGTCTACTGTAAGGCTATAGGCTGGAGAATTCAGTATACCGTTAGTTTAAAAGAAAATAATATGAACAAAAATTCTTCAAGTCAATTCCTACTTTGGTCAACAGAGAAAAATTTTGAGTTACTATTTATGAAATAATTACAATTAATATAAATGTGTAGATACATATGTCAGAATAACAACATTAAGTGGCAAAATAGAAAGGAAAATTAATATAATAAAATTAATTAATACTTGAAGACCCTATTAAGAACAAGTGTCATCCACTACAAGTTTAAAAAAATGTATTTGAATGAAAGTGGATGAATAGAAAGTATTTTATTAACGACTGAAAATTTGAACCAGATGTGCCATCTTCCTCTCTCTCTCTCTCTCTCTCTCTCTCTCTCTCTCTCTCTCTATATATATATATATATATATATATATATATATATGGAAACTGTGAACTAATAGAAGGAATTGGAAAAGCCTTTAAATTGATAGAAACATCTATACTGGGAACTCCAAAAATGAACTGACAGACAGGTAGATTGATGAGGGGAAAGCCCACAGGCATTTAGTTACAAAAATAAATTTTTTTCAGCGAAAGCAGCAATTTTCAAAATAAGACGCGAGAAAAAAGGGACAAAGCATTTTGATGACCATGAAAACAAAAGCAAAACAGGCCAGGGCTTGTGGAAATAAGAATAGGAAGATCATTGGTAGTCAAGACAAGAGAAAGGGAAGCGACTGAAGGGAGAAGCGGCCAAAGAGTTGTGAAAGAGAAACAGTGGAGTATTGAGGGTCGAGAAAGTAAGTTTCAGGAGTCGTAGCAGATAGGAGTCTGGAGAGGGCAACAGTTACAGGAGTCAGAGAAAATAGGAATCCGGAGAGGGTAACAGTTCCAGGAGCCGGCTAAAATAGGAATCTGGAGAAAGCAACTGTTCCAGGAGCCAGAGAAGATAGGAATCCGGAGAGGGGGATCAGTTCGAAGAGCCAGAGAAAGAGTCTAACCCTGGGAGCCGGAGATGAAAGAACACTGAGAAAGTTCTTCCGACATTTTGGACACAAAAAATCAGTGATTCAACAATGTTCAAGTGACCTAAAGGTGCTTCATCATAAAGTAAAAATTTATTGCACTTTAATCAGCCGATCAAGTATAGTCAACTTAAATCATAAGTTGGGCAAGACATTACGTATTTGTTATTAAAACTTGCAGTTTTTGTGGTTGTATAGGTTAAATTTTATAAGCTAGCACTGTTGTCATTCTTCATCGGGGCCATAAATCACTGCCTACCCATCCTAACACTTAGACCCTATTAGTAGGCTTGCTTCTGTGAAAGCCCTATTTACACTTGTTGCTATTTACGTTATACATTAAAATCAATCAATTAGTAACAAAATAATGAGTCAGTACTAGGTCAGTGCATTTTTTAATGCTGTTAGATATTAAAATCCCTAGTGTGAAACGAGTCTGCTGAAAAATATCAGCCAGTAGTGGTTATTTACCAAGTTAATACCAAAAGTGGAATTAGTTATTAATTGTTGGGCAATTCAAATAAATGAATTATTTTTATTGAGAACATTACTTAAACTCAAGTGACAAAGTATTTCAATCAAGATTGTAATAGGTTTGAATAAAATTTAGACTTATTCAGAATAAAATTCTAGATATATTATGGTATTCTGGATTATTAAATTCTGGTATATTATGTAAAATCAAATACTTAACCCCCCCCATCAATGTTTAAGGCATCTTTTATGAAGTTGGTAGCCACTCTATTCTACCCCTAATATATCATCCCTCTTTTTTCTATAAATTACCAGATTTAATTCATATCTCCAAAAAAGGAAGATAACATACATGTGTTTGATTAAATACATACAGTACACAAAACGGTTTTAAAAAATTATCAGCATTAGATTTGAAAGAGTTTATGTAATAGTTATAAAAATATTCTGCATACAGCAGCACATAATGAAAAGCAATTCATAAAATAAATAGTAGTAGCCCTTTTAGTAATATATAAACAAAATGGCTCTTCCTTGTCTCTAGTAATTAGTTATGACTTTACAGATCATCATATACGATTCTAATTTTGCTAAATGAAAAAATTTTCTTGATTAAAATGAAGCATTATTTTATAAACTGGTCAATTTTAAAGTTATTAAAGATTTTGGATCTGAAATATTAGGTTGACTTTTATTTAATATCTCAAACCCAGATAGTGTAGATAGGTTATTTGTCAAATTATCTTTTAAATTTGTAACAATATATTTCTTATCAAATACTTTGTAATTACAAATTTAAAACCTGGAACACAACTTTCTAAAATATAAAACTAGTCAAGTATAGTAGAGTCTCAAAAATCCGAGTCTCGATTTTTAGAGGATCTGTTAAATTCGAGCCTTTTTCTATTTCAGACTATTTTATCTATTTGAAATGAAATTCAAATTATTTACTGTTAGACAATGCACCGTCGCATCCCGATTAAGATCAACTGTGATCTGATGATATCCGTCCTTTATTTCTACATGCAAATATTACGAGACTAACCCAGCTGATAGATCAGGGTGTTCTGGAATCCATGAAAAAAATACATACGTTACCTTTTACAATCTCTTTTGGAAGTTACTGAAAGAGACAAAAGCATTGCAGGCTTTCTAAAAAATATATACTTAAGGAAGTTGTGTACTAGATAGTAGAACCATGGAACGAAATAAAAGAAGAAATATTAAGTAAGTCGAGGAATAAAGTCCTGAGACATTATAAAACTGCTGACTGTGTTATTGATCCACAAGAAGAAACAGATTTGACATTCCTTATCAAGTAACTTCAAGGTTGTGAAAATATCGATGATACTGAAATACAAAAATGGATGAGTAAGGACAAACATAAGTAATCTAAGGCGTCTACACAGCACGGTAGATCAAAAACGATTTGATAAGCAAACCCAGAAGCCACTGTATAACCTTTTCCAAAAAAATGTAGCAACCATGATGAACAGTGTATTTCAAAGCAACATTAATTTATGTAAGTACTGTAATCAATAAAGTTCTATAAACATATTTTGTGCATTCTTAATTATAGTATTCTCATGTTTTTTCTAATGCACAGGAACTTATTTCCGTGTAATTCGAGGGAGTCTCGGTCCCATCTACCTCGAATTATCGAGACTCTACTTTATATCAAAATAAACAGATACAATCAAAAGACAACTAAATAAATTATCAATAATAAATTTGGGCATAAGAATAGAACTAGTATTTTTAATTCAGTGTGTACATATCACTAAAACTCTGGAGAGGTTACAACTAAAACCAATATTTTTCTCAATTAGCTAATGAAATTTAGCTTAACCTGTATATACAAATTGATAACTTAAAATCAGCACTAGAATCCATACATAATGGTGAGACAAGATTGACCCAAGAAATTAATACAGGACTCTTCTCTGTAATAAATATACCTTGCAATCTCCAGTGGATCCCTGCTCATGTCGATATTGAGTGTGCAGATGCCCTTCTAAAGGAAGCACCTGACAATAATCAACCTCTAACAGTCACTTATACAGATGCGAATGCTGTTGCTAAGCGAAAAATTAATATCAATCAGCTTTTTAGTAAGACAACTATCCCCAATCTAAACTGGCCAAGAAACCTCTCCTCTACAATAGCTAGGCTATGTATTGGACATTTCAAGGGCATGAAGATATCAACTAATATAAAATCTTATCCCATTTGCAATTACTGTCCCCAATCACAACTAACCCTAGATAATGGTTTTGACTGCCAAGCCATTGTTCATTCCTTCCTTCAACTTGAAGCACCACCAATTGAAATACTTCATAGCCATTGGGCTCCAGAACTGGCAGATCTTGTCATCAGGACTTTTGGAGGATTCTGAACTTTTTGCACTTTGCACCTCAATAGACATGACAACAACAACATACAAATAGATGAAATAATTAAATAAATCTTCGATATATAGGTTATTATGAAAAAACTCCTATTATTGCAGCTTCTGAATTATTTCGTACCAGTGTGCTTGGTTAAAATACAGTGGTTGATTTTATTAGATGAGAAAATAAATTGGTTCTAAAATAATTCTCTAACATATGATCTAATTATTCATTCTATTCCTTAGGTATATCTTTCTTTATCTAGGCTATTACTTTTCAAAAGCATAGAATAACAATTTTATATTTGTTGATTTCATCTTCACGAGAGCTACTAGTGTTTCACTAAAAACACTTGTAAATACGTTACAACTTGCCCTATAGTAGCACTTACTTAAATTGTTGAGGATGGCCGTTTTGGGAGATGTGTCCCATTGTCAACTCAGACCGCAACTCTTGAGAAACACTTCTCCCAAATATACATAAGTGCTACTATAGACAAGTTGTAATGTATTTACAAGTGTTTTGGTAACATTTTTGAGTAAAAATACTACTATTAGTTCTACTGCCTACTTTATATTTTTGTATACAACTTACAATATATACAGAATAGAGTTTCTTTATATATAAGGTATTGCTAATTTGATCTCATTACCTTTGCAACATATAATTACCCTAATAAAGTCTTAAGTATTAATTCTATTAGTAAAATTGGCATCTTCACTATGTGAAAATTTTTTAATTTAATGATTAAATATAAATACAGTAGCATCTCAAAATTCCGAGTACAGTTATTTCCAGCTTCTGTTAAATTCGAGCCTATTTTATCTATCTGAAAGAAAATGATGTCGGCCTTCCAAGAAATGTTTATATAAAGTTCTATAAACTTATTTTGGTCCATTTTTAATTACCTATAGTATAAGGGTTCATTAAAACTCCTAATACATAGGAACATATTTCCATGTAATCCGAGTTTTCAGTAATTTGAGGGGATCTCGGTCTCATCAACCTCAAATTATCGAGAATCTACTGTATCTGAACTAGTCGCTATGCAGTAAACAAATTAAAATAGATACCACTTACAACAATTATGTTTTGAAAATAGATCACAGCATCTACCACCCACAAAACTGGTGCTATATAGCCTGCACCGTGTCACCTACACAGTCCTTTAGAGCTTCTGTCCAGTGGCACTCATCCTAAAAATGATGTAAGAGAACTGTAAATAGTGTACACATGGAAATAATATTTATAATACTGACTTATTAAGTGTTGATAATTATTAAAAAAAAATTATCATCTTGCCTTAACCAAAAGCTCATTGGTTTGAAACACGACTTCTGTTCCAATATCCTCAAAACGCTTTTAATATCAATCTGAAGGCTTCAACAAGAAAATTTTTTTTTAGTGCTGTCATTAAACTTTATGATACAGTAACTATATCTTAACCATCACAGAAACTATATTAACTAGAGATGGGTCATACCTAAAATTTTTTGATTCCGATTCTCTAAATTTCCTTTCGATTCTCGATTTTTTAAAATTATATAATGAAATATGATATTCTTTAGCAATAAATTTATTTAACATCTTAGTCATATAGTGAAGCCTTTAAAAAGTTCCGTTTTAATGCAATAGGCAACACAAACCGTTCGAAATTCATTTATGAATAGGAATTTCTGAAGGGTGACAAACATATCGGGTAAAAGTAGTGATTTATTTAAAATTACAAATATGATATTCCGTTCACAATCACAATATAACTTCAATAATAGCCATTTCAGTTTGTATAACTGGAGAAATTGGAACTACTTTTACTTTATGTTTTGTTTCGACATGTATGAAGTGGTGCTCGCCAGAGATGTGGAGAGAGGGAGAGAGAGAGAGGGTCGAGCCCTCCCTAATGAAAGTGAGACAGCAGAGCAAAAAGAGCTGTGACAAACGGACCAGAAATGTTTCAGATAGTCTTTGTTGTTGTGTCATAAATAATTAAATATTTTTGTGATCCTAAATAGACATTAGCTTTAGTGGTTTAATTCATTCAAAGCAAATAATACTTGAGTAAGACATAGTTCTTAATTAATTATATTTCCTATAAATTACACCACACACGTATTTTAACAGTTTAGAAATTCAAGAATCAGAATCGGCACTTAAATCAATGCAGAATCAAGTATCGACGATTTCTCGATACCATTAGAATCGACAATTTCTGGAATCAGAATCAGCTAATCCATAATATTAAGTGATTTTTAATCGCTGCAAATAAAACCTACTCAAGTTTATTTAAACCTTACAGTTTTTTTGCAGTCTTATTTGCATTTAACTATTTTAAATGATAACAACTGACAACCCTCAGCCCCAATTAGTCCAATAGAACAAGCTTCTGCTATATCACCTATTATTAAATCATCAATAAACAAAGAAAAGACACAATCAGACCCTAAACATTGTTTTACACTTGGCTAGTACAAAATGTTTGGTGGCCTAGTTCTAGTGAGTAGTTCTTCTATACAATATCGTCATTCCAAATAATACAACCAATCTTTTTGATAACAGCATATCCAAATGTATCTTTGTATTCTTCTTCATTATATGGCCGTGCTTCTTGTTCTGAATCTGTAAAGCTAGTGTTAATTTTCTTATTCTAATTCTACTTTTAAACAACTCATATCTTTGCAGTAGAATAATTAAACCGGCTGAATTTTTCGTAGTTTTAAGGCAATGAACCAGTACGACTTATTGCCTCAAAGAATCATGTTTGTTTGTGGGTCATGATAATTAGGATGCTCATTTTCAACACATTCCATATCTCTTACCTAAGCTCTTGTATTTTTTACAGTCAGGAATTTGATTAGTGCACCAATGTAATATGATCAAGGTTGACAGATTATGCTTGAGAAAACATGGCCCTACTGAGATGCTGGATAAATTAAAGGCTATTGAATTCAAACAACTTCACTCAAGGCGCCTTTTTCAATTCCTTTTATTAGCTCACACTCTCCTGATATACATCTTGTACAAATTTTCAATTGTGAATAAACTACATTTTTACTCAATTAATCAAGTTCAAATACATTTCTTTTAACCTATAATTGATGTTAATACAGTTTTTTCAAATAATTATTCAATAATTAAATTATAAAAATTTGGGGGTCTAAGTAGGATTCAAACTGAGTCTTCATGTTCAAAGTCTGGCTCTTTGGTACAGAGTCAACTTTCCCATAGCTAGAAATGTACTTCTCAAAGTTGTTTAGACTAAGGATTTTTTTTGTCCCCATCGGGTTGTCATTGAAACCTTCATTGCATAACCTTAAATTGTTGTCATTGTTACCATACATTATCGTAAATAATGCTCTAGGATTAAAAATGAATGAAAAGAATAAAATAACAAACTGGATTAACGGTATCGAACCTTGCTTCACAAACGGACAATGTAAAAGGAAGCTACAACACAAAGGAAGCGACTAAAAAACAAAAGCGTGTACATAGCACAATAACAAACAAAAATAATAGTCTAACATCATGAATAGAGATGAATATGGAAAATTGCAAGGAAATTAGCTTTTTATTTTTCCACTTAATATTGTTACTCTGACATATGTATATACATATTTATAATTGGATTTTTTGGACTAGGAGACTGACAGACTTACCTTGGTAAGAGTCCACACTGTAGTCTTGAGATAGAAACACATAAAAGCACTTAAACAATGATATATTTCAACCACACAGTGGTCTTTGTCAATCAAAGAGAAAACACAAAAAGAAATACGAGAGAAATAAAATAATTATAAATTGTAATCACAGATTGTGTAGAGTAGAAATCAGATGTCACAGATGCTGAAGTAATTATATAAACTATAATTACTTATATGCTCATGGAAACAATATATATATATATATATATATATATATATATATATATATATATATATATATATATCTTTAATCTGTGCATCTGTGACATCTGATTTCTACTCTACACAATCTGTGATTACAATTTATAATTATTTTATTTCTCTCATATTTCTTTTTGTGTTTTCTCTTTGATTGACAAAGACCACTGTGTGGTTGAAATATATCATTGTTTAAGTGCTTTTATGTGTTTCTATCTCAAGACTACAGTGTGGACTCTTACCAAGGTAAGTCTGTCAGTCTCCTAGTCCAAAAAATCTAAATAATCTTTACTAACCAAAACTAACCTAAACATATTTATAATTGGAATTATAAAATAAAAAGAAACTAAAATAAAATTTTTCTTTCCTGATTTAAGCAGGAATTGACTTGAAACAAAATTTATGTTACTTGTTTAATTTATACTGCCTAAAACCTTTATTTGATAATAACAAATAAACTGATTTTACAAACAGCTTTTGATTTTAATTATAATTTAAAAGAAATCTCTATAGTATTTTATTTATGTTTTAGTATTGGTTCTCATTAAAATAAAAATATTGGCAAAAACCCCAATATCACAAAAATAATGAAAAATAACTAATATTACAAGTAACCTAAGATTAAATTAAACCCTCATGTTCATTTTGATGACCATGGCATCATCATCATAGGGTCTTATTACAAAATTACAATCTAGAATACAATAATGTATAAACTTGATTGACCCCCAGTCTAAAGTCAGTCTAGATTAATAGGACCATCTGTTGATGACATGGTCATCGAAATGTACATAAGGGTTTAATCTTAAGTAACTTGTAATATTAGTTATTTTTTATTATTTGTTTGATATTGGGGGTTTTGCCAATATTTTTATTGTATATATTGTGCCACTGTGCTCTTGAAATTGAATATGGGTTGTTGTAGTTGTACATGTATAAAATGGTCTTAATATTTTTTTAACTGGCTGCATCTGATTACTAAATATTTTAGGATAGAAATATATATCAGTGTTTACAGTAAAATGTCTGAGTAAATTATGATCCTTAACCCTTTGATCAACATAGGCATAGCAGTACATGAGGTCGTGCTTTGGGTAGCGGCAGAAACGTTCTATCACTTCTCTCAGATTAGCATTGCCCTACATTATGATTTTGTTTCCTATGTACTGTACTGCACTCTAGATTCAATATTTGATATTATCTAGACAATAAATGTTACACAGAGTACATAGTCACCATTTTTGTGTGTGCAAAGTCTATGGTTTGTCTTACACTTTTATAGATCGTTGGATGATTTTGATACAAATAAATCAGGCATTTCTAACAAAGTTGTTTTCCCATCAAAAACTAAAGTATTAAACTTTTTCAAAATATTTTTTGATAGAGATTTGGTCAACAAAATTGTTGCAAAAAATCAACGAATATTACAACTTTGTGTGTGAAAATACTATTGTGTCTGGTCATTCAAAACTGAAAATGTGGACTGTTACTAATGTTGAAAAAATTTATACTTTTGTAAATATTAAATATTTTCATAGCAAATATTAAAAGTACTACAATAATTAAAAAAATTAGACAAAATTCAAAACTCTTTAGATTGCAGGGGATTTATCAGTTGCTAATCAAAGGGTTAAGATGAATGATAATTGATATTTACATACACAGAAATTAAAGCTTCACTCCCTCCCTAGCCAGCATACCTAACATCACAATGCCACAGCTGACCTAATATTGTTTCCCAGGATCCTGTTGTGGTATTAAATAACACAAAACAATTTCTAACCACATTACTTACCACTGTTATTTGTGACACACAACTGCCTTAATTTTATGTACTTAAATAAAATGAAAAATCAATGGATGTTTCAATAATTTAAGAAATAGTTAATTTTTGGTTTATAGTTTATTCTACATAATGATTTTATACCTTGTTCATGATATCTTTTAAATCATAAACCTGTAAATACAATGTAAAATACTATCAGATAAACACAACACCACATGTACAACTAGCAATTACATTCAATAACAAATTTTTATATATATTCTTAACTTTAATTTAATTTACAAAAATTAAATATAACACGACTGCCTAGAGTACTTTAAATTTTATCTTAAATGTCTATGTAATGCAGTATAAACTAACAATAACAACATCAACTACATATTTTCTTAAAATATCTAATGTTAATCAACAATTTTGAAATCATTAAGCATAATTCATTTACAAATTAAACTGAGATGAACTATTTCATTTTCTAAAAGTTCAAACCTAAGAAAAATTGACCTTAAATAATATTTTTGTTTATTTATAAATACTTTCAGATGTTTAACCGTTATCCATTTGCTCCATTTATAATAAAAACTGTGGATACGCCCAGAATTGTTAAACATTTCCTCAGGGAATTTTCTGTGTTAACAAATAACGTAAAGCATTGAGAACAACCCTAATATTATTTTAAATGATTAATAAATATACTGTCAAACAACGTGAGGAAGGGATACCATCCATATCTGCCTAAGACTTTATCAAATTCAACCATTTCTATAAATATGTGTTTGTCACATGCACCCCCTCATGCTGTATTATGCATGCCTCATACAGAGCAGCTTTTTTATTGAGGCTTTTCACATTTGTTTGTCTGTCTTTGCCAAAATCCTATAATAAAACTATTAAAACAACTAAAGTTTCTTGGTATTACTGACACACTATAAGTTCTTCAAAACACTCAATTTTTAAATATCTATTTTCACACAATATAAAAAGAATATTTTTTATAATCTGAAAATTCTGGATTAGTTCAAAATTATGTAATAATTTCTACACTTTTTTCTGACAAAATATTTAATTTCATACAAATGTCTGGTTTTTTGACACTCTGGGCATGTTTTGTTTATTGACAAAATTTATTCAGATAAATTTACCACCAAGGACATTTTTGTTTTATTTATTTTTTAGTTTCACACAAAGAAATCATTGACTAAAATCAATGTAACTTATACACTTTAATTTATTGTATTTATCATATGTTTGTGCAGAAAAAGGATTTGCTGCATACCTTGTATTTAGGTCAGCATCAATACACACAGAACTAACCATTCCGTATTAGTTGTCAAAACCATTTAAAACTCTCTCTTACACAAACACACACACACACTCACTCATACACAAATACACAATCAACAGGTATACACTTAATATCTCAATCTGCAAAATCTCTATAAGAAAAATTAAAACTTCAAGTGAAATAAATGATGAAAAAATTAATAGAAATGAATTATTTAGAACATTATTTTATCAAAAACAAGTTTCACAGATGTAAATACAAGGAAAAGGCAACTTATGAACACATAACACTATTAACCAACAATTTTAACACTCTTGTTCAAGTGGCATTAAAAAAAATAATCATTGTTATAGGCTAAAATAAAAGATAGTAATTGACATCACAGAGTAATTAAAGAAATCTTTGTGCATGACATTGAGGGTGGTTTAACAAGAATTTAAAATTACTTTTAAACCACAATGTGAGATAATTACTGTACTAAAGGTATTATAAGCCTTAGAAAGTAATTTTAATAGTAAACTGATTGCACACTATCATGAAATTCAAGATAAAACAAACAAAATTACCAGTTGAAAGAAAAATGCTGTTTGAAAAAACAGAAGAAAGGTATCTTTAAACACAGTATAATTAAATGAAGTGATAAACGTCATTTAGAAGCTATTATTATTAATATTATATATGTATACAAGTCATAATTTATGAAGCTATTCCTAGATAAAAATGAAGACTCAGTGCAATTAATGTTGATAGATACTATTGTGTAGAAAATTATACATATATAAATTTTAATTAACATTTAGCAATTTGATTTTAATAAAAAAAAGGTTAAAATTAGTAATAACTATTGGTAAAACTAGATGAACGTACAAAAACTACTTATAAATATAATTATAGCGACAGCGTTTTCTTAAATACATTAATCGTTTATACAATGTATGTACAAAAATTAATCCAAAAATATATCAACACATTGACTGCAAAGTACCCACATTCAGGTGGCTGACTGTCACATTCAGTTAACCATGCTTAGGGCGATGTTATACGAGCGCTAATGCCGCAACGTTGATACTGCAAGAAACAATATACTATGGTGGTTTTAACATGCCTAAAGATGATAACGAATACATTATAGAAACGTCACCACTAAATTAATAAATAACAATGCTTGACTCGCAAAATCGTCGTTTTATTTCTACAAAATTATAAACTTCCCTTCTCAAATAATTAATCATGTTTACACTTACAGAGATTATTCATAAATAAAAGTGGTTAAATTTTGAGTCAGGTACAACTGTGTTGTAGGCCTAAAGGCGATAACGTACCTGTCATTGAAACATCGCCTCTATGAACAAATAGTTGTATCTCACTCACAAGTCAACTGCTTTTATTTAACAAATAATTAATCATCTAGTTGTTTCAACAATTTAACATCTGGTTAGTTTAAATCTGGTACGTATCAAACATGATATTACACTACTCACCGCTCAGTTCCAACTGAGCCAGCATTGGTAGCACTACATATGCTGGACTCTATATGTTAGTGCAGCCGGTCTCTTTGGCGATGCTCAATGCCGAGTTAACACAGACTCACCGATTACAATGTCGTTTGTATAGTTTGCTCCATGGTAGTTCTCATTGCCAGGTTGGGCCAACGCTGATGCAACGGCATTAGCACTCATATAACATGGCCCCTATTTAGGAAGATGTGATAAAGTTTTGACCATGTTTTAGTGTGATTTCAGAAGTCAGCATGGGCAGCTTTGTAAGTTTTTAGAGCAATATTTGTGCCCTATTTTTGTTGCTGGTTTCCAGCAGTTGCAATTTATTTGTATGTGATAAAAAAAAGTTTATGTCAGTCCTTAGGCAAGACTGTAGTTTAGATGACCACAGATACCTTGGCTTGTTAACCTTTTACACGCTATGTGAGGAATGCAAATTTAACTTGAGTGCCCAATTTAATGAAATTTTTTTTTCAAAATAAAGTTATATTTTTTAAAGTTTTGTAGGATTGGTATTAGTAAAGAAATACTTGTCGCTGAAAAAAAAGGCATTAGTGTTTTTATAGAGTCAAAACGGGTTAGAAATGTTTATTATTTACACGAGTATTCATAACGAAAATTAATAAAATATGTAATTAAAAAAGGGAATAAATAAACTACACATAATATAAAATAAATATTTCGGTAATTAGGAGCAAAAAACTTCAAGTGCTTGCTGCCTTTTTGACAAGCAAATACATCCATTTGCTGCATAGTGATTTTGCAATGAATATATGCACAAATGACACATGTAGCAAAATTCAACTGTTTATGTCTGCCAACAGCTAAAATGAATCATACAACTGTCAACATTATTCTCAAACACTAAAGAAATATTCTAACACATTCTATTTTCGCTTTTCTGAACTTTAATAGATATGCATTCTTATAAGCAATAGTGAAATATTCCACTTAGCAGCGAAAAGCGACATTTACGGTTGGCAGTATATTCCGCATATCGCGTACAAAGGGTTAAGCAAGAATCTTGTTTATGTATTGTACATTTATTCTATAAATCACTATATATATAATCAATATACATACATACATAATAAAAAAAATGGTAACAAATATACCCTAAAAAAAGTTTAATTTTTTGTTGTATGCTTTAAGCACTCGAGGAAAATCAACTGTGTATTTTTAAATACTATATAAATTATAAAACGTAAAACACAAAACAACAATAACAAATACATAACTTCTAGCATTAAAAAACACAACATAAACAGCATTATAATTTCTAAAAGATAATAAAATGATTTAGCAAATGACAAAGCATGACGTCTAATACTAACTGAACTACGAAGTACTGCAGACTATTCTGACTTTGTATGTGCGGTTCCTGTAATTTCTTTCTTCTTTTTTAAAGGATTATTTTTGCATTCATTGTAGAGGTTGTTTAAGTCAAAGTTTGCTTTAACGTTGTCCTGAAAAAATTTTAAAAATAACTTTGAGGTGTTCATAATTAAATGATACAACGAAAATAATCAAAACAGTAAGAGAATATACTTTATAGTAACAAAGGAAATTATTAAACATGTTTTAAGATTCTATTGTTATAAATATAAACTCATAACAGGACTCTGATGAAATGAGAGACGATAATATAAAATGATTTTTTGTACGTCATTTTGACCACATTAACAATCTTCGTAGTCCTTCTCAAGACAAAATACTAAGTTTTATAAAAATATAATCCCAACACCAAGGCTAAAAGCCAAATAAAAGAGTTGTAATTATGTTTTTTATTAAACCTAGTATTTAGTACAACTATTCTTTGAGCTTAGCTTGTGAGGTTATGTTAAAACAAATAAAAAACATAAACAAAACTCATAAATTAATCATTTATTTTTTTCGAGTTCTAAGTTAGAGTTTGTGGTAGTAACACTCACTGATGATGACTTTGTCGTTGAAATAACTTTGTCGTGCATGAGTCAATAAATGATTAATTTGTGAGTTTTGTGTGTCTTTTATTTGTTTTAGTATTTAGTATTGAGAAAGAACACAAAGATAATTTTATATTATCGCCTCTCAGTTCATCAGAGTTCTGTAACGAACAATAGAAATTAGCCTAATTAGAAGTCTAATATAGTATCATACATAGCCACTATGTAGCGACTGGTTGTGACAAAGAAAGTACTGATTGTCATGAGCAACAGTCTTGAAATTTTGTTGTAAATAGGAAAATTGTTTACAAAAACACATTAAATATTACAGTCAGCAATTAGATGATGGTTATCTTCAAACTATGACAATGGGTCTTTAGAGATTTCCTCAAGTTGAAGAGACTTTGGCTTACAACTGAAGTATAGGATGCTGCACAGAAACTTGTTAAATTGGATTTTGCGCTTGGGCATGATATGGTGGGTAAACGGGGAAATCTCTTAATTGGGGAGGTCCTGAAGGTTTGTTACATGTCTAGTCAGTTGGTGCTATGCGATGGACTAAGAAGCGTGCATTTTATTTGACACCTTTTTTTACCTATGGCCATTTTATAATTGCAACTAAATGAGTGTTTCGTACAGTTCAGTATTTGTCCGCCATGGCCAGTTCCTGCTCGACAATCGATTGTATAAGAGTGGACATATTTAGGGAAAGTGGAAGTGTGATGAAAAGGGGTTCAGGAGGTTGGCGGAGTGTCACTTCACTAGAAAAATTTGAAAGAGTAAGGCAGTCATTTTACACTCTCCACGGCGTTCAGCACGTAGTAACTCTGGGGATATCAGATCGCAGTGTGAGACGAATTCATTGTTATAAACTAAATTTTGATCCCTACAAAATTGTTGTCACAAGGGCTTAGTGAACATGATTTTATTCCTCTTTGAAATGTATATGACATGCTTCTTAAGAACAAGCGTCATGATGGACTTATTTTCTTTAGTGATGAGGCTCACTTTCACACATTGGGATGCGTTAACAAGCAGAACATGTGTTATTGGAGTGGTAACAATCCGTGTGAACTTCATCAATAGCTAGTTCATTGTGAACATGTTACTGTGTGTTAACTCCAAGAGTTGGAAGAATTACTCATTATTTCTTTGAGGAAAATGGATGTTTAGTTACAGTGACTGCTGCCCATTACACACAAATGATTTTTTCTGCCCAACGTGGCAGAAGTGGATGTTATTGATGTCTGCCCTGAACTTTACCAGGAGGTTTTATGTTCTTACCTATTTTTACAATTTTTTTTCTATCTTTCATAGCCAGTAAAAGTCATATTGGTTGACCACCGTGAAACTAAATAAAAAAATTTAATTACAGTAAACTCCCGATTATCTGTGGGCGGATTAACCGGTTTGCGGATTATCCGGGGTCTGCCATTGTTTTACAAATATCCAATTTTATTCTAATCAGATTCTTGTGTTTAAATTTCCAAACAGTGAATTACGACGTAAATACATATAAGGCTTAATAGAAGTTAAGATGAAGGGAATATATATGTAAATATGTACGTACTAATTTTTACATTGAAAGGGAAGCATCCCGACGAGGGCCAGTGAAATAAAAGGGGCGAGCAGACTACTGTATATAAGAGACAATGACAAAATGCTTGGACGCCCGAAAACTTAATGTGTATCATAAGATTGTAAACAAATGTCAACTAATCTCGGCTATAAATAGTCTCGGACGTGACATATGCATTATCTATGTCTGTCATATACATTATCGATCTTTATGACTTTGTGACACACGTGGCACACGTAGACACTGTGCGACAAAATGGTTCTCAAGAAACTTAGATCGCACATTAAAGCTAAATCAATGCTCACAAAAAAACAAATGAAAGTGACAGATTTTTTTGTTAAAAAGTGAAAGTATTATGTGTAGAGGAAATTACATATGTACATACATACCTACTTTTAACATATACTTATGTACATATTGTAAATAGTTAGACATATAAATTCACATGATACAATCCGTCAAATACATCGACATTTTAAATTATTTTCTGCATTTATTTTGTCCTCTGAATTTTATTTGTGAATTGCATTAACCGGGGTCATTATTTGTGTAACTTATGGTATAATAATCGATTCACGATAGTTTTGCGTATTATTTGTTCATAGCGGATTATCCAGGGAATTCGTTATCCGGCGTTGCCGGGCCACCCTATTCCACGGATAATCGGGAGTTTACTGTATATACTTTATTAATATTAAATTTGACCATGTTTTAAAAGATACGTAATAAAGTGCGAGAGCCACATACATAGTTAGAATCTGTACCATTTTTCAGATAAAAAAATTCCAATAAATAAAGGAAAGATATGGAACGCAAATTTGATAAATACCTCTGAAAAGAAAAATTTCTGTAACTTTCCTTTAGAATCGGCATATGGTCTTCGCATGACTTCTTTTCCATCTTTAAACAAGATGATAGTTGGCAACTGACGGCTCAAAGATGAATCATTTATACAATATTTTTTGGCTGCTTCAGGGTAGCGGCCAACGTCGATTTTACCAAACTTCATGTTTTCCAAGTTATACCTAGAGAGATTAAAAGATTATGTAAACATAAGCAGTACAATTAAACAATATTAAGATTATGCATGTAATAGGAATGGTCGATATTTACTGTCACGGTGACTTGTCACTGATATTAGTTTGTCGCTGGTGGTATCACTGACAAACTATGAAAAACGCCAGTTCCAGTGACGATGAATCGATTGGAAGTTGTCTTGTTTAGAATAAAATGGATGACATTGGTTGACTTGTCGCTGTCCTCACCACTAGGTTCACGACGCTGATTATCATGCAGTGTCGTTGATTGAAGAGCAGAGGGGTTATCTCTGTTGAGATTGGGGAAAATGTCGCTGTCATGACTGAAAAGTTACTGATATTTTACCACAGCTGTCATTGGTTGATTTGTCTCTGTCACTGGTTCTACTCATTTACCTCTTGTGTGGGTGGTCAATTTGAGTTAGGTTTCAAGATAATAACAATGTTGTGTACAGTAGACACTATTTCGCAATCGGTAGTCTGTTCTTAATTTTGTAGGAGTTTTTTTTAAAATAAAATGAGCCTTACAAAAAATTGTAAGATGTGGAATCATTTCCCCAGAGTGGTATGCCTGCCTGTTATTGGCACATACAGAGCAGCCACAGTATTCATTGTCATTGGTACTAAAGTCACTGATCCAAACCAGGTGCTGTCACTAAAATCACCTGTTAAAAGTCACTGGATCGACCATCCCTAGCATGTAATATTTTTAATGGTTTAATATCATGGAATAAGTATAATCTAAAGCATAGGACGTCCTTTTTTGTTGTTTTTATGGAATGGAAAATTGATAGCAGTGATTTCCCTCTCCTCTTAAGGAAATCCAAAAAGAGGTTCCCTTTTATCCCAATTTAATTTTTTATTTACATGAAGGTATATGTTTGCGCATAACATATATTTAATACATTTTCAACTTTTGTAAATGCCAGTATAGCTTGCACCTAATGACACAGGGGTGCAAGCTCATAATATCACAGAAAAATATGCAGAATATATAAATTAAAAAAAATAAGTTAGGTAAGAATAATATTATTAATGTGTAAACTATATATATTGTAACGCCCAGTTAACCGTGCACTTGTTCACTACTGCTTTCTCGTGTACTTTCACTTCTGAAATCATGTTTTCAGAATGTTCCATCCATCAACAGCTTCTGCATTTGATATGTCTACTTGTATTTCAAGATTGTTTGTTATTTCATACCAAAGCTAATTTATCATCGAATTTATCTAATATCGACGGTCTCATGCAAGTCAGTGTTTTGACAGTCTTTATCATGTTTGTAGGAAAGTATTTATAATGACTCAACGTAGTCCTCCATATCCCATCTCGCCTATTATGATCTCTCAAGGATAGCTGGTAGTCCTCCATCTCCCATCTCGCCTATTGTGATCTCTCAAGGCCAGCTGCACCGTTAAATGGTCCCAAGTATACATTTAGCAAAAATTTCATTAACTTTTTTAGGTTTCATGAGTGGTTTTTTATTTTTCATTTCGAGGTGTGACAATGGCTCCCATTTCCAAGCCTACTGAGAACTGATCTACTACAGAAGCAAAATTTGAATATAAGATATATTCTTTTTAGTTGATTTATCTTAATGGTAAATATTCTATTAATGATTTTTACAGCATTTACGAGGGGTATTCTTAAAGTAAGGGCCGTTTGAAAATAAAATAAAAACAAAAAGAAATTTGCAAAAACTAATTTTATTTTTGGAATCTACATACTTTTATCTATTTTTCTACATAGTTTCCAAGTTTTTGTAAACACTTATCATATCGCACAACTAAATTTTGGAAACCTTCTTCATAAAAACTGGCCGCCTGCTGTGATAATCAAGAATTCACGGCCGTTTTCAATTCGTCGTCATCGTCATAACGGCTGCCACCCAAGTGATGTTTCAGATGACGGAAGAGATGAAAGTCGCTCGGCGCAAGGTCAGGGCTGTAGGGTGGGTGGTCCAAAACTTCCCAGCCAAAAGAGTCCAATGCAGCTCGGGTCTGAGTGGCAGTGTGAGGCCTTGCATTATCGTGCAGAAACAAAATTCCTTTTGTGAGCATGCCACGTCTCTTGTTTTGAATCGCTCTGCGCAGCTTCCTCAGAGTTTGGCAGTAGGCTTCTGCATTTATTGTCGTTCCTCGTTCCATAAAGTCGACCAGCAAAACACCATGCCTATCCCAAAACACGGACGCCATGATCTCGCCACGTGACAAAGTCTGTTTATCTTTAACCTTTACGGGAGATTGCGTGTGTCTCCATTCCATGCTTTGTTGTTTCGATTCGGGAGTGAAATGCGAAACCACGTTTCGTCTCCAGTTACGATCCGACTCAGCATGTCGTCACCATTTTCGTCATAACGTGTCAGAAAATTCAAGGAACTCTCGAGTCTTTTGTGTTTGTCCTCCTCCGTCAGAAGTTTAGGGACCCAACGCGAGCACAGTTTCTTAAAGTTTAATTTTGTATGAACAATTTTGTAAATCACAGACCTCTAAACTTCCGGAAATTCGTGTGAGAGAGTAATGATCGTGAAGCGTCTGTTGTCACGAATTTTCGCTTCAACTGAAGACAGCAAATCGTCTGACATTAGAGATGGACGGCCAGATCGCGTTTCGTCATGGACATTGTTGCGGCCATCTTTGAAGTCTCGAACCCACGTACGCACTTTTCCTTCACACATGGCATTAGCACCGTAAACTTCAGAAATCTGTCGGTAAATTTCTGCAACAGACATGTTTCTTGCCGACAAAAACCGTATAACCGAATGAACTTCGCAAGGGGCGGGCGATTCGATAACCTTGAACATTTTGCAAGCACAGAACACAACGCACAAGTTAGCTACACAGCTGTAACTGAGCGTAGTTGTTGCTAAGGCATGCCGGGACACGACGCAAGCGCTCGTTGCGGTGTGCACGCGAACTATGAGGGAATATAAACAAACAGCCCTTAGTTTAGAAATACGCTTAGTATTTATTGTTATGGGTAAGTTTATCAACTACACTTAATAGTTTATCATGCATGCTTGGATTTGATTTGGATTTGTTAGTTGATTATTTGATTTTTATATAAATAAATATTCGCAGGTTGACGTTTTTACATCTTTTTGTTCTTATTTGTATTAATTGTATATTTATAACAGTTGTACTGGCTGTCAGAGTTTCATAGAAATGAGAAATGAGTGGGGAAATACTGCCGGCTGTGGAAGGGATGACTCATGTTAGATGTATAAAAAATAGTTCTATATTATCATGCGACTTATCACACACTCCCAACATTGAAGATTGTGTTCAGAGTTTTAAAGCTTGAATATCCAGAATTAGAATTTTATTTCACTCATGAAACTTTTCACACAATTTTAAGATCCATGAGATTTAAATTAAAATAAAATTGGAAATAAAAGGAGGATCATGATAAAAAAATATGACATAAACTTTAAAAGAGTATGCTGGGGGGGAAGATTTGACGTATCCTTGGGAGCTTTTCAATAATGTTCACCATCCACAGACAACAAAACAGTCAACCGCAAGAACTACGATCCGTTCTTTACAAAAGCTGAAGTAGAATAAGGCAATGCGCATGTATGCGCTTAAGCACACATCGAATATGAGTCATCCCTTCTACAACCAACCTTATTCCCCACTCACTTTTCATTTTTGAGTGAACTATTCTTACAAAACATTGATGATCAGTATATAATTTTAAATGGTGTACATTTTGTAATTGATTAGACACAAACAAACTATAGGTTTATTAAAATTTTTAATTAAAATAACAATAAGAATATTAATAATGACAGGAATGTTAAAGAACATTTTAACAGATATTGATAGAGGATACTCAAAAAACTATGAAAATAAAAAATGTGAATTTAGTTGGGAGTAAAAAATTTAAAAAATAATGAAGGTAATAATGGTAATAAATGTTAGGGATGGGCTGATTTCAATCCTCGATTCCAGGAATCTTCTAATCGTAATTCTAATGGTATCGAGCAATCATCAAAACTCGACATTGATAAAAGTGCCAATTCTTGTATTTTAGCTGTTAAAATACGTGTCTGGTGTAATTTATTGGAAAAATAATTACTCATCAACTCTGTCTTTTTATATATTAGTTGCTTTTAATGAATTATACCATTAAAGCAAATACAGATTTGAGATAACGAAAATATTGTTATTATTTATCATGCAATAACAAAGGTGATCAGTAGTATTTCTGCTCTCATTGTTTGTTACTTTTATCTGTTAAGCTCGTCATGCTTTCAGAAGTTCCTCTTTATAAATCAAAGATGAACGTTTTGTATAACATATTATATCAAAATGAAACTTTCACAAGGCTTCTCCATATAACAAAGATGTTAACTAAATTATTACGAAATATCATGTAGGTTATTATATAACTTTAAAGAATTGTGTAATGGAAAAATATTTTTGAATCAAAATCAGAATTGAAAATTTTAGGAATCGGCTCATTCCTAATAAATATAATTTAAAAACTCTAAAATATATTGTACAGTTAGAGCATGAGAAGAATTAAAGCTAGTGACAAAAATATGTTTAAACAAAAATAATAACATTTAAATAAAAAGCAGAAGAAAGTTGGGACTCAGGTTAAATACTTTAAATCTGTAAATTTATTTTGAAAGGATCTAGTATGAATAAATTTTGATTAAGCCTAGTACATTTGTATTTGGAATAATTGATGATTAAAACTTTGTGGTACTTTTTACCACCTACAGGAGCAAAAAAGTAGTATTTCGTCTTGTTTTTGTAAATCACTTAGGTTTACTTACTCTGCAGACAGTTGTGCAAATATTGGTGCAAAATTGACACAGGATGGATTCCAAGCCGTATAAAATGTTATGAGCCATGTTATGTTTTTATTACGGCTAATTTCTTCATCCAGAGCCGTTGCTGTGCGGAAATAAACAATATTTTCCGGTCCAGTATATGTAGGTTCAGGCAATAATAATCCAACCACTAAAAAGCAATTTTCAAAAACTAGTTAAATAATTATAAAATTAAGTTCATTATATGTTAAAACTGAAAATTTATTTACACTTTAAAAAAAGTTTTAACTTCCCTATAGTAGCACTTACTTTGCTTGTTGAGGACGGCCGTTTCGGGAGATGTGTCCCTTTGTCAACTCAGACCGTAACTGATCTCAAGGTTTACGTAGGTTAGGGTGGGGGTGGGATATTTTGGTGGTGTGGGTGTGTTTTGTGTGTATTAGGAGTTATGATGTCAAAAAGTGCGTGTGAGTTGTAATGTAATTGTGTATTGAGTATATGTGTAGGGTGTAGTTTGAAGTGCCTATATATTTCGTATTGTTCGGTTGTGTAGCGTTGGTTTTGTCCACAAAACAGACATCCAATATGTCCACTAATCAACCATACAAGCGCCCCTTCTCATCTTCTAGCCAAATTCCTCGACAAAACTATCCGAAACCATATAAAATTTAATAATCATTGTAGCATAAAAAATAGCCTAAATCTAATGAACAAAATTAAAAACGTAAATATTCCACACAATTCCACCTTAGTCTCTTTTGATATATCAAATCTATATACAAACATCCCCATTCCAGAAACCATCGACATCCTCAAAAACATGCTAATAGACACAAATACACCACAAACACACATTGACGAAATCATCCACCTCACAAGATTAATCACTTCTCAAAATTACTTCACCTACAATAACACATACTACAACCAGAAAGATGGACTACCTAAGGGCTCCCCCATAGCAAGCATCTTAGCAGAAATATTCATACACCATATCGAACAAAACCACATTTTACACAACAACAAATACTCAGATAACATAATTTACTGGTACAGATACGTCGATGACATCATAACATTATATAAAAGCAACACACGCAGAGCACACATATTTCTAAAACACCTAAATTCCATACACCATCGAAACAGAACAACAAAACTCCCTTAACTTCTTAGACCTCACAATTAAACGGACAGACAAACAAACACATAAATTCAACATATACCGAAAACCCACCAGCACCAATAAGACCATACACAGTTCCTCAAACCACCCACACCAACACAAACTAGCTGCTTACAATACCATGATATATCGCCTCCTTAAAACACCACTAGACAAAGATGAACACTACCAGGAGTTAAACACCATAAAATATATAGCACAAACAAACGGATACAACCCAACAATGATAGACAAATTATACAACCGCCTAAAAAATAAACATAATAACCCAAATACAAACACACAAGATGACAATCCCATAAAATACTTATCAATACCTTACAGATCATCCAAAACCCACAATCTAACCAACACATTGCGAAAATACAACTACAAAATAGCTTACTCCACACACAACACTCTCAACAAACAATTTAAACCCAACAGAAAAATCAACGACATTTACAACATCACTGGAGTTTACAAACTAACTTGCAGTTCATGCCCCAGTTTTTACATAGGCCAAACAGGGAGGTCATTCTACACACGTTACCAAGAACATATAAAAGCACTAAAAAACAATAACTACCAATCAAACTTCGCCGATCATCTCAACTCCACAAAACACGACTACACAGTCATAACATCTAACCTACAAATTCTTCATAAACAACACAGAAATAACCAACGCTACACAACCGAACAATACGAAATATATAGGCACTTCAAACTACACCCTACACATATACTCAATACACAATTACATTACAACTCACACGCAATTTTTGACATCATAACTCCTAATTCACACAAAACACACCCACACCACCAAAATATCCCACCCCCACCCTAACCTACGTAAACCTTGAGATCAGTTATGATCTGAGTTGACAAAGGGACACATCTCCCGAAACGGCCGTCCTCAACAAGCAAAGTAAGTGCTACTATAGGCAAGTTAAAACTTTTTTTAAAGTGTAAGTGATTACTAGTAGCTCACGCGAAGATGGAATCAACAAATGTGAAAATTTATATATGTTAACTTTAATCATGAAATCACTACATTAAATCATTTCAAGCTTCATATTGGATATAGAGTTTATAAACACATAAAAACCCAGTTATTTCAACATATTCTATTCATGATAAAGCTGCTTTTAAAACATCACTATTATTTCCTTTATAATTTTACAAAACAAATGAAAACAACAATTACAAGAACAGTATAGGCTTTAACCTATATTCTAACAAATGTCACCTCAGAAATTCTAGATGAAAGGATGCACAATAATTCCAAAACAATGATTTCACTTAACATGGTTACAATGGCAACAAATACCATGGCCTTAGATATCTTTTATATCTATTCAACAAAACATAGTTGTAACAATCACAATGATTTTCAGGCAAACAAATTTACCAGTAAAAAGTAGTGTTGTTGGTATATATTAAATTTACTGAAAAAACAAATGGATATATTTGAAGTAATACAATTAGGAAACTTTAACACTGCTGTGATAGCATGTGATATTTTAAAAATGGTGTCAAAATAATTAACAACAAGTTAGAATCATATCTGTCCTTATATCAGGTTAGACCAACAAGAGTTACTCAATAAACAGTGATATAGAGCCTGCATCATAATGAGATATGCCCCAAAATTCCAGTTTCAGTTACCCCTCCTCTTCCCTCAAATACCCATATTTATTTTTACAGATGTCTCTGAATTTGATTTGGAAGGGTGTAGGAGAGTTTTTTCTGTGTACTGATGTCAATATCATTTTAGAAAATTCTGGGATCATTTTAAACTCAGCTTTCACATTATGTAGGTGCATTCATAGAACCTTTTGCTGAAAACAGTTAAATAGCATTTTAAGCAAGTAAGACGAAAATCTTACCTTTCTTAATTACACTTTTGGTATTAACTTGGCAAAAAACACTACTTACTGATATTTTTCATCATCCTCATTTCACATTAGGTAAGCGCATTATTTAATACTGTGAGTCACGGACAAGACTGTTGCAGGTGTGTTGTGTTGGTGTGAGGCTGTGGTGTACTGGTGTTCTGTGGTATTATTGTTCATAAAGTAGCTGTTAATTATGTGTTTGAATATTGTATTTAATTGTGAGTGTGTTTTGATGTTTAGCATGTGTTGTGGATAGTATTTGTGGTGTTTGTAGATCTTGTAGTTTTCTGTTGTGTTTAGTTTGTTGCTTTTTTTAAAAAAGTGAGGATTTTTAGATTGGTATCTATGTTGGTGTGTGAGTGTAGTGTGTTCTGTATGTGTATGGTGGAATTTAATTTTCATTGTGTCTTTTATGTGTTCATTGTATCTTGTGGTAAATGTTTTCCCTGTTTGGACATTTCTTTTAAACTATATTGGATCACAATTGATGTTAATAACGTCTTTTAAAATATTTATTCAATAATTAAATTATAAAATTGTTTGAGATTATCGGGATTGGAACTATGAATCTTTATGTTCAAAGCCTAGCAAGCTTTGGTACTGCGCCAACTTTCAAATACCAAGAAATTAAGTTCTCAAAGACATATATGAATCCCCCCCCCCCATTTGGTTGTCATCGAAACCTCCATTGTACAAGTTTAAACTGTTGCCATGGTTACCACAAAATATCATAAATAGTGCTGTAAGGTTAAAAACAAATGAAACAAATAAAATAAACAAACTAGAAATAAGCAAACAATAAAAACAATTTTCTTTCTTGACCTCAGTAAGAATTTACTTTAAAAAAAAAATTGTATTACTTATTTTTGAGTAACAAATGTGAAATTGTAAAAATGGGAGTGGACTTACATCTAGTGAAGTGTATTTCAATGAATTTGTGTTTTTTTGTCTAAGAGGTGAATTATTAATAGTAATAATGAAAAATAAGCACTTTGCATGTACTCTTGGATGTCCAATAGAACATTAAAAACTATTGCAAGCATTGCAAATAGTTTGAGTCTAAAAGCATGAATAACTTTTAAAACAATCAACTTACACACAAAAATAACTGCAAATATGAGACCCATTCGAACGTCAGCATAGAACCATAGAATCAAATTGGCTATTTTAGTGTACATAAAACTTGAAGAAAGATAATTAATCATTGTCACACTTCCTGCTTTTCTTGTACGTATCATTACGACAATCATCAAAAAGAATAATATTTCTGATTCTCTCTGAAAATAATCAGATAAGACATTTAGAAAATAAATTAGTTAAATAAAATAATAAGAACAACATTACTTATAAAGAAATATTTTATAAAATATATTTTGCAAATTATATTGCAATGGAGCTGTAATATTTTATACTCTATGTCAGGGATGGCCAAGTAGTGCCTCGGGGCCACATGCGGGCCATTACCTGGCTTTATGCGGCCCTAGACGAATGTTAAAAACATTAGATTAAGAGATCCGTGACTTGCAAAGTGATCAATTTTTTTAGAAAAGATCGGAAACTGGTAATGCGAGTTGAAGTCAAGTTCTTGAAGAGAAATATCCCCAACTACTTGTCTTTGGTAGGTAAATACTTTCAATGTTTGGAAGTACATACCTTTAAGAGTGCACCTTTTCAACAATGGAATTTATAAAATCAACTCACCGCAACAGACTCTTGAACAACCATCTTCGAGTTCTGCTAAAGGTTGTCATCACTTCAATTCAGATTAAATTTTATGAACTGTTAAACGATTGTGCCTGCCAATAGTGTTCTCATTAAACGAAGTAAGTGCATTCTTACAAATGATTTTAAATTTGAATAAATTAGAGTTTTTCCAATATTGTGTTCCAATTTAATATTATACTTATTTTGATTCTTTGTGCATTGAGCTTGATATTAAATGTATATGAAAATATTTTGCATAACGTTTATGAATTCATATTATTTGATATTTGACGTATAATATACTGTATACGCATAGTCTACATTTGGCTTATTGATGAATGTGTAAAATTAGTTGTGTGTCCCTCGTCTTTACTGAAAATACTGAAGTGGCCCTTTAGGGTTAAGAAGTTGGCCATCCCTGCTCTATGTGATTGGTTATAGGATTTGAAAATTAATTTACTTTATATTTGGTGTAAATATTATTGCTTAAGAGCTTTATGCATATAAAACAATGGAGGTAACTGAACCGCAAATGTGACCCCAAATGAAACGCCTAAAATGTGGAAAAAAGCAAAATCACAAATTTCTGAGTTACTTGGAATCCCAGCCACCTACCAGCTAAAAATCAAGCAGGAGCCAGAAAGATTTGTTATTTTTATCCAGCAGCCATCAGAAGGATGATCACTAGCTACACTGTGCACAATGCAACCACCCAGTATGTGCACAACACCGAGCAATGAGCTGTGTAGAGTGTGGCAACAAGTAAAACAGCTTCTTTGAGCTGTAAATAATACTGATTTTTCATTTATCTACCAAGAACATAAGCGAATTAAAAAACTTTCATTCTATTGAAAACGTGTTCTATAACTCAGTCATTTGTTACATGCAGTGTATTTTTTTTGTAAATAAAATATGTTAAACATTATTTTAAAAAGACTTTCTTAAACATTGGCTTTTCAATATTTTATTAAAACACAGTCATGGTAATTATTATCTTTCTTTCTAATAGTAGGATTCTTAGCTATTATAATATTTTTTCCAAGTGCTAAAGAAATAAGGGATATTACTATGTTCAAGAACTTAACAAAATAATACTATTTTGCCAAATAAAAAAAAAAGAAATAAGAGTAGTCAAATTGACGATGAATAGGTAATTGTGTGATAAAATTTAGACATAAGTAACCTAGGGTTAAACGATGTCCACTTCCGCGGAGTAATACCTTTCGCCAGGTACTGTCCAGGATCTCTATTCTCGCCTTACATGTGTAAATTTGTTTTGTTAAATGTATAAAATTACAACCAAATCTATCCTCACTGGATACTTCATAGGTATATATCAATATAGGTATACAAAATCAACCTTCCATGGCAATAACAAAATTAATAATTATCAATATAGCTTTAGGACATGTTTTTGATTTATGTTATAACCATTGGATTAGGGGTGGGAAATCTGCGTTTTTACCCCAAATTTTAACTCATAAGGCTACAGAAATAAATACACAAATAACAAACCAAAAAAGTCTAGTGTTAAATTTCTATACTAAATTTGAGGTAGGTTTTAATTTATATTTAGAAAGATTCTACTATCATTAATAAATTATTTATTGTATAAAAAACTTGTTTTGCTTCCAGTTTTTTATTAAATAAAATTGCACACAATTTTCATCAACACTTAACAACATCAGCATGAGATAAATTGAATATTTGTAGCAGTATATAGTATACAAAACTGTGTAAACTGAATAACTTACAGAATCCAATTCGCATTGCGTTTCTACATTTTGAAACAAGTAATTGCACAAAAAAGGAATTTTTTTTGAAAACAAATACGAAAAACTGAGAATAATGTTTACATAGTAATAAGGTTTTAACATCATTCTCAAATCTCGGTTTAATGCCATTTTAAACATATTGTTTATAAAGCTATACTTATACAATTGAATAAAATTTCAGTCGATTTCAGGTTATGTCTATGTTTGTACTTTAACTTTGGTAGAGTTTCTGACTTTGTATTCTCTGAGTTACTCTGAGTTGTTTGTAATATTTCAGATGAATACACAGATTCAATCAATGTTCATCCAACTTTATACGACAGGAATGAAACTAAATCGAATACAAAGGTAGGTAATTAGCTATGTGCTAAGTTAACTAACTTTTTAAGAGTGTGTCAGTACAAATTTATCTAGTTTGTTGATAGAGCACTTCACTACGAAATTAAGGGTGCCGAGTTCGATTCCCAGTAGTATCTATGAATTTCTGTATGTGTCTTCATCTTATAAGTTGACTTGGCTTATGAAAATAAGTATCATGGGTCAAACCTAGGCTAACAATGGATGTTTGAAGTATACCCACATTAGTGTTTTGTTGAGCTGGTTACATTACATGTATGAAATACAAAAATCCGTTTGATTACATTTTTGAATTCACAAAATTTTCAAAATGTATGTATTCAAACTGTTGGGTAACATTAATTTTTAATCGGCTATTTTCAGTTAACTTTATCAAGCTAATTTTTTTGTTAACTTTCCCAAATATAAAATTAAATTAGCCGTGCTGAACTTGTTAATCAGGTTAATTTCGTTGTTTTATATACGTGGGTGAGATCATTGTATGAAGTGTTTAAAATTATTTTAAGGTACACGTTAATTTGTTAGTTCACGTTGTTTTGGTTTAATAAATTGCAACACTACTATATTAAATATGAAGTATCCAGTTAGGATAGATTTAGTTGTAATAAATGCAAAGGTTTAGTTATGTATATTTTCATTCAGTAGTATGCTACAATCTCTATATCTGTTCGGTCAGGTAGTAATACCAAAGCACCGATACATTTAATAGTTACAAGTGTCTGATGTGATGAAATGCAAGAGTACTAACAGAATATTTAATGAATATGTAATTTTTTATCTCTACTTTTAGATATCGAAATCTTGCTGTTCATGACGAGCTGGTTGTTAATTACTTATTACACTTTTGCTATTACTTGCTACCAGACATTTTATTAACTAAAGGTTGTTAAATTGTTAACTTACATTTGGAGGAAACGTTTTCATCTTACAACTTCTTCAGCCTCGTATTTTTGCCGCTAGGAATGCTGCAGTTGTGCTTCCTCGGTACCATTTTTTGAAAGTTAGAAGTGATGTGATCTGTGCTGTGTTTGTTCATTTAGAATGCCATTTTTATGTGTGTTGCTATGTTTATATATTCCATACTGTTCTAGTGTGTTTAATTATGGCCATTGTTGCATGTGTGGAGGATGCTCATGTAATTTTCCATACTTTCGCATGAATGTTTAGTGTCCATGAGGTGATTTTTGCGAAGGTGGATTCAATAGTAGTGTGCAGTGCGCTTTTGTATTCTTTATATTTTTTTCTTTAGTTATTATTAGTTGCAGTATTGAGAATGTTAATAAACTAAAATAATTTGCTAGAAATATTATTTTTGGTTCAATTTTTATAAAAAATAAAATTAATCACGCTTTCATAGACTAATTAAATATTATTTAACATATTATTGTAGAATATTTATTGAATGGACATTGGAATAACTGGTTAGTTATATTAAAATTATAAAGTTATGGATTATATAAGTTGGTGTATTTAACAGAAAATGCATTAAAAAGTATTTCCATATACACTAATGGATATAAAATAAACAGGAAGACTTCGTGTCAAATCAAAACTATCATAACATCGACCTTTGCTTCACAGCCAATGCTGCCTTGTACTAGAGTTGGCCCTAAGTTAACCCATTCAAAGCCTAACAGTACCTTAGGTACTGAATTTTGTTTTGTCCAAGTTAAACATAGTTACTGAATTTTGACCCTGATAAGGTTTGTTCTTTATAACAACAAAATTACAAAATAAGTTTATTTATATAACACAAAATGGCTTTTTGTTAGTATTAAAAGCAAAGAATTTACAATGGAGCCAAAGGTATACTGAGTATACCTCAATATCAGTTTTATAAACAACTTTAATACATGGTTTCACGAAAAACACAGTTTCCAAGCTGCGGTGTTGTGTAGATGTCTTAGCAGGACATCTGGCGTCTGTTGCTCAATATAGCTTAGTTGAATTTCCAAGGCGGCCGTTCGTTCAGTGTGACTAATTTTTCCTTCATGTACTGTCTCGATCGAACCTTCATCTTTATTCTCTTCCTCACTACCTTTAGTAGTTTCTTGTACTATTTCAATAGTCGTAATATGTGTTATCGTTACTTATGTTCATCCTTACTCGTCCATTTATGTGATCAACATTTTTACAACCTGGAAATTTCTTGATTAGAAATGTTAAATCTGTTTCTTCTTGTGGATCAGTGACACAGTCTACAGTTTCATTTTGACTCGTTGACTTTTTTCCATGACTTACTTGATGTTTTTTCTTTTATTTTGTTCCACGATCCAATTATCCAGTACAGAACTTCCTTAAGTATATATTTTTTAGAAAGCCTTCAATGCTTTCTTACCTTTCAGTCGATTCCTAGAGATATTGTAAAAGATAATATTTGTATTTTTATAAATTATGGAAAGCATAGACTCCAACAAAGAGCGTATTTCTGCTACAAAACAAGGAGTAAAAAATATATTAGTGAGTTACAAGGAATTTCTGCCTGAGAACAAAAAATCTTCAATTTATCAAATGAATTTACTAGATTTTATGAAGCCTTCTATGTCAAAATTACTTCTGTTTATGTATGTATATAATATAATTTTTTGTTGTATTAGGTATTTAAGATACATATATATTTTTCTCCTAAATGATTGGTTTATTTAGTCTTTGGCCCCAATTAAACATGATTCCTATTTGATTGTATGTAAAATTATATCCCAACTTAAGCGAATTCAACTTACTCAGTTATCGCTCGGTCCCACCTATCGCATAAGTACAGGGTATTACTGTTGTTGCATCTGTATATTTATTTCTAAACAAAAAGGGTGCAGTAACAATTGAACTAATATGGCAATTTTGAAATTTTTAGATTCAGATATTATGCAAGTATGTTTTATTATTTAAAATGTGTATAGTTGGTTTTTGTGGGGTTTGTATATTTCAAAGTTTAAGCTATAAACTAAACCCAACAGAAAACTTCGAAATAAACAAACACCACAAAACCCAATCACAACACATCCTAAACGACAAAACACTCACAATCAAATACTATATTTCAACACATAATTAACTACTCTATGAATAGTAACACACTACTGAACACCAATACCCCACACAGACTCAAAGTAATACAACAAGCCTGAGTAACAGTCTTGTCCATCACTCACAGCATTGAACAATTCACTGATCTAGTGTGAACACGTCTGCTGAAAAATATCAGTAGGTAGTGATTATTTTGCGAAGTGGTACCAAACGTAATAATTCAAAAAGCCTCAAGATGTACTACACAAAAACTACTATAGAGTTTACTACACAAAGCTACTAATATAAGTTTTAAATTGTATAATTAAATTAAATCTTATATAAACTAAAATAATATATCTGTTATGGTCTGAGTTGACAGTGGGACACAGCTCCCGAAACAGCTGTCTTCAACAAATATAAGTAAGTGCTACCAATGGTAAGTTGTACAATATTTACAAGTGTTTTAGTGAAAACTAGTAGCTCAGGTGTAGATGGAATCAACAAATATAAATATAAGTTTTAAATTGGTCAATTCTTTGTCATGTGTAGTTGTGACTATTGGCAATGTCAGAATAGTTTAAAAGCAGTTAGACAGTCAGAACTTAACTTGAAGATCTATTAATTTCTTGAAGTAAACCTGTAATTTCTTTTGTCATTTTCCTTCTTGGTTATTTCTAAACAGACTAAACGAGATTTAGATACAATAATAGTAATTTTAAACTTTAAAAATATACCGATATTTTAAAGTATCTGTGTTTTGTTTTAACACATTTATTAACTAAAACACTTGTAAATATTTTACAACTTGCCTATAGTAGCTCTTACTTATATTTGTTAAGGACGGCTGTTTTGGGAGATATATCCCATCCTCAACTCAGACCTCAAAAAATATAAGTAAGTGCTACTATAGCCAAGTTGTAAAAAATTTACAAGTGTTTTAGTGAAAACTAGTAGCTCAAGTGAAGATGGAATCAACAAATATGACATTTATTTTGTTTGATATTACTATAACTATTTATAAAAATCTTTTTACTTAACAATATTTAAACAATCACTTCTCATTTAGAGGCCCCATAAATGTTCAGCCCCCCCAAAATTACAAGGATTGATCCTCTCCCGCTGAATGTCTGCTGTTTATCAACCGATAAGCTTTAATACTATAATTAAAAATTACTTAAATAAGTAAATACATAAGGCTTACTTGCTGACGCGTTTCAAAACAATCGTTTTTTTACGAAGCAGACCCTCTACTCAGTATATATTCATTTAGTCAAGTAATTTTAAATTATAGTTTAGTCAGTGAATTCAAGATGACTACGTCAATAAGCCATAATAATTATTGTATAAGGAACCACTCCTGAGAGCTGATGAAACTCCCTCTTGTTATCCAATTCTTAATATTTGTTCCCACTCTCTCTAAAAATTTCAAATCATTGATAAAATGTTTTTTATTCATTCACTCAAGTTTGAATAATTTTTTAAAACTTGTAGTGGATGACATTTGATGTTAATATAGTTTTTTCAAATATTAATTCATTCATTAATTTTAGTTTTGTATGGAAAAAAAACTTTTCACAAAAGTGGCAAAGTGTGCAATACTGTAATTTCACCCCATTTAGCTTAAAATAAGTGAAAGCATATGATTTTATTGAATAGCTGATTTTACGTAAATATATTATGTGGTAGAAAAGCTGTTTAAACTCATAGTTTATTAAAGTTGCTTGTTGTAATCATCTTTAATTCACTGATTAAACTATAATTAAATAATACTTAACTAGGTGAATACATAGGGCTTACAGGCTGATGTGTTTCGAAACAATCGTTCCTTTTACTAAGCAAAGCCTCTAGGTTTTCATCAACAGACACCACGCACAGATGTCCTCCCAAGACATCTTTGCAACACCACAGCTCGAAAACGATCTGATAGGCAGCCGGAGAAGACACTTTATAACTATTTCTAGTGATTATTAACATAACGTACATTTTGAATATATATCCAATAGAGTTGTCAAATAGCAACTGTTCCCGTCATCAATCTCCTGAAGAATCCTCAGCTCCATATTATTATTATAAGGTTTTATTATAAAAACGTTAACAGTAATGTAGTGACGTGAATGGAATTTGGTAGTTGCTACAGATTTGAGTATTGCAAGAAGTTATCTATACTACACAATCTGTTGTTACGTCTTGTACAAATTGTTTTTCTACAATCTAATAACTTTACAACTGGAAGTAATCTATAGGTGTATGTGCATTTTGATACACAAAATTCATATCCATAACCACTTGTGTTGAACCTCCGTTATAATTAATTTTAACTATAATGCTAGGTTCTATTAATTACTAAAACTTTGGAAGTAAAATAATACTAGAAATATCAAAATCTTGTTGCTGTTCATGACGTGCTGGTTGAAAATGACTTATTACACTTTTTGCTATTACTTGCGACCAGACTTTTTGTTAACCAAAGTTGTTAAATTGTTAACTTACACTTGGAGGAAACTTTTTCGTCTTACGACTTCTTCAGCCTCGTATTTTTGCCGCTAGGAATGTCCTTCCACGGTATCATTAATTTGAAAGTTAGAAGTGATGTGATCGAAGAGTATGTGTGATCTGTGCCATGTTTGTTCATTTAAGATGTCATTTTTATGTGTGTTGCTATGTCTATATATTTCATACTGTCCTAGTGTGTTTAATTTATGGCCTTTGTTGCATGTGTGAAGGATGCTCATGTTATTTTCCATACTTTTGCATGAATGTTTAGTGTCCATGAGGTGACTTGCGAAGGCGGATTCAATAATAGTGTGCAGTGCGCTTTTGTGTTATTTATATCTTTTGGTGAAAGATCTGCCTGTTTGTCCAATATAGAACTTATTGCAGTTGTTGTATTTTAGTTTGTAAACTCCTGGGTTATTGTATGTGTTGGTATTGTTATTAATGCTGTGTCTGATAGCTGTTTGGCTTTTATTTGTTGTTCTGAAAGCTACATTGTATCCTGCTTTTATGAATTGGTGTGCTATTTTATTTGTGAGTTTGTTTATGTATGTGAGGGTGATAAATTTGTTTGTGTTCATGTTTTTGTTGTTGTTACTGTTCTTGTTGAGTATTTTTCTGTGTAGTTTGTCTATTAAATAATTGTCATATCCAAATTGTAACACACATAGTTCACAAAAATGGCTCCATAGCTCACGTTTATTTATCTGGTGGAGGTGTTATGTTGATATCCCATGAAATAGTAACATATATCATGAGACATGGAGTAAGGAAAATTATGTCACACCAGGAAAAGAATACAATCCCTTTAATTATGGGACCATCATTATGAGTACTATATTCATACAAATTTTTCAGGTTTAAATGAATTTAAAAATACTTACAATATCTATCTAAAAGTACCAATTGTCATTGAATATTAATCTAAATACCCATATTGACAGTCATGAAGTTTCAGTAGTCCATGAGTGTCCATACAAGATGTTGACTAGGTGCAGATGGCAGTGTTAACAAGTCCTGTCCATTGAGTTTGACAGCACACAATACCAATTGTCATTTCTGATCACAGTGTAAAGAGGGTTTTAAGCATATCTTCCACAGAAAATTTATTTAGTGTATGATCTAAATAATAGAGCTCATGCACCCCAATTCCTTTCTGTAATCAAGTATTAGACACGAAGAAAGACAATGCAGATGTTGTTTGCAACAAAATGGAGAACATTCATGATATCAGTCATCAATTTCCAATTTCTTTTTTGCATTCATTGCTTCATCGATGCCATCACACCAACTATCTTCATGACTGTTCACTTTCTTTTCTCAGCGAGATTAAACCTTTTGGGCCACCTGTCTTCTGCCTTCTTCTTTACATGTTTGAACCATGCCAATTGCCTCCTTTCCATTCCTTCCCTTATGCTTTTATCCATTGCCATTTTATTAAAAATTGGTTATTTCTGACCGCTTCCAGTCTCGATTTACCACAGCTTTGCCCCAAATAGTCCATTTTTATCATCATTAATTTGTTATTATTAGCTTTGGTAACATCCCATATATTTGAACCGAAGAGTGTAATACTCTGAACAATACTTTTATAAATAAATGAGATTCTTTGTTTCTCTCATGATTGTCTTTAGTCAGAGAAGAGAGTTTAAGATTCATGTCACTGCTCTGGCTTTGTTTATTTTTTCCCTGATTTGATGCTCACTATTGCCTTTTTACTAAAGATCGTCCCACATTTGCATGTTTCTACACCTTTCATTTTGCTGTTTTTTATGATAAGGTTCCAAATTTCATCCTTGCTTACTATTAGATATTTACTTTTACAGTAATAAAAAATATATTTCACAGATTAAAAATATGTAAAAAATTATTTTATTTAATGTGGTGAAATATGACTATATCGGTAGTTTTGCTGGGTTGTATAATTGAACTATATTAACATTTGTTTAAATATGTTCAGTTGGTATAGTTAAAACTGAGTTTTAAAACACGTTGATAGTGGCAGGCGTGCATGAACGCCTGTACTTTACTGGTGCCCGTGATGGTAGGCGTTTTTGAACGCCCCGCTTTCTTTCTTAATTCATTGGTTCATTGTGGGGTTAGCCATTGACAGACAATTTTGCGTCCCTTGTAAGTTATTGTGCTAGTCTTTGTGAACATTTCGGTGGATTTTTTTTTATCATACCACTGCTGACAGATTAGGGACTGTGTTATCGTATAAGTATTACTTGAAGTGTGTTATAGTAGTGTTTATTTTTTTTTACAAAAATTTAGATAATGAAGATGAATTATTGGAGAATGTCTATTTAGACAAATTTTTTTTAGTAAACATTACCCAATAATTCATCCTCATTATCCATATTCATTGTACAAAAACTAATAACACTACTATAACACACTTCAAGTAACACTAATATGAGAACAAGGTCCATATCCAATACCAATGGTGGTAAAAAAACAAAATGCACCGAAATGTTCACAAATACACAATAACCGAGAGCCGATTCAACGTTTTCTGGCATCAACTAACCTCACAATAAACCAATGAATTTAAAGTGGGAGTGGGGTGTACAAGAACGCCTAACGCCGCGGGCGCCATTAGAGCACGTGCATTACAAGGGTGTTCATGCATGCCCGCTGCACTCAATGTGTTAAAACATCAATTACTTTTGGAAATTAAATCAACCACTTTAGATTAAATCAATAATTTATTATTACCCCTAAAACTATAAAATATATTTTTTTGAAATATTTACAAATAATCTGAATATATATAAAGGTTGATTAAAATAGATTAGAAAAATTCTAAACTGCATATCTAAGTTGACAAAATTGATTGTATTTCTAACAAAATTATGTAATATGATTAGGAATTTACATACTCTTACTTCATTAGTAAAAAATAAGACCAACAAAAATAATATAGACAAAATGAAATTAACAGCAATATTTACAGAGCAGGAAATTCTATATGTAAAAATTATGTGCCGTATATAAGTGATTGATTGCACATAAATATTGAAAGTAACACAATATATTCACATTGTTACTGATATCACGGACAAGGAGTGAGATGTAAATAGACATGTTATTGTCAGTAACTAAAAAGAGGCACACTTTCACAATCAGCTTAGTAGATCTTCAGTCTACTTTGACGACACTGTAAATTTTACGTACAAACCAAAAGCAGGCAAAGAATCCAATCGAACCTGAAAAAAAAAAAAAAAAAATTTATTTTAAGAAAACATTTTAATTGTTGCTTCCTTATGTGATAAATGGTAATTTTGAAGAAAATAAACATGTTAGTTTGGGGTTTATTAAAGTTGAATTTAAAATTTTAAAAGGATATAAAAAGTCCAAATGTCAATTATTAATAAATAGCGATAGTAAGTAATTTGATTGCAAAAACTTACGTGTTGGAGAACGATTAACCCATTGGGGATTGAATCTTTTGCGTTCACAGCGGACATAAATCAATTTCAAATTCAGTGGTTATAGTAACTGAATTGTTGAATACCAACTTTAATAATTTTGTAAATATTATGAAATCAAGTAATAAAAACAAAATTGTTAAATCAATTTCTAGTTTGGTCAACAAACAAAATTTTTATTTTAGTTACATTTTATTAAATAATTACAATTAATATAAATAAAGTACCATAACATTTGCCTCATAACAGCTGTCCTATCACATAACCTATAATCTATAACATAAAATCAGCTGCTTTATGAAATTATATGTTATCACTTATTTTAAGCCAAATGAGATGAAATAACTATATTGCATACCTTGCCCCTCTTGTGAAAAGGTTTTCTCGCATATAAAACTAAAATTAATTCATTAAATTTAATGAATTAATTAATACTTGAAACAAATGTATTACATCAAGAGTCATCCACTACAAGTTTAAAAAAATATATATTAACGTGAGTGAATTAATATTAAGTACAGTGGTATCTCGATAATTCGAACTGAATGGGACCAAGAGCCCTCGGATTACATGCAAATAAGTTCCTGTCCAATAGAAAAGTAAGACTTCTAATGAACCCTAATACAGTAAAGCCTCTCATATCCAGATTAACCCCTTAACGGTCGATTTAAATTTCACTTTAACAACCCAAAAGTGCTTATTTTTTTTATTACTTATTTTTATTTGTTATAATATTACACAACTATTAAACATAATATCAAAATTAAAAAAAATTATTTTTATGGAAGAAAGTAAAATTTACTTACATTTTGACGTTTTTTACAGAATTTCAGTTCTACATATCCATATATTCACTAATACTAGAAAACAAGAAAAAAAAAACACTAGGCTAAAACTGTACATCACAAGTCTACAATTTTACACATTTTAGAAGTTTTTCTGTGTGTGGAATATTTTAAAGCATGGTGAAGCGCAAAGTGCCAAGTCACACTCATTACACTGATAACGTGACTCACGCCGTATGTTATGCTTGGAACACACAGCACACCTCCTCATGGCATTTTTCTTTTTTCTGTGGAAAATCAGGAAAATGCCTTTGCAGTAAACGTAGTGGATCATCTTCAGCGGAGGGTCTTCCTTTCTTTGGTTTATTTGATTCGTCCAGATGCTTTGAGACAATTTGCTCTATAAGATTTTCTCTAAATTGGAGAGAAGTCATTGAACCTCCGGATTCTTGGTGTAATACATGTGCATTGAAAATGCACATATTTACCAAATGCCGAAACTCCTTTTCGTACCATATTTTCTGCCGTTTACGTTCCATAGGATAGGCAGACAGCATCTGGACGCCGCCCATATTTTTGTTATAGTTATGAACTATTTCAGGTATTACAACTTCTTTTCCTCTTCTTATAACCAGAACATAGCTAATTTCATGTCTAGTTGATAAAAGGTGAACGTCCCTTTTGTCAGCCCACTTTACATAGATCATCCTCCCTTCTTTTTCAACAACAGCAAGTGACTCATTTTTTGATAATTTTTGTTTTACAGCATCCAGCAGGTTTTGGCAAACCTTTTCTATTGCTTCGGACAGTTCCAACAACATCGGTATTTTTACTAGTTAGAACAAGTGCTAGTTCTGGACTGGTATAAAAATTGTCTGTATACACACAGTAACCTTGATCAAGTAAACCTTCCATTACTTTCAGAACTACATTGACTGTATGAGGGTGTTGCATATTTTGGGCCATTTCAGTTTCCTTTCCGGTGTAAACGATTACCTTCCAAATATAACCTGTTTTAGCCTCAGATAGTATATACGATTTAATTCCAAATTGTGCTCTTTTGATTTTTATGTACTGTAAGAAACTCAACCTCCCTTTCCACAAGAGTAGGCTTTCATCTACTGAGACATTGCGACTAGGGACATAAACTTCGCTAAACTTTTTTGTAATGTAATCAAAAACTGGCTTTATTTTCGACATTTTTTTATTTTCCATGACTGGGGTAGTGTTGTCCACAAAGTGTAGGAAACGGTTCAAAAGTTTTAATCTATTATGAGGTATGAGGTTTGTAAAACCAGGGGCGGAAAACAATTTCTTGTTTGTATAATATTTTCCTACTTCAGGTTTCCAAATAAGACCTAGCAGCACATACACAGCCAATAAAATAAATATTTCGTCGGTGTTTGTTTCTTTCCAAGCATGAAATCTAGGAAAGCGTAGAAGAGGACGATTGGCTAAAAACTGTTCCGCATATTTATTAGTTTGTTGCACAATAATATCAACCAACTCATCTGTGATAAATAACTTGAATAGTTCATATGGATCATTATGATTTTGTATCGTTACCTTTATTCCTAGATCTCCAGTGAAAAATTTTTCAGTTAATTTTTTTCCAGCAGAGTGGTAGTTTTCCCAAACAAGGCTATTTAGATTTGGAAGGACAGCAGCTGCATTTACTGGGTTTGGATTTTGCACCTGAGGGCCTAATACTAGAGGAGCATTGTCTTCTATCTCAATTTCCTCCCCTAAATCATCTATTTCATATTCTGAATCACTATCAGAAGCACTTTCTAACAACAATTCATGCAATTGTTTGTTACTCAAAAATTCATCCATTTTATAGAATGTATGAATACCTTTATAACCTATAAATAACCTAAAGCCAAAGTTCAAGAAATATCTCTCTTGAAAAAGTAAACAGAAATATCAATATTACTATAAATAACTTCAAACACTAACTACACTATACATAAAATAATTAAATTGCATAAATAACACTATGAAACAATATGGCAAACGAATAGACAAGCACAAATGTATAGCAGGTTGACTGTTGGTAACTGACAATTCAAACGTCTTGAATCGAAAAAAACATTGGTAAAAATAGTACCATATTACAAAATAATTGCTTGAAGATATATGTACACGATCTAGCGGCATTCGGATGAACTTTGTTGAGCAAACGCGGCATAAACGGAATAAATACGATCAGGCCATTGACTTGACGTGTATACGCGGCAGCGGCCGTTTTTCAGCATTCAGCTCGTGTCGCGTATAGTCGTCACAAACCAGTAAGGGGTTAATGTGGTGACAGCCTGACCCAGAATTAATAATAGTGGGAATAAAGAGCAGTCCAGCTAATCATTAGTGTAGTCATTGTTTGATTGATTTGTTTGCTTCAAGAGAATTTATTTTCTGTTATGTCACACACAAGACTAGACATTTATGCTATCTAAGGGGTATTTGTCGATTGTCAAAATTTATAGCATAAATAAAGATATTTATGGGCCATTGACCTTTTGTCAGACATCTAAACATAACTGATAAGGGCATTGAAACACAACTGATGAAGTTGGGTAATACACCAATCTGTAGAACACTAGTGAACTGAATGATCCAACAGAATGGGGAGTAAGAAAAATACGGTATTGATATAAACATTTCTTGGAAGACTGACTCATTTCCTCTGCAGACATACTGATATAAATATTTTTGGACGGCCAACTTATTTCGTTTCATACGAAGCTCGGGACTTGGATTTTTGAGACTCTACAGTATTTTATTAATGATTATAAATTTGTACAAGATATATAAGGAGAACTAATATTAGGAATTGAATAATTATATTATAAAGTATTAAAAGGTATTCAGTATTAATTATGCAATCATTATTTGATAATTTAAAAAATTCAAAGATAAATTAATTGATTACTTGCAATCAATTAACTTGGTTACCACCGACTTGGTTTTAGGAGAGATCTATCTTTTCTTCCATATAGTATTCCTAAGAATGTAATGTGGAGAGCACAAAGCTCAACAGCCTATTGTTATCCTAGGTACTCATTTTCAAGGGCTCAAATGAACTTGAAACTGAAAAAGTTTTAAGTTAATTTAAAATTCCTAAATAACTTTCAGGAAACCACTCTACTCCAACATATTTTGGTCAAAGAAGTAAGATGATTCTTTGAAGTGAACTATTTCTTCTAATATGTTAGTCCGGAAGGATTAGGTTTAAGCTCTTAGAATTACCGTCAACAAATTCAAATACCAAACTAAAGTAAACCAAAAAGGGAAATAAGAATAAACCTGAGAACAATCTAAAACAAAACCCTAGGAAGGAAAGTCTGTTATCTTTGCGATTAATAACCAGTGATAATTATATGGGTCACATTTTTAACAAATAAAGATCTAGCCATAAAACCAGTGGAGTATATACCAAAAATGCGACTAGAGACATTCAGTAGTATTATGGTGTATTACTCAGAAATATGTTCTGAACAAGACAATGATAGTTTCAAGCGGCAGAATTAATGTATGGATGTTAAACAGAGCACTTGTGACGATAACCACAGGTGTATTCACAAACTGCCGACTCAAGTGTATGGATTGTTTATGAGGGGTTACTTTTGAGTAACAAGGGTGGGCTTGGCAATTGGTAGCTAAGGTCTCACATTACCCATTGCAGGTTACTTGCTAGTCACGACAATTTATTAGTAGCAAAGACTAGCTCAGCTAGTCATGAATGTTGTCATTGATTGATTTGTTTGCTTCAAGCGAGTTTATTTTCTCACAGTTTATTAATCAGAGGCAGTTTCTGATGCTCTTGATATTGAGTTGAATGGAGTTTTCCAAAATATCGTAAGTATATCTTTAATTATTTGTCTTTAGTAATTGTAAATTTAATCAAAGTAAAAACTGTTTCTAACCCATTTCGGTTTACAGCCTAGGTCAGCTAGTCACAATTTATTGGGTATAATGAGTAGCTCAGCTAGTAACGAATTTCAACATTGTTTGACTGATGATTTTTTACTCGAAGAGAGTTTATTTTCTGATTTGTCATACATAAGACTAGATGTCTGTACTTTCTAAGGGATATTCATTGACTCTTGAAACTTACAGTATAATGAAATATATGGCCCACTGACCTTCTGTCAGACATCTAAAAATAATAGAATGATTAAGCTGTTTTTATGTCATCTGAAGTGAGAAGCTCAGTTTTACTTGGTATTGATCTGTAGCTGTAATTAGAGTATTCTTGTGTGCATATGAAATTACCAATAACTGTGGGAGGGTAGAATCTAAAGCAAACTTCAAACCGTAAGTAACTTTAAATTGGTTTTTACTTATTATGATTATACATAATATAATAGATTATACATAATAGATTGAAAAATAATAAACTAAGGTAGAAAATAATGAATAAAAAAATTGCACCCGGAAAAAAAATATAATATTTAGTGCTTAATAAATGAGAGTATTTTTGTAGCAAAATACAACTCAATTGACGAGAGGAATTAATTCGTACCCGCTAGTGTCCGCAGGTACAGCTAGCTTTTTAAAAGTAGGCTATTATCTCAAACCACAGCGGAGATGTGGACTTTAACCGCCACGGTGAAAAATCAGTTGACATTGTTTGAGCATAAGATTTTGAGAAAAATGTATGGTTCGGTCCACGACGTACAAACAAATGTGTGGAAGCTTCGATCTAATGCCGAGTTGTATTCTTTATACAAAGATGCAAATGTGGTCCATTTTATTAAAATGCGACGTCTAGAATGGTTGGGTCACATCATAAGAATGCCGAACACTATGATTGGCACTATAGAATGCCGTGGCACTATGATTGGAAAAAGAAGAGTTGGCCGACCAAGAAAACGATGGCTACAGGACCTTGAGGAAAATTTAAGGAGACTCGGCATTACAGCATGGAAACAAAAGGCTAAGTATAGAAGTAAATGGTGGGACATTGTAAGGGAAGCCAAGGCCCACCCCAGGCTGTAGCGCTACGTAGTCCGCAGCACGCATGCAATTAGATCAGCAATGAGTTAAGCAGTTTCAATGAAAGGTTTTAATCACATTTCAAAAGTGCATATGTAGTATAGCCTAATTTCTGTAAGACAATATATAAGACAACATATTCAATATGTATTGTATAATACTGGCCATATGTAGTACATCAAGTAGCTACACCACAAAAAACAAAATATACTGAACTAAATACATGGTTTCCAGATCAATAATTCAGTATTTTTTCAGTATAACATTGATTAATTTTTGTTTTTTAAATTTTGATTTATTTAAACAGCTAGCCCAATAAACCAGTGACACAATTAACCCGAATCCACTGTAATTTGGCATTTGCACCTAGTGTTACATGCAATCGAATAATAATCTATACAAAGTATAATTTAAGACTTTAATGAGAATTAAATTTGACCATACACAGGTATTTTATAAATGTAATAAACATACCTGTTAATAAGAAAAACAATAACACCATGATCAGCGTGTAGCCAAAGTAGAGAAATGTAGAAGCTGCATCTTCGATATTTAGTTTTGTCATGAAGTAATGCACACAGTACACAAAAAGATAGAAGGCGGTGAAACCACTAGTTAGGAAACTACGCCACCACCAATGGTAATCCTGGAAAAATGTTTAGACTAAAATCAGAATATCTCTTGCTTTAAAGGTTTATTAATTTGTTATCAATTTCACAGTAAATACTCAAAATTACTACTATAATTAATTAATACATAACTAGTTAGTTAAGTATTAATTAATTGCAGTTTAATCAGTGAATTCAACATTACAACAAGCAAATTCAAAATTAGTTTTACATGAAATCTAATTTTGTAAACAATATTTCTTTAACCCTCTTGTAGTGAATGTATATATGTAATTATGAATTTATGGAGTCTACTTACTCGAGATATTACTCGTGAAGTGCAATTATTTATTTCACTGTTAGTAATGATTTAAAAAACTATTCTATTTCCTTCTTCCCTTCACAACAGAGCTGAATATTATCATCAGAAAACTTCTTAGTAATTTTACTGGCATATTATTAGAAAAAAACAACGTATTTAATAATGAATTAAATAATATATTATTAATCTCTTGAATTTTGTAGTCTATTACGTTTCTTATGTTGCCACAAAGGGGGATAAAATTGCCCTGTCTATAATTCTATCGCCGTAATATTTGTTATTACATATGCTTCAAAACCGGTTCTTAATTCATTAAATGGTTTCTAAATAAATTGTTGTTTTGTGTAAGAATGCCTATATGCCAGTAAATCTACAAAAGCGGTTGGATATAGAAAGTTGTTATTTGACGAATATTTTAAAAAATAAATCAAAAACTTTCTTAACGCCTAGAACTAAGGTGCTATTTGTAAAAAAAATACATTCACGAATACCACAAGAGAATAAATAACTACATTTAATTTCTATTTGCCTTTATCGGGGCTGAAACTCACTAAAATCATACGAATCATACAATCAACGTATTCAAGTATAGAACTAATAATATATTGTTTTGTGGTATACGTCGAAATTTTAAATATATATTACTAAATGCATTCATTCTATTAATATAACAAATTATAATATTCGATGGCAGGACCAAACTGACTGACCAAACTGAAGATTGAATAAGGTTTCAGGAGATGTTTCACAGTTCGAGTCGTGATTTGAAATAAACCAGCAAAACCAAATCATTTCCGCTTCGGACGTGTTCTAAAGTCTTTTAAACTTTGCAATTGTTGTTATTCCACTCATTAAAGTATCTGAATTGTAGCAGCCAACTGTGTCGTAATGCCACCTTATACTGAACTATTGTTGTAAGATAGAGCATTTGCCGCTTTATAAGAACTTGCAAGGTAGTTACAGATTGTACGTGCAACATTATCCATTACTTTTTGTCACTTTATCCTTCCCACTTTATTTTTACAAGTTACATTTGCATTTTAAGCCCAAGTGCTCAAGAAAAATCCAAAACTTTTGGCATTCTGTGATTAGTGTTATTGGCTACATGTTTTTATATGTTAAAGTTATTGATATGATTGATGTTCTGAATTTAAAGTAGGATCACTCAGACTGAACTAAACTACTAATATAGTGTTTCAAATTCTTCATCCGTTAAGAAATGCAGACTGTGACTGAAAATCTTACACAACCATAATGTTTTTTGCTCAATTCAATGTCATTTGACCCAGGTACAAATAAAATATATCCAAGGTTTTATCAATCTTGATGATTGATACACAGATACTATCATAGATGATAAAAACAAACATGGAAAAACTTAATTTGAACCTCTACACTGCCTAAATAATTAACAAATACTCCTAATTATATTGGCAAATATAGAAGCATCCGAAACTTACCATGGTAGAATAACTGTTTTCATTTTATTAGGTATTTGTATCAAAAAGAAAATAAATATCCAACCTGTCACTTTAAAAAAAGTTCTCAAATTAATCTAATTTTTAACACAAAAACAATACAATATTTATTTAAAAATCAGGCTGTATATGAATGAATACTTACCTCTGCACACAAATGGAAATAACAAAGCAAGATTGTTGTCTCTGAACAAGTGATTACCAAAATAACAAAGACTAAGAAGAGAAATCCAAACATGTAGTACATCTGATTTGACCTGAAACAATCCAATATAGTAGTAAATTTACTAATGACTTTAATGATAATAAAAAAAGGCCACCTAATAAGTAAAACAAATTAATATAATTCAACAGTTGGTTGTAATGAGTTTTAATGAACTGTTTGGCAACTGTTTTAATTTACATCTCTTCTAATATTCTTTCAACAATAAATGTTATTACTAACCTATTAACTAAAAGGAAACAATATTTTGATATTACTTCTGAATACATAATAAATCTATTGAAGGCTGTAAATGTTATCTGACTGTTTATAAAAGACAATTTAATAGCTGCTTAAGAGATAATTACAATAAGCGACTCAATTACAATGTATTTATACAATTTAGTGTTGGTTTTTAAGTGAAACAATAACAATAACTGAATGATAACATTAAACGTGATCACACTATGGGGCAGCGACTGTATTGTTTTTATCAGATTTATCAGAACATTGTACTTACCATAAAGAATTCAAAATGAAGAAAAGCTGGATGAAAATACAACCAAATGGCAACACACCGCCCATAATAATGCCAGGGATTGGCTGAGTATAGACACTTTGATCTGGTATCTGTCGAGGAATCTGATTTGTTCTTACTGGATGCTCAATTGCCTAGAAAAATTAAAAGCAAGTTTACTCCAGCAGAGAGACCTATTTGAATATTCATGTGCTTGATCCATATAGTCAAGTAATGAAGTTACAGCTATGAATCAAACACTCTAACTAATATTTTAAAATATGGTTACGGTTTAGCAAGATTAAGATACAATAAATGAGTACCTACCCTTTTCCGAAATCCAAAGAAAGAACCAATAAACGTAAGAGGAACTGACACGCAAAACCACAAAGACAGAAGAGCTACTAGAGTAGAGAATGGGACGGCTGCAGAGCTGTCTTTGGCCCATAAAATTAAATTCATCATAAGGAATAAACAGAAAACAATCCTGAAACATTTACAAAATACATAAATAAGTAAAAACCTAGTTATAATTCTCTTCATGTGGGCTACAATTCCAATGCCTGCTTAACCCATTGCAGTTTACATGCTAGGTCAGCTAATGACGACAAGTTATTAGTAGTTTGTATAAAGACTAGCCCAGCTAGTCATCCATGTTGTCATTGTTTGCTCCAAGAGAGTTTATTTTCTGATGTGTCATGCTTAATAGATATGCTTTAAAAACTTTGACAATTATACTATAAAATATATAATCTTTGGGTTTACAGCTGACATGGTAATAACAGAATGTTAAAAATTAGGAACTGTATACTGCATTTTCAGCTGTATGGACTACGCTTCTGTTTTGGATATTAATTCACCGAAACAACCAATATACAGATAGTTCTGAGGTACAATGTCTAGTCATTCAAAATGACTTCTCTAGAAAAGGTAGACAATTTCTGTAGTCAGTATATTTCTAAAGAACTTAGTAAAATTGTAGATTAAAACTGAAAAACTATAGAAAAGTATAAAATTTATAACACAAACATTTAAAATAATAATTTTTGTATATATCTATCTATCTATAAAAAAATGAGATTTGTATGAAAATATATAAAAAATTTTAAAAAATATATTCAAAATAAATCAATAAATTGTCTTATATATTTACATTTTTTTAAAATTATATAAACTATAGGCTAGGCAATTGGCATACCCAGGGCTTAACATAGAAGTCAATAAGACATTCGATTTCCATTTTTCTCCACCAAAACTCTTGTAAACCCTTGCAGAAACATAGCCTGCTGGAGTGCCCAAGCACACATATAAGACCATTGCACATGTCATCAAAGCCCCTCTGTTAGCCGGCGACAAGAAACCTAAACAAGCAAAAGCTGGAACCAAAAAATAAAAATCAGTTACAACGAGTATAGAAATAAATTAGCTATCTTTTTAATTTTGTTTCTTTAGGCCAAGTTTTGTTTAAAGTACAAAGCTCTAAAGGTTTTTTTGTCTTTACTACATGCTCAGCACACAGTGTTCTAAAGCATAACTCCCTAGTTAATAATGACTTTTTTAAGTCATTATAAAAGAATAATTAGATACACAAGAGATAGTAGTAAGACTTAGTGCTATATTTTTTTAAATTTTTTCGGTAATTTGCAAATGTTCTTACACATTAATTATCATGAATTATTGTAAGCTTCGTATGTAAATATGCACAGCGGATCCTCGCTATTTGCAGATTTGGTATTTGCGGTTTTACTTATTCACGGCTGGCAAATTTACAGTATTTCCCTGCTAATATGTATCGTATTTTAAAACAAAGAAGAAAGATGGTAAAATTGAGATGATTCAATAAAACGTAAAAGTATATAATTATATATTTTTGAAGTTTTTTATTAGTTTTAATTTGTTTATATTACAAAACATACTTCTAGGTAAAAAAACTTGTCTACCATTTTTGTTTTGTACAAAACGTTTGCTATTCATAAGAAATAGATGACCAGAACCCTACCTGATCTCAATTGGTTCTGATTACCAATGCTCCACTGTACTTTGGATATTTTACGTCCCATGCCATGATGTATCAAATCATAGGGTTCTTGCACAGACTCTTTATAAAAGGCAAATAGTATACTACAGACTAAGCCTACAGTATATACTGAAGTATTTTTCTAGATGGCTAGTGAACGACTTGTAATTCATCATCTGCCACCATGGATTTAGGGAGTCACTGAGTGTGTCTCACTATTGTGCAGGGGCTGTAGTTAGACATTTGGTTAATAAAGTTTTGTTATCATTTCAAACCTAGATTTCCAATTTGCTATACAGTAGAGTCTCGATACTTCAGAATAAATGGAATCGAGACCGCCTCGGATTACCAAAAACTTGGATTACACGGAAATACGTTACTGTGCATTTTCTTTGCATACCCTATTTAGATGAACATTTTTTACAAGCCTGACTTAATTCCTGCATACCCAACTGATATAAACATTTCTTGGAAGTCCAGCTCATTTTCTTTGCAAACCATATTGATACGAACATTTCTTGGAAGCCCAACTCATTTCCTTTGGATTCCATATTTATATAAATATTTCTTGGAAGCCCGACTCATTTTCTTTGCATACCATATGATATGAACATGTCTTGGAAACCCGACTCATCATTTATTATCGTATAAATAAAATAGGCTCAAATAGAAAAAAAACTTGAATTTAATGAAAGCTCGAAAAATTGGTACTCGAAACTTCAAGACTCTAGTGTACATCATAATATCAAGATAATGGAGCATATGCCGTGTGAGTCGTTTATTTGGTTGGGTAGGTTCTAAGGTAGGAATTAATAGCAGAGGACATTTATAAGCTGAAATTGTTATGCCTTAATGCAGGAGAAATGTAAAGATAGGATTCCATTAATTATATTGCTGCTTCCCTGATATAATTACTAGGAAACTAACTATTAATACAATTATGGTTCTTTTGATTTTGATGCATCTACCATAACAATATCAAAATTGTCACATAATAACTGCCACAAAAATTTATACATATGGTTGCTATTATAGTTCTTAATGAATAAACATTAGCTTTTCCTTACTCATACTGAAAGATTATATCCCGGAATTAAATTAATTAAACATTAGCACACAATCAATGATGGTTGACAAATACAAACCTCTGTAACTTTTGGTCAGTTGCCATTAGCAAATACACAACTTTTTTATAGAATAAAAAACTTATTTATGCTATTTTTAAATAACGCTAACCATTATTTACTCATTATTGTACTACCAACCCTTAAAATTAACATAAGGACATTTCACATACAGAAAACAAACACTGGTAATTGTGAAATAACAAACCCTACTAACAAAAATCTGTCAATAACAAATTTGTGTTCCATCCAGGTTAATAAATGATAAAATAAGTTTGCCCTTTTAGAGACATTTTTATTAATCTTTCAATACTTTTACTTTGTTCCATATACAAAATAAATATAATAACAAAACTGCTTTGTTACAAAAAATACACTATAGCAAAATAAGCAACTATTCTGTAATCAGACTAAGGTAATTAACACATTGAAACCTAAGCCCGAGTATAGAACGGGCCATTTAGTTGAAGCTCGCTGTCAACGCCTGTGTATAGCTCGGGGTTTTGTATTTATTTCCATAGCAACATAATTCTCGCTTATTCTCAGTTTCATCGATATCAATCTTTATACTGGTTATTCTAATTTACATGTCTTTAACTTTGGTCTAATTAGAGTTGCTTTTAAGAAGAAAAACTTAATTTGTGAAGTGTGGCGATCGACAGCTAGCAAAAAGTTGTTTTACAGAAATTCGTTTGTGGTTGGGTAGTGTGCGTTTCATTAGTGTAAGATGTTTACATTTCAAGTTTGTTGCTTTTGGCTTTAAATTTTATCTTTCATTTATTTAGTTTTAATTTTTATTTTTAGTGAAATTATGTTATAGATATAACGGCTGAAGACACTTTAGGAAGTGATTTAATAAGAGATATGTTATTTTGTGACAGTGGAACCGATCAAAGCCTAAGTTCAATCGACTGAATGAAAACGTAAATGACCCGATTTTAGATTCAAATTCAGGAAAGGAACATTTTCTTTTAGTTTTAAAATAATATATAACATGTAATATTTACTTCCATTCCGATAAAAATATGTAGTGAGGAGCAGTGATGTACAGTATTGTTATTTTATTTATTTGACCCTTTTTCAAAATAAAATAAACCTGTGGGCCATAGCATCATATATATATCGTGGACATCGGTCCATCGGCTACAGTTGAGCTGGACGCCTGCACGAAGAAGTAAGTTCAAAATAAAATAAAATCTGTATGTAAAGAATAAATTCATAAGTATATATTTCTTAAAACGTTTGATTCTCTTCAAAAGCATGTATAATATCTTGTAATTACAATATTTTATTGTCAGGATTTTTTATATTCTACCTAAAAACCTTCAGGGAGATATATAGATAGGCGGCCATTAGATAATATTGTAAATAAATCTAACCTTACCCAGAGTAACAAGAGTCATGAAGAATACTTGTACACCAGACCCAAGAAATACAGACAACAGCATGCCTTTTCGGGGTGGTCTGAATACATCACCATGTACAAGTTTCCAGCCAAACTCTTCCTGCACATCTTCACCAGAATCAATCTGCAAAGAAATAGTATACACTGAAGATCTACGACCCTGAATATATTTTTAAAATACAGTAGAGTCTCGATAATTTGATGTGAATGGGACCGAGACTGCCTCGGATTACTGAAAACTGGGATTACACTGAAAAAGTTCCAGAGCGTTAGAAAAAATAGGATTTCTAATGAACCCTAATACAGTACAACCCCTAATATCCAGATCAATGTGGCAACAGCCTTCACCAGATTAATAAATAGCAGGAATAAAGACCAGTCCAGCTAATCATGAGTGTCGTCATTGTTTGATTGATTTGTTTGTTTCAAGAGATATTATTTTCTGATATGTCAGACACAAGATTAGAGATTTGTGTAGGGATTTTTGTTGACTGTCAAAACCTACAACGTAAATAAAGAAAGATATTTATGGCAGATTGACTTTCTGTCATCTAACTGATATGGACATTCAAACTCAACATAACAGCAAGGATAAGCAACAGCATAACAACAACAAAATGGGGAGGAAGAAAAATACCTTATTAATGTAAACATATCTTGGAAGCCCGACTCATTTTCTTAATGGCTATTAACGTTTCTTGGACGCCTGACTCATTTCTTTTCAAATAAATAAAATAGGCTTGAATTATATGGAAGTTTGAAATATCGAGATTCGGATTACGAGACTCTACTGTACTTATATTTCAATCAATCTGCAAAGAAATAGTATATACTGAAGCTCTAGGACCATGAATATATTTTTAAAATACTTATATTTCACATAAAGAAAATTATAAATTTTTCTTTTATTCAACAGAATGAAGCAGTTGAATCGATACTATATGAGATAAACAATGCACAGAGTGATATGGAATTTTGCTTCAAAACTGCAGACTAAGTATATTTTCAAATAAACAGAAACCATTTAGTCTTTGTCAAGTTTAACTTTGTAAGATGAAGTTAAAGAAGGATTAACCAAACAGGAGATGCCGGAATGTTTTAAAATTTAATAAACACACATGAATTTTTAATTAAACTTTAAAAATAAGATTAATTTTAAAACAGTAGATTAAACTAAATAGAAATCATTTTCTTAGAATTGTAACTATACAATGAGTGGGTTGACAAATGTTAATTAAGTGTGTTAATTGCAGATACCTAAGCTTGTTGAAATCAAACTTTTAGGTATGGCGATTTAATACTTTAAACCTATTTATTAACACATCGACTGCCATGCCGGTCACCTGTGACTGACAATGTAGACCTAACTTTAGATCATCACACAAGGCTGTCAGGCACATTCACGAAGTATATAACCATATGAGGTGTCAGACACGGCCTCTGTGTAACTTGGTGTTCAGAAAATTTTTTCATTTTTTTTCTTACAAGACTATAATTATTGGGGAACTAGAAGTTCAGAATTACAAATAAATATAAGATGAAAATAGTTTTTATTTACACTTCTTTGTAGAAATATATTACGTTTCAGAATAGTGTTACATTTGATTTGGTCCTAAAAAAATTCACCTAAAAAAACTGAACATTTCGAAAAGTAGAAACTAAAAACTGTAATTTAAAACATCTACCTCCAATTTATAAGGTCATAAAAATCCATAAAAACAGCTCAATTTAAAACATACTTGCATTGAAACAATACAAAAGTAAATGTAAGAAGAATGTTCAGATTATATTTGTATTATAATTATTCAAGAAAAAATATTTTCAAACAAAAGAACAGTTTCTCTGAAAATTGAAATTGTGTATCTATAAAATACGCGAGAAAAATGTAGTAGCTATATTTAATATTTAAAAATATCTATAATATTGTGAAAATACGTTGTAGTATATATTTATATTTGAATTATTATTGAAAAAATACAATAAAAATGTTAACATTTAACATTCATTCCGAAGATCGGCCTTGAATGCATAGTAAATCCGACAACATGACCGACACTGCACCTTGTAGTATAAATATTTACGTCTTACCATGACAGTCTCTGTTATCCGACGACATTATAAAATAAACTAGTTTAAATGAATAAACACACTAAGACAAAATATTATTATTTTGTCATTATTCAAACAAAAATTACAACAAAAAATTGTGTTTGAACATTATTATAAAACTGGTTGGCAGTCAATGTGTTAATAAACAAAAGCACTACCAATTACAAAACATAATTATATAACAAAAATTGTAGAAATTTCTCTGAGTTTAGTAAAGGACAAACATAAATTTATTATAAAAATCTGTGATAGACATTAAACCAGAACAATACATCATAAAATTTCAACTTTACTACAAACTCAATTCCTGAAAATTTAAATCCAATATAATAAACATTTCTAATAGTTTATATTTAAAATTAAAAAAGAGGATAAGCAAAGCAATGTGTCATGGAAGACAACACCGTCCTAAACTATAATGAGCATTGCCTAATGGATGAATAGTTTCTATTTATGCAAATAACCTTCATTTGGAATATATTTAACTTGAGCTTCTAAATAAGAAATTGATTCTAAAGCATCAGTTTTTTGTAAAGGTCTTATGTGATAAAATAACAATAGCAACAAGCAACATATAAAGCTAAAAAGATGGGGACATACATTAATAAATAAAAATAACTTAATGACAAAGTATTTTTAATGCAAACAACACACTTGTTCTATTTATAAAAATCAAATAAAAACAGATATAGAAACACACTGCTTTTGTTTATTCATCTTTGAACAAAAAATATCAAGGTTAAATATTTCTAGACTATAAGAGCTCTTTTATTTATAAACTGAATAAATAGTAGGATCAAATTAGATGCAATAAAATAAGAATAAAGAAATAACAGATTCTTAGCACAGACTTTAGTAAAACTTTGGAAAATTGTTCATGAATAATTTACAAAACTAAACAAAATAAAGTTTTGCAGGTCTCACCTATAAATTGTTAAATGTATTTAACCTTAATAATTCTTTTTAGCAACTGTGGAATATGAATTAACTAGGCTCAATAATTTTTTTATTCATTGTATTTAGTTAACCCTAAAGCTGATAATTCTGGAATCCCAACATGATAAACTTGATTTGTGTCTGGAAGATATTGTTTTTTGAAATTTTTAAATGCAAAATGCAGATAAAATATGTTATATTAATAATTGTTTCCACAATAAAATGGAGAAAAAGACTAGATAGTAAATTAAAACTCACTAATGCTCCAGAGCTGCCATCACTATGCGTGTCGTTCTTCATTCTAAAACGTATAGTGCACATGTGCCGTATATAAACTCAACTACCACGATTTATGATTTTAACAACCAAAAAATCAGTGTTATTAATACATTTTTTAGCTTTATTTGTAGATGAAGCATTAGGAACATTAGTTAAATAGAAAATTAAAATTTTAATACTATTTAAATTCATCAATAAATAAAAAGCTTCAGGAATATCCCTTAATAATATAGTTGCTGAGTTTGCGCCATAAAATAAAACAAAGTACCAATTGAAGTAACTTGATTGATTTGGGGGAATATTACAACTGAGTTGATGCCCCTCCTTGTTGTTCATGTCCTTGACTCCCCCCTTAACAAAATTCTAGGTGCTCCAGAGACGTTATTGGAAAATTGTAATTTTTAAAAAGTGTTTTCAATTTAGTAATTTTTAAACGACCGTGACTGCAGTTAGCACCAAATGGAAAATTAGCAAATATATTCACAATTGTACAACAAACAAAAAATATGATTACAAACATTACTTGATATGCTATAGAAACACAGTTACCTTGGGAAAAGTGTAAACTAAGAACAAGTCTATAAATCACTTTTCAGTTATTGTCATCGTCATAGGTCTTCCTTTTCACGCCTTTGTAAGGCTATAACAATGTTCCAATTTATTGTATCATGCCAGGTGTATCCCACAGTTATACTTTTGTACAGGGCAACCATAGAAAATTTATTTTCTTTTTACTGAAGCATATTGGCCGGAAACTCTTCCCTGGTGTCCAAGAAAGTGTATAACTGAATGATCATCTACTCTAATCTGTTGAGTTCTGAACTCATCTATAAAATCTTAATTTTTGTCTAATAATTCTTTAAATTTACTAATCGACCATATATTACAAATAAAAAGGTGTGCATGTGGAGTGACTGAAATATCATGATATTTGATAGTAGTTGATATTTAATGTAGTTCGAGTTGTTAACTAAAACTCTTACAGTGATACAAACCATCGAGTGCAAGAAATATACCATCTGCAAAGTTATCAAGGGATAAAGGGATTTGGTTCCAGTGGGTACCTGGACACTGTGTACTTCTGTGGAATGAGAAGGCTGACGAAGTCATTAGAATGGTCATTAGAGCAATGAGACAAGTAGTTGTCAACTGTACTTTATTCTGAAGTAACCAAATGATGTTAACTAACAAAAATGTACAGCTATCCATCTCAACCTTTGCATAATGAGCAAGAACAGGGCATAACGTTACCCAGTCCTATCTGTATTGTTTTGGACTTGCTGAGTTACCTTTAGGACTGGTGGGTCAAAAACAAGAAGAGATGCTTTTATATATCTTCCTTCAGTGCAAAGAGAGAATTAAAGTTAGAGAGGTATTAAAGATTTGACTTCAACAGGATTGTAAAATTCGGTAGATTCGGTTGAATCCTGGATACTCAAAGTTGACTAACTGTGTGTATCAGACATCGTTCAGTTAGCATTGTTTTGATGCTAGATGCATGCCCAAGATGTTAAGTACTACATATTTGGGTCACTTATTTTGGGTTCAAAGCACAACATACAACATACACCTTTCCAAACAAATTAAAAAAGGACTATAAAGATTTCAATTGCTTGTTGTGATGTTACTAAAAACTTTCTGTCAGCAATTGTCAAATAAATCTTATGTACATGAAGTTATTATTTTCTATGTATAGTCAACAATTTACAGAATCAACTAGTGTAAATTAACTTTTCATAACTCTTTAGTTACAGCTCTACAAGCTTTTCCATGACTGGAAAAGAAATAGATGGGTTTTACACCTATCGCTTCATTTTTCAAAGTCCTTTTAGAGCACAGTTATAAAAGAGGTTTAATTGAAACATGTCATATTTAAACAGAGATTTGTACTTTTACGCTACTATATTTTCCTTTGATGACAACTTGGTTGTCAAATTGTATATAAGAAAATTATTAAACTTAAAACTTGTCTGAGTTTCTGTTTCTCCAATTATGGTAAGGAAAACATTCAGAATGTTCTAATTATTATTTTTTTAATAGCTCATTTGTTTTAATTTATAACAAATTACAAACTTTTGGAATGAAAAAAATCTCAACACTAATTTAAATTGGATTTAGAATTTTTTTAAAATTAATTTTGGAATAAAAAAAATGTTTTTCTTTAATGAGTTTTTGAGGAAATGTTGCATATGTAGTAATAACAATGGGTTGTGATATGAAAATTAATAAGAAAAAAACATTTGTAGCTTTTTATAGTATGAATAAGTTTTTCATAAGCTTACATAGCTAATGAATGAATGATAATTATCACTAAATGTAAAAAGTTTTTTTATAATTTATTTTCTAACAAAACCTAATCAGCTTCAATCACTATTGCTAATAATAAATATGGACATGCATTATTCTCTAGAAAACTGAACGACTTATCTTGACCAATTTTATTTGTAGCATACCTGATTGTAACGGGCAATGTCCTTGTGAAGCGTCCTTAATATTATCATAGCTACCATACCTGACAAGAAGAGAACAATCATTAAAGAGTTGAGGATACTGAACCAATGAATGTTTGTGTGCGGCATAGATTCCAGTATGTAGTCCCAACGAGACGACCATTTTACAGTATTGTTACGCTGTTCACAAGAAGATTATGTTAGGATAACAATAACCAATGTTTAAACAAGTGTTTTACTAAACAGTTAAATAAATGCTAAAAAGTTCAATTTCTAGTATGAACATTTTAACGAAAAAATTAACCAACATTTTAAACAAATGATCAACCAAACCCAAATAGTAATTTTTAAAATTGTCTGTTCAATATTTCCAGAGTTAAATCTACAATATAGTAGTTTTAAGAGTTTGAGGTATCTAAATCACTTGTATCATTATTCAATTCCTACTATTAGTTCACACTTTTCTTATACATATCTTGTTCAAATTTTCAATTGTTAATAACATACTTTTTTTATTGATCCATTCAAGTACAATTACATTTTTTTTAAAAAACTTGTACTAGATGACACTTGATGTTAATACAGCTTTTTCCAAATATTAATTAATTAATTAAATTTAATTAATTAATTTCAGTATTAAATGTCAGAAAAAACTGTTCACAAAAGGAGCAAGGTATGCAGTATAGTTATTTCTTCCCTTCTTCCCATTTGGCTTAAAATAACTGATAACATATGATTTCATAAAACAGCTGATTTTATGTTATAGGTTGTGTGGTAGAACAGGTTAACATATAGTGTGTGGTTAACATATAGGTTATGTTACTTTATTTATATCAATTGTAATTATGTAATACAAAGTAACATAAATAATTTTGTTTTACCTAAATAGGAATTGACTTAAAAAAGGATTTGTTTATACTTTTTTCAAGTATTTTTTTTTTGGTATTAGTTTATTTATAGTATTTGTAATTATTTAATGAAAAGTATCTAAAATAAAATGTTTCTGTAAGCCTAAATAAGAATTTACTTCAAATTTTTTTTGTTTATATTACTTGTTTTTAAAATTAAACTGTTTATAACAAGTTACCCTAAGTGAAGCTTCATTTATTAAGAAATAGATGACAATTCTTGTAATTGTTAACAAAAGTTGATATATTTAAGTGCTGTTACTTAAAAAAAAGTAAGTGCTTCAATAGTTGATATAAATTTTACAGCAGACATAATAAATATGAACATTCTAAAGTTAATTCTATGATTATTCAAGTCTCAGTTGAAGAATATTTATAAACAAATGTTTTATTTAAATTTACTTAAAATAATGTTGATTTTCAACGATAAATAAATAAAATTAATAATCATCAATCTAAATAAGGGTTTGCCAAATGTATAATTTAAGTAACTTTTTGAAAAACCCAAGATAAAATTATTTTACAATAAATATTATCAACAATTATGAGAGTATATTTCACTCGTGAAGTATAGTAACGCATCTGTGGTGCTCCTGTAACGTCGAAAGCCGAATTGTGTATCAGCCAGCATGTTCCCAGATTCCAATCTCCATGACAACCTCTTACAAACAATGCGTTCCATTAGTTTGCCTAGGCACGATGTTAGAGCTATTGGACGATACGAAGCGATCCTCGATTTATCTTTCCCTGGCTTAGGAAGCGGTATGACTTTGCTAGTCCTCCAATTCTGAGGGATCTCGCCCGAATCCCAAATGGAGTTGAATGTGCTTAACATTAGCTCTTTCATCCTTCCCGAGCAGTGAGTTAACATTTCATTATGGATGTTGTCATCTCCTGGAGCTGCGCTTTTCAAGTCGGCTAAGCAGTACTCCAATTCTGACATGAGGATGGCCTTGTCATCCAGGTCATCACAGTAACATAGAAGATCTGACCGGCACGTTAACATTTGCTCGTGTGGAGTGAGGCGCTTCGGCCAAGGGATTTTGCGCCCAGACCTTGCAGAATAGAATCTCCCGAACTCCTCAGCCTTCTGGACATCATCAGTCAACAACGCTGCATTGTCGATATTAACAACGTTACATCAACAACATCGATATAACAACGCTGCATTGTCGGTATTAACGCCGCATTGTCGAGCTGTCTGGGGATGATGGCCAAGTCAAAGATATGCATCCTTTCGGACTCTAAGTCAGCTCTACAGTCGCTGGCTCATCCCTCCACTGGACCATATTCATTCCGTATAGCAGAAATCAGGAGGTTGATAAAAAAGATCAATTGTGACGGAAACGAAGTCTGCCTTCAATGGATCCCTGCCCATGTCGGCATTCCGGGCAACGAGGAAGCGGATGCAATAGCAAAACAAGATTCTAGAATGAAGCCCACAAATAAGGAGCAGCACTCCCTACTGCACTGTAAAAATGCCGGGAAAAAGTACTTTAGAGACGCCTGGGCTGCCCGGTGGGAAGCTGAAGCGACTGGACGACACCTGTTCCATTTGCAAAACAAACTTGCGTCGGCTGACAATTACAGAGACATCAAACGTCAAGTCGCGACATTTGCGGCAAGAGCCAGGAGGGGACATCTGGTCACGGAAGCTTATTTATACCGGTTTAACCTTGCTGAATCACCTTTGTGCGCTCTTTGTGATGAGGAGCAAGACGAAACCATCGAGCACATTCTTCGGGATTGCACTTACCCCATCCCGGCGAGGGACCACATGAGGGTTGAACTGGAGAAGTGGCAGGACTTCCTCCTGAACAGAGGGCTGTGGAGTTTGGCGTTCCGAATATATAGTGGACATCGGGCTATCGGCTACACCTAGAGCTGGACGCCTGGACTAAGAAGTACAAGTACAATTATGAGAGACATCTAGAGATAAGATACTTTCTCACTTTGAAGCTGAGCAAATCTGAAGAAATATTAAGAATTAGTTTTGGTTTGTTATCTGAAATGTGTTTTAAATCAGAAAGAACATTGTTTTGCAATTTTTAATTTAAACGAAAGCATAGGACCTTTTGTGAACAAAATTAACAATATACAAAAACAACAAGTTAACTTTTTCATCAAATTTACTAAAAATAAATAAATAATTCTAATCCTTGTCTATTCTAATCCTTGTTATAGGCATAAGCCAGCATCTAGTGGTATAATTATCAGTTTTCAATATTCCCCTACAAAAATATTTAATTTAGATGGTCAAAATTAAGAACACAATAGAATGTAATAAGTTTTCAATATAAGATTAATGACATATGTTTAGCAAGCAGATGCTGGAATAGGATAGATTGTACTCCACAACACTTCAACCAAAAAAAGTAGCCAATCATTGCACAAACTAAGATAGGAAATTCAAATTCTGTACCAGGAATAAATTCATTGACAAGTTCTAGTGAAGTAAGTATAAAAGTTTACAACTTGATAAAACAGTAATAAAAACTATAATGAAAACAGGTATCGAAGTGAAAACAATATCTGAAACAAAATGCGCAGTGAGATTTTGATAAAAATTATTACACCTGATACAGGACTAAATAAAAAAATTTAAAATAACCAGCATTTAATATACAATTATGGGCCCTGTTGATTAATGGATTGGTTGCTTGGTGTACCCTCTGTAGAATCAAATTACACGGTACACTTGAATTGTTATTCCAATGCCTATGGCGTAATGGGAGTATAATTCTTCCTCTGTAGAACAGTTAAGTAATCAAGGCCTGCAGAAACTGCAGGACAGAAGAAAACATAATGTGGTATAAGTTCATCGTCGAGACCATTGCCGCAGTTTAAATATATTTTAGTCCATGTGCTGCAATATTCATGTTGTTATTATGTTTGGTTCTTAGTCTGATGGGAGTGGCAACTGCTTTCTTGTCAATGTTGAGATGAGTTACTTGATTATGAGCTTTCATTCTCGAGGGGGGAACTAGTTTTGTTTTTGCAAAAGCATCTGCATCTGCCAGCGAAATTAGGATTGTGTTTCGATTTAGGTTTCTAGAGTTTTTAGCCAAAGCGTCAACGAATTGTCAAGTTGACATGTAAAGGAATCCATTGTAAGATGCATTTTTCTGGAGACTTTTGAAATTGTGCTGAGACACTTAAGATTATACTTGACGATCCTTTGCTAAAGTATTCATATAATGGATTTGTGAACCCTTTTAGACGTAGCTTTTAAATATAACTTTTAGGACAAAAATATTGTCCTATATCACCTGACTATTAGTGATATAGGTAGAATGACCTAATAAGATTTAAATATTATTATATCAAAAACTAAAAAACAAAAAATAAGATAAATGAAAGGTTGATAAGATCTGCAAATTAATGAGTAAAAAAGTCAATATTTTTAAAGTCTGACATACAATTCAAAGCTTATAGAACAGTCTAATCCTGCAAATAAATAATATCAAACCTTATTATATTATATATTAATTGAATGGAATGTTACTCAGACCTTACATTTGAGAGAAACTTTAGATTTCAATTAAAATGTTATACTAAAATATTTATCATACAGCCATTTATGATCATCATGTTTAATTGATTGTATCTTTTAATAAGAACTTAATATTAATATTTAACTAGTCATGCTTGCACTAACTCATAACCATATAATAATCAATATTGTGAAAACTAATAGAACTCTTTGGAATAAGAATTATTGTGAATTATTACAAATTTCTATTGTCTTCTGCTATTTGTTACTAAAGTTGTCTTGAGAACTGCCTATAAACTAAAATATAATTTGATAATTAACTTAGACTATAAACAAATAAGATGACTAAAATAATGAACTTAAATAAAATTTTAAAAATTGTTCAAACTACACTCACTAGATTTAAATTTTGTAAAAATAAAACAATTGGTTTGTGAGTCGGGTATTATTATTTATTTATTTAGCTGCTAAGTTTCGGCAGATTTATTTAGCGACAAATTCATTACAATTCAGGCTTGAAATGAATTCCAATTTAGAAATTAAAAGATGGCAACGATTGTTACCGAAATGTCACTGCTAAATAAATAAATGACAATACTTGACTCGCAAACCAGTCATATTTTTACAAAATTTAAATAAAACAAATTTTGAAATATTCAATACAACTATTGAATTACATTCAATAACTGTAATGAATATTTCATATTTTATTGTTTTGTTTAATTTATTTGTTTATAGGTCCAAGTTATTTATAAAATTATATTATCGTTTTTTAGGCAAAAATAAAACAACTATATTAACAATTAATTTTAAATGGAATACAATATATAGTTAAATTTATAATTCACAATAAAATAATCACAATCACAATAATTAAACAACAATACCCCTTGCTACAAATATTTGTACAACACAAATATTTGTAACAGTTGATGTACATTTTGCTAACACAGCTACCATCACCAGAAGGTTAAAAACATACTGGGATCTAAAAACCCGAGGCCTAATAATAACTCTTATTAACTTTAAAGCTCGGGTTTCTAGATCCCAGTATCAGTGATGATCGTAACTGTATTAGTAAAATGTAAATCAAGACTGTTTTAGTATTTGTAGAAAGGGGTATTTTTGTTCATTTCATTTGTTTAATGATTATAATTACACTACTGTCCTCTGTATAGATTTATGCATTTTCGCAATATTAATTAATATATAAACGGTTGTTGGATGTTCCCAACATATATGGAGATGTAGAGGTCAGGTTCAACGATATATATATATATATATATATATATATATATATATATATATATATATATATATATCTTGATATTTTATGTTGTCCATTATTTTTCCGTTGCACTGACTTTATGAAGTTAATATATTACTATTGTAAACACTTTTATCCACCACAAGTGCAATAATTTTACCTTGTGTGATGAGACACCTTTTTCGATCAATTGATCATTGTTGAATCACTGATTCTATATATTAACTTCATATATATATATATAGATTTTTTGGACTAGGAGACTGACAGACTTACCTTGGTAAGAGTCCACACTGTAGTCTTGAAATAGAAACACATAAAAGCACTTAAACAATGATATATTTCAACCGCACAGTGGTCTTTGTCAATCGAAGAGAAAACACAAAAAGAAATATGAGAGAATGAAATAAAATAAATATAAGTTGTAATCACAGATTGTGTAGAGTAGAAATCAGATGACACAGATTAAATATATATATATATATATATTGTTTCCATGAGCATATGAGTGATTATAGTTTATATAAGTCTGTCAGGGGAAAAGAGATAAGGCTATTAGGAGAAAAAAAAAAAAAAAAAAAAAAAAAATGACCGGTATACCAAGTCCAGAGAATCCCTTAACCTCAACATCAGATAAATCCATTTTTTCCCTTTTTTTTCCCCCCTCCTAATAGCCTTATCTCTTTTCCCCTGACAGACTTATATAAACTATAATCACTCATATGCTCATGGAAACAATATATATATATATATATATATATATATATATAATCTGTGCATCTGTGTCATCTGATTTCTACTCTACACAATCTGTGATTACAACTTATATTTATTTTATTTCATTCTCTCATATTTCTTTTTGTGTTATCTCTTCGATTGACAAAGACCACTGTGTGGTTGAAATATATCATTGTTTAAGTGCTTTTATGTGTTTCTATTTCAAGACTACAGTGTGGACTCTTACCAAGGTAAGTCTGTCAGTCTCCTAGTCCAAAAAATCTAAATAATCTTTACCAACCAAAACTAACCTAAATATATATATATATATATATATATATATATATATATATATATATTTAAAATTGGAAGATTAGAAAACTCAAATTTAAATATTTTGTATCAACACCAGATATAACTGACCTCTACATCTCCATAGCATTTTAAATAACTGATGTTCAGTTTTAAATTAAATATTTAGTTAATAGAATACTAAAAACGATTTAAAATACTTACAATAAATGTAACACTGTAGGAATATGTGATATCTATCTTTTCGTTTTCTTGAAGTCGATGATCGGGGATTTCTAAAGGTTCCTTAGAATTACAATCAGGATTATTTGGGTCGTTGTGTTTAATGCTTCGAGGTTTGACTTTCACAGCTGAAATTAGGTTTAAAAATTTTAATATTACTTTTAATACTTCATAAATGAAATCCTGGTAATGTAGGTGGTCGAAAAACTAGTGACAGCATAAAAAAACAAATTGAAATAGTTATTACTTGTTTATATTCTTACAGAAATAAAACTAGGAATTATAACAATACAAAAAAACATTTTTAGTCAGAAAGCTCTGAAAAATGTAATAAAAACAAAATTGTTACTCTTTTTATCTAAAATTATGTTTTTTTCAGCTGATGGCTGTTATTACAAGCATTCAAAAATTACATGATTTTAAAGTAGATCATTCATTGTCCAAACCACTAAATATTTTAATATTTTATTTAATAATAAAATAATGTACAATTAAAGCTATTTAAATGGTTTACACACTGGAATTGGAAATAAAAAACTATTACATATTTTTTATAATGTAAGTCACTCAGATACTGAAATGGTTTCACAGCATATTCTGATAAAAAGTAAAGATACAGTTTGATTTAGGAAAAAGTTTTTAAGAAGTTTGATTTGCAAAGAATTACGTGCCCTTGAACAGAAAATAATGAATGGTCTATTCTCAGTACCTATATTTACACACTAAATAGCTCCTTATCTTTGTAAATATTCTGCAATATTTACTAATGAGTTATTGACAGCTGTATGGGCATTTTGAGACTTCAATGATTTTTTTTTTGTACAATATTAATGATAAATCTTAATAAGAAAGTCAGTTGGGAAAATTGTTAAACATTTGTATTCATTCAGAGATTTCTAAACATCAATTTTAATATTTACATAAAGCACTTTTCTGGTTTATACAGGGTCCAGCAATAAAACCTTCCTAATTTTAAAAGGTAATTACAAAAAAAGAATAATAATAATACAGATACAGAAAACATACTGCTGAACAATAAATATTATGCCATTTTACATGACTTTGTTTTAAAAATTATAGCCGCTAAATGACATCCTCTATTGTCGATACATTGACGAAGTCTTTCCCGGAAGTTCTTCATAGTTTTTTGTGTCATTTCTCTTGTAATGACTGCCACTTTCTGGGTGATAGCCTCTTTTAAGTGCTTGCAGATTTGTAGGACAATGTTTATAAGTGAACAGAATGCAAATTCTGTTTGTTTACAGTACCTGATAAGTGGAAGTGTGTCTCATCCAAAGAAATAAACTAAGCACCAGGGGGAATGTTCTGAAGAATTTGCTCACACACAGCTCTGAGTTTCAAAATTGTTCTCACTTATTGCTGGGTAACCATCATTTTGAATGGGTGCATATTAAGCTCTCTATGGGTAATTTTTATTACACTCCTATCGGTTAATCCCAGGGAGGCTAAATGTTAAAGTGCTGAAAGCCTTGAGGTTTGTTGGACGGACGCTCGCACACGCGCTTTTACGGGGTTTGTTATAGTCCGAGGTAGCCCAGTAGGTTTTTTTTTAGTGCTGAGCCTATTTGTATGAAGTTTGACACCCACAGTTGAATAGTTTTCCTAACAGGACACGATCATGTCGGCCAAGTTCGAATCAAATACGAAACGCTCGCTGAGTAGTAATCACAGAACCGCCGTTACTAATTAACTCCTCTACAACAAACGCACAATGCACACTAAGCCAAGCCATGATGCATACTGAAAATAGCATGTACACTGCATTAAAACAATACCCACACCACATAAGTGCTACCACTATGACTCACACAACAGTTTCTTCAAATACAGGAGGTTTTATTACCGGACCCTGTACTTCAATATTATAATGATATTTTATAACTGATACAAAGGTTCCACAAACTAGGAATTATATTTAAAAGTTTCAGAAAACAGAAGTATCATGCAATTAATCAAAACTGCATTTTCATTTAGGTCAAACTTTAGTAGAGCTTCTCTTTTTAATATTTATGCTGAAAACTTGAGAATTCTATGTTTCAAATATAAGGAAATGAATAAATCGTAATCAGTTTATATATTAGTGAGAGTGTGTGTAAAATTAAATCAATTTTTTATGATTTAAAACAAGAACAATTACACCCACAAATACGAAAATGGTTTGCCAAATTTTTTAACTATTATTATATTCAACTATTCTTTGAGTTTAGCCTGTGAGGTTATATTAAAACCAATAAAAACATTTACAAGAGTTGTAAGTTAGAGTTTGTAGTAGAACACTCACTGATGATGACTTTGTCATTGAAACATGTATGAGTCAATAAATGATTAACTTGTGAGTTTTGTGTATATTTTTGTTTGTTTTATGATTATATTACTATGTAGTTTCTTAGGATCCATCATTCAATCACATAATAAAAAAAGGATTATATGATCAATGAACTGACAGACAGGTAGATTAATGAAGGGGAACCCCATAAGCCCTTAGTTACTAAAGTAGCTTTATTTTGGTAAAGCTGTATTTCCAAATATAAGGCATGTGCGAAGAGAGAAAAAGAAACTTTTGAAGACCAAGACAAGTGGAAGAGACAAAACAGGATTGACTAAATTAAGAAAAAGGAAGACCATGAGTAGACTCAGGAGAAAGGGAAGCAATTGAATGGAGGAGTAGTCCAAGGGTTGAGGAGAAGGATCAGTTCATTTTTGGGCCTCAAAGGAAGAGGAAATTTGGGGAACCAGAGAGGGCAGAAGTCAGAGCAGCCATAGAGAGAAGAGCTTAACCCTAGAAGTTGAAGGTAGAGGGGTGCAACTCTGGGATATGAAGATGGAAAAATAATTAAGAAGTTGTAGTGCCATCTTGGACATAAAGTGGACCATAACGCTAACACGTGGGAAGTTTGAAGATCAACCAAGCTACTTTAATTCGACTTAAATACCCATTAATTAATTGCTATAGATGCAATTTTTGTAAATTTAAATTTAAAGCCAACAAAGTAAATTCAGAAAATGGATATAAGAACTAAATTTTTAAGTAACAAATTATAGTAACCTCGCACAAAGAGATATTAATTATAAGTTTCGTAAGATAACATTAGACTAATTACAAACAATTATTAATTTGTAGACTTCTTTCTTTTTGTCTTACTGCTTAAACTAGCTGGCCATTCATAAATTCCTAGTACTGAAATGTAAATTAATAGTTCAATTTTCAGTAAATTAAGGTTCAATTAAAAAAGCATTCAGTGAGTTTTTTTGTCTGTTAAGTCTAGAAAATCTTTCATTGATTTTAATCTGTTCAAAATACAGATTTGGAGCCAAACAAATTATTTAATACAGTAATAATATTAGTGTATTCAAAATATTATATATTTTTTATAATTAAATTTTTTACATATTTAATTTTTATACGTTAATGTATGACATATAAAATAATCATGCCATGAAAGACATTACTAGCATTATTGTTTGACAAACTTTTCAATGGTGAAACCAAGTGACGATAACAAAACACTATTTCAAAGACAAATTGCAGGGGTGGGACTAAATGACGAGACAAGCTGGCTGTCATGTATTCATCCCTCAACATTACAGAGTTATTTCAAGTTATTTTAAATGAATCGCTTGTTATTATTAAAAGTTTCCTTCTAAAACATCAACTAGTTATTTATTTGTAATGGGTTTTATTAAAAATATCTGTATGTTAATACTCAACACCTAAAATAGAACTACTAACTCCTAGTTTTACATTAAACATCAGTAAATATATATACAATAGCAACACTTTGTTTCAAAAGGAGTAAATCCAGTGGATACTGAAGTGCTCTAAGTGGACATGTGCATCTGCATATTTTCTCCCAACACCTTTATATATATTACACGAATTGATACCAACAACTAACTGCTGTAAAGACTTATAGAATCAAATGGACGGTGTACTATATATACGTTTAGTGCTATTATTTAATGAACAGTCAAATTGTTATTGCTGATTTCTATTTATAGGAAATATATAATTAATTTTAAATCCAGGACTTAAAATTAATTAAAGGGCTTTTGTAATCCTTGAAGTCCCCTTTAAAAATTTCAGGACAATATCCTAATTAAACCCCTTTTTATGCTGCAAGACATGAGTAAGTTATGACGTGCATAAGTGAAGCTTCTTTTTTAAAGAAGATTTGGACTCATAAGGCCAAGACGTTTTAATTAACTTATTTAAAAATTTATTCTTAAATATATTTTGTCTATGTATCGAGTGTCAAACAGCAAGTACCACTGTGCAAAACTCAACAGGATTAAACAAAGAACCTTTATTAAATACTTACAAACAATACGTCCTCCATTGCTTTTGAATGTAGTTCCCCAGTCTTCGTTCTCACCACTGTGATACGTAATGATCAAATCAACATGGTTGAAGATATAATAAGTGTTTGGCTTATTGTATGCCATCTGCAATAAAAAATTCAACTGTTACAAATTAAATTAATTCGTTAATAGCGTAGATTTTAAATAAATATAAAAAATACACTGGATTCTGATTTTTTTTTTAATCACTCATCTGAAAAATTTCAATGACTGATTTACCAGATCAGCTGTTTAATTGAACCAAAATTAAAAAAAAAACAAATACGAGTTGAATACAAAAAATTTGTTAATTTATTAGTTTAATAAGCTGCTTATTTGGTAATGTGGCTACCCAATGTACTGAATATGTCCAGTATTGTTTATTGTCCTAAAAATGTTTAGCAAGGGGAAACATCCGCAGAAAAAACATGCCCTACTTCTGACACGTTTGAAATAAGATTAGAACTTTGGACATGAACACTAAAGTGAGCAGTTATTATTACTAGGCTGAGGAAACAGTGCAACTATTGGTATTACTGGTCAAAAAACCACTACTTACTGATATTTTTCAGCAGTTGTGTTTCACACTAAGTCAATACATTGTTCAATGCTTTGAATCATGGACAAGACTGTTCCTCAGGTGTATTATATTAATGTAAGTGGTGTTTTGGTGTTCTTGGTGTGTTATTGTTCATAGAGTAGTTGTTAATTATGTGTTCAAATATAATACTTGATTGTGAGTGTGTTTTGTCGTTTATAATGTACTGTGGATGGTTTTTGTGGTGTTTGTATATCTTGTAGTTTTCTGCTTGTTTAGTTTGTTGCTTTTTTGAAAGACTTTTAAATTAGTGTCTATATTGGTGTATGTGTGTTCTTCGTATGAATGGCTGTTTGATTTGCGTGTATTTTTATGTCTTTTATGTGTTCCTTGTATCTTGTAGTAAAATTTCTCCCTGTTCAACCTATGTAGAAGCTGGGGGCAATCGTTACATGTGATGTATAACTGCTGCTCTGTCGTATTTGTTCTGGAATGTGTTTGTACTGTGTAGGTGTTTTTCAGTTGTGTTAGGCGTTTTAAAACGTACTTTGTATTTGATAAGGTGTACACTCACAAAATTTTGTTAAATAAAAACTCGGTTGATGCGTGAGTCAAAGAAACCTGATTTATTAAAAATCTGGCAACGTTTCGACAACTAAATTGTCGTCCTCATTCAGGTCTACAAGTTTAATAGACAGAATTAACATCTACGTCATAAAAATACACAACAAAATTAATATAAAATAAAAAACATTACAATAAGTTGTATATACTAATAAATTAACAAAACAACAACACAAATAAATTGAATAATTAAAAATCACACTATAAAACATGATAGTCCATGATAATAAAAACAATAAACAATTAATTCAAATGTGTCAAAAATTTTTTTTGTATTTGTGTTATTGTCCTGTTATGTTTGTGTTAATTTTGCACATTATGTTGGCAAGCGATACAGATGGTAGTAATTTTAAAAAACTATACCAATGTACAACACAAAAACTGCATGTTTGAAGCCAAAGAAGGGGATACTAGCAGCGCTATTACTTGATCGAGTTAATATTGTTTGTGGTTAACTCATGTTAATATGCTGTTGTTATTCTCCTCTTTGGTCACAATGTTTACTCGGTCAATTAGTAGAAAATAAGCTAACCCTCAAAACTATAAAGTAACAACTCATATATTCTATACTGTTTCAGTCTGGCATGATCTGGTGCTATTTTTTTGAAAATACATCCCACAGTTACATTCTACACAAGGGCTAAGTTTAACATCCATATAGTCCAATAAAAATATTGCCAATAGCCCCAATACTACAAAAATAATAAAAAATAACTAATATTACAAGTTACATAAGATTAAACCCTTATGTACATTTTGATGACCATATTACATCATCAGCTCCTGCCCCTCTCTGCCTTCGACCAACAAACATCATCGAAATGTACAATGTGTTTCATCTTATATAAATCGTATTATTAGTTATATTTTATAGTATTAGGGTTTTGCCCATATTTTTATTGTAATATATAGCACTGTGCTCTTGATATTTTATATCCATATAGTGATATACATACTCTGACATGCTACTTTGTAAATGTCATATTTTAGTACTGTTTATTAATTCTGCTGCTTGACATTAACACATGTTCATAACGCATTCCTGAGAAACATACATAAAACGAAAAAATTGAAGTTGCCCAGAATTTAGTACAGTATAACCCTTTATTTTTAATATTTCTGTTAATACCAACAATTTAAATGGATCAAATCATGTCGATTCCAAAGTCCTATTATCCAGAATCTACTGTAATATTTTAAACTTTTAACTACATATTTCTTTTTCTTAACAACCAAATTAACTTAAAATGGTAAAATGTTTTTTTTTCTATAATGCTCTAATAGTTTTACCTAATACAACTAGAACTAAGGTCCATGCACAAAATTGAATATTGTGAGGAAAATAAAATTAAGGCAATTCTTGTGGTTAAATAGAGGAATTATATGGCATTTGATCAGACTATAGAGGCTAAATACTAAATGGTAAAAATTCCCTGGATTGCAGCATAATATTTCATTTAACGAATATATGAAATGCTTAGATGTTTGAAATTAGAAAATTCACACCTTCACAAGTGTTTCTTTCACAATTCTTGTGTTAAAACCTGGTTTTGGAGAGATTACCTGTTTAGAGAAAATAATACAGTGTAATCTCGACAATCCGTACTTCAATACATGGAACACTCCAGTAATCTGGACAGGCGGGAAAAAACTGTTAAGTATAAGTTATAAGAGCCTTAGAAGGAGAGGAACAAGTTCTACGAAAAACATGCAGCCGCACAATTGGATTTCCCACTATTGTTTTTGTTGATCTCTTTCATAGTTTCCAGATGAATCCCCCTCCATTCAATAAGTAGGGTGTGATACCCAATTTAGTGAATTTAGTCTTATTTTTGCTTTTCAAGTGTTCATTGGCATGTTAAAACGAGTTAAAAAATAAAACATAAAACACTGTCTTTGAGTGACATATGCACCATCCTATTAAGTCTTGACAAGGGAGAAACTTCTTCCAATCTGGCCCATGAGTGATGTTGATTAGTTGTCAATCACTAATTTGAAAAACAATTGTGCACAAACAAACTAATTTGTTTAATGAATTAGTTTGTAACTGATTAATTTTTTAAACTGTCAAACAAATTTTAAATAAAATAGATTTTTATGTCAATAATAATAACAAAAATATTTAAGAAAACTAAATAAAAATATTCATGTGCGTTTATATTGTTGATCTTTATTTCTTAATACATGCATAGGTACTTTCTGAAATCCGAACTTTTGAGTCATCCGAACAACCCCCTGCAGCAATTACTTTGGATCACAAAGATTGCACTGTACTCTACTTGCAAAGAGTGTATGCTATATTGAAATGTTTATTAATTTTTCATACCCAGTTTTGCTAATTTTGTCTAAATAATCAGGAAATAAATTTTAAAGAAATTGGCATTAATAAAAAGCTCATCAAAATCGTTCATAAAAATTGACAAAACCATTTAACTTTCCTGCTAGATTATGTATATTGTTTTTAAATAAAAAAGTTACATGAAAATCAGTTATTTTATTTTGTAACAAGATACAATTTACTAAAAAGTAATTGAAATATGGAAACATTAAAAAATATATATATTTAAAACTTTTTGTATAAAAACAATTTTTTAGTACATGAAATAGAAAAATACTATATAAAAATAATTCAATTAATTGTGCCTGAATAATTACACTGATCATGCAGATGTCATCAGGACTTCTCCTGTCTCTCACAAAACATCCCATAGGAAAACCAGTGCTGCAATATTGCCGGCCATCTTCCAGGTTGTAACACCAAGTTACTGGCATGTTGTCTGAAACATAAGGCATATTTACAATCAATTCAACTGTCAAACAAACAAATAATGGCCAAAATGGGATTCTTCACCAGCTTTTGGATTATTGTTTGCATTTGATCTTAGTTGTCTAGTTGCTATCAAATGCCACAAAATAATACTATTAAAATTAAATGTGCCATTAATTAGAACATCAATAATATGTTCAACATAAAAATCTTAACAAAATTATCTAGTAAACCATGAAAAAGTAATATAACCATCCGTGGTTAGGCCTATGTACTGTGCTGGGCAAATCAGTCTGAGCATCAGAATGAATGGCCACAGACATGACGTTGGAACCATAAACATAAACAGGCCAACTGTTCAACACGCTGCTAGTCACAAAATCATATCTTTCAATGATTATTATACGACCAAAATAATTAAGGCCCTCCAACCTGATTGCAACCCTTCAGAATTGAGAAGATGGGAGCTGTCATACTAGTGGTATACCAAATCTAGAGAACCTCCTAACCAAATCATCAGATAACTCGTTTTACCTTCCCCCTAACTTCTACCATTTTCAACAACTCCATTTAACTTCCTTCTGACAGACTATTAATAACTGAGTTTATACAAGTAACATATAGTACTACATCATAAGCTATAATCCTTTTCTTCTTCTTTTTGATTGAAAAAGATCATTTTATGATCAAAGTATTTCAATAGTGTGATGTAATTTTTATGTGTAACTATTTATTTCCAAGAGATTGCAGTTTTGGACTATTGCCACAAGGTAAGTCTGTCAGTCTCCTATCTAGTCCAAAAATTCCTAAATAGGGCTTAAGCTCTACTAGAACTAACCTAATATATATATTGTGACATTTCACGATGTTCATTATTTTTCCGTTGCACTGACTTTATGAAGTTATTATTATTAATTGTAAAAAATTTTTTTCCACCACTAAGTGCAATAATTTTACCTTATGTGAAGAGGCATCTTTCGGTCACTTGACCATTGTCGAATCACTGAATTCTTGAGTGGAGAAATTTCCAGTAGAGTCGTTTACCTTGGTTGGTGTTAAAATCGTTTCATGTTGTCCATTATTTTTCTGTTGCACTGATTTTATGAAGTTTGACTTTATGAATTCAGTGATTCAACAATGGTCAAGTGACCGAAAGGTGCCTCATCAAATAAGGTAAATTATTGCACTTAGTGGTGGAAAAAACTGTTTACAATTAATAACAATAACTTCAGACATACACACATATATAGAAAATGTTAATAAATATATATATATATATATATATATATATATATATATATATATATATATATATATATATATATATATAAACTACCAGACCCTGATACAGAGAAACCACACAAACTTCCTCATGGCTCCTTCCCAAGCAATAGACCTACTAGATGCAAGACGTGTCCAATACACCCCTCAGCAAATAGTTTCAACAGCCAAACAACAAAAATGGTCTTCAAAATACAGGGTCATCATAATTGTACATCGAAAAATGTCATATACCAGCTACAATGTAAACTTTGCTCAGCACAGTACATAGGCCTGACCATGGATGGTCTGAATATCAGAATGAATGGCCACAGACATGATGTTAAAATTATGAATATGGATAGACCAACAGCTCAACATGCTGCGAGTCACAACATCACAACTTTTGATGACTGCTATACCACAAAAATAATTAAATCACTCCCCCCTGATTGCAATCCCTCAGAACTGAGAAGGTGGGAACTATCATACCAGTGGTATACCAAGTCCAGAGAATCCCCTAACCTCAACATCAGATAAATCCATTCATTTCCCCCCCCCCCCTAATAGCCTTATCTCTTTTCCCCTGACAGACTTATATAAATTATAATCACTCATATGCTCATGGAAACAATATGTCTATATCTTTAATCTGTGCATCTGTGACATCTGATTTCTACTCTACACAATCTGTGATTACAATTATTTTATTTCATTCTCTCATATTTCTTTTTGTGTTTTCTCTTCGATTGACAAAGATCACTGTGTGGTTGAAATATATCATTGTTTAAGTGCTTTTATGTGTTTCTATTTCAAGACTACAGAGTGGACTCTTACCAAGGTAAGTCTGTCAGTCTCCTAGTCCAAAAAATCTATATATTGTAACATTTTGAAGTAGTATATATATAAAAGGCACTTACAAAATAAGATAAATATATATAAATAAATTCAGTATGTAAAAAATTACTAAAATATACCAGGAACGAAATGTAAACATAACCTAATTTCACTTGTGTAGAAAATGCACACGGCCACATTTTAGATCTAATCACAAGATTTTACATTAAAAAAAAAAAACACACAAATCACTATTTATAAGAAAATGTATTAGAAGTAATTGATAGATAACAATTTAAATAGAACAATAGAACGATATAAATACACTTAAAACTTTCAAACAGCAAGCTAGTGAATGTTCTGTAGTAAACAAGATGTAGAACGGATTTGTAGAGTTGCGTGCGCATGACCGGCAAAAGATATTCGTTTTAAATATTTCTCGTGGATATATAATCTAAAACAGTTTGGGAAATAAGATTTAAATGCAATTGTTTTGCAAAGAAATTTAAGTGCAGTTGTTAAGAAGAAGAAGTGTATCAAAGGCGGTGAACATGACATCCGTAAAGCTGTTACTTACAAGGAATAAACGAGAAAATAGCGGAAATTCACGACTTGGCCATTTTATTGCTAAAAAAGGTAGCGTCAGTGGGAGTTGGAACAGAGCATTTGAACAAGGAAGACGTGTTCAGAATTGGCTGTAGAAATTTAATTTTTTTTAACTGGTGCGGAAAGTGCAGTATCGTATTCAATCATAATTACAGAATAACATTAAGCCAAATCATTGAACTGATCGATTAAGAAGACATTATTCAGGAAATTATTTAATTAGAAACCAAATAACTTGTAAAAAATTTTAGCTTGTAAGAATTGTAACTTAGATATTTTTTGAAAGTGCCAACTCAAATTTTATTATTCCAAATTTTGAAAACCCACCTATTAACCCGAGATAAAGAGAGCTCAAGTTCAAATTGAAGTAATTAAATCAAATTCAATTAATATTAAAATTTATAACTAAACTTCTTGCTGCCATAAACAAATTTTAGACTTAGGCTAATAAAGCTTAATTTTTGTAATTCTTTGTGGATGAAATAAGACTTTGTAATTAGTAAGTGACTTTGTAAAAGAAAATAAGGAATGTCATATTAAGATATTAAAAATTTATTGTAACAAAAGCAGCATTGAATCGTTATTTCTTTTAATATAAATTTTTATTAAAAATTATAAAAGGGAAAATACCAATTATTACAATATATATATATATATATATATATTGTTAACATTTTCTTGTTGCATGTTAAATTGTTATAAACATTTCATAGCAAGAAGAATGTTTTGTCAAAACACTGCTCAAAGCTTTTTGCCGACTTTTGTTGTAAGCATTATCAAAAGTACGTAGATCTGATGAGATGCCACACAACTACATTTAATATTGCGTTATCAATATGGGATTAACTTAATAATGCTGAAAATGGGAAAATCTTTGAGCAGTGTTGGTTAAAAGTGATTCTTGTTATGAAGTTTTAATTGTGTGTGTGCGTGTCCGTGTATGTCATTCGCAGTTATGGGATTAGTTTTATAAATATTCTTGTTTATAAAAAAATAACACGAAAAAGCCATATACAAAAATTATACATTAATATATTATAGTTTGAGTGTGTGTGTATACACATGTTCTACTCATTCTTAAGTGCTTCATGAAAAATTAAAGTTTTGTCTAAAAATAATTAAATTGTAACAATCTAGACGTCTAATATCAAATTCCAGGAGTAACATTGATTATTTATTTAAATATTACTGGATGCCATTGATCTCCTGGGCACCCAGTTCTTCTCATACAATTTAAAAGTGTTAAAGATTTTGAAAAAAACTATATTATATTACTGAGAGAAAGTTTACAATCAATTAAGTGTTATAAATGGAGTTTTCAAATTAGATAAATATTTTATCAGAATACTATAACACTTTACACTGTTCAGCAACAGCTATAAATTAATCATTTGTTCTACGAAAATTAACAATGATGCTTTCTCAACACAATTCACAAAAATAATTAGTGGAGTAAAAGACTTGCTTTCATACAAACGTAATTGAGTTTATTTTTGCGTCAACTATGAAAACAAAGCCAGGCGTATTTGAACAGCTACACCTGTATAAACATAATATCAATACGTAAACTAAAATTTTAAAAGTCTAGCCGAAATATGTACAATTTTGTTATTTTTTTAACAGAAAAGGAGTTACTTCTGATAAAACTGTTAAGTTTTAAAATCCCAAAAAATATCAAACTATTGTTGTTTAAACGATAACACAGTAGAACTTCTAATTTTTCAAAGTAATAGCAAACATCGTCTGTACTGTTACATAATAAAGGTACATTCAGAAAAGAACTGTTTATTATATAAGAAAATGACACTTTTTTAAAAACTAAAACATAAATAGATTTATTATACCGTATTTTTGAGTGCTAGTGTTATTATTTTTGCAAGGTATAGTAATATGTTTTTCTATGTCTTTCATGAAAATAGAGTGACAATGTATTTGTAATTACGAACTATACTGAATTTATGTTTTCCCACAATTAAATGTTAATTTCATGATTTCTGTAATTTATCTTTTTCTCGAATTCGTCACACCTTGGTCCTAAAGTAACAAACTACAGAAGTTCTACTGTGTATAGACACAAGTGAGCATTCTTAATCTTTGGCTTCAGAAATAACAAACCCACATTTCAGGGGGAAAACAAGGTTTAGTCATGAGACCAAACACGACTGATAAGGGACTCAAAATTAAAAAATCTTCTACTTAGGATCTGTTTAGCTTACTTTAGAGGTTTCTGAAGCTATGTATGACAAAATTTTTAAAATATGTGTTATGTTTATTACATAATTATACTGTGTATATATGTAAATATATTATTGCCTGTGGTAAGGCAAAGGTTGAACATGTGAGCTAGACTTGTCTTATATCTCTTGAGAAGTTGAAAGGCAATAATACATATCGTGTATCACATTCTCACGTGACTAGTCCACTGTCAGGTTTTCTCTACATCTGTCACATCTTCCTAATGAGCAAATATTTACCTTAAAATTTCATTATAAAATTCTTAAAGTATATGTCCCTTTTTTTAAATAAATTATATTATTTTCTATGTCTAAATAAAGTAAACAAGAATTATCTATATACTTTTTATTATCAGATTCTTATAAATCATGCTAGTCAAAACAGATTTGGAAATATGAATAAAAGATGTCTGTTTTGTGAGTTAAATATTAGATTTTATTCTGCTACAGTGACGTTTCGACAACTAGATCGTTATCATCATCACTCCTATAACATATAATGGATGTTTATATTTATTATAATACATACAGAGTTCTTAATGATAATGAATACTTTAAGTACATAAAATATTACCTTGTACAAATACAATGCATAAAAAGATGATTGAACATTCATAATAATATTCTAACATTATAAGTATAAATGTTCAATCATCTTTTTATGCATTGCAATTATAGAAGGTAATAATTTTTGTACTTAAAGTATTCATTATCATTAAGAACTCTGTGTGTATTTAATAAATATAAACATCCATTATGTGTTATAGGCCTGATGTTAACAATCTAGTTATCGAAATGTCGCCGTAACAGAATAAAATATTATACTTGACTTACAAAAGAACCGTCTTTCATTTCTATTATCAGATTCTTAGACAAAATAAGAGAAGACAATAGTCTTTAAACTGAATAATAATGAGAATTTGCTTCTTTATCCTTTTTTTAACAAAATTTTAACCTTCTATAAAGATTAGTTCGAAGATTATATCATGTAATTCGTGTTTTACATATGTATTAAAATTTTACAGACACATTTCAGTATGTTTATAAAAACGTTATACATATTTTAACAAAACTGAACTATTTTCTAAATGTTGTATCAGTCAGGGTATCTGCATTTTATGTTCAACTGATCATTTTTTTACCTGACATATTGTCTAGCAATCACGATGTTTATACTGCTAATATATATTGACTGTGACATTTTACAGTGAATACTTCCATATAAATACTATAGATTTATATTTGATAATTTTAATTTTTCTGTAAAATAGTGTTTTTACAAAATTAAATACAAAATCATTCATCTTTAAAAAACAAAGTTGCAATATCAACTATATTTGTTTAATGAGTTGAATATTTATTTCCTAAATAAATGATTTGTAAATCTTTATAAAACATAACTATTGACTTACCAACAATCCAGTGATGTTGATAATTCAAACTCATGCCTTTCTTCAACAAATTCAACTTTGTATCAGCATTATCTTGATTATAAACGTACTTCTTTGTACATAGCTGTTTACAGGTTTCATTCTTCAAAAATGTTATCTGAAATTTGTTTCAAATTATATTACGTTTTAATATAATTATGATTTTGCAAGATAAAAAGTTAATGAATTAAAATGTGTAGTGCATCATGTAAGTATGAGCATCCATTATTTAGGCCTATGAATTGTATATACTTGAAACATTTTTTAAACCATGGCAACAATGAAATACCATAAAGATTTAAATTTTACTTTAAAAATAATTAAAAAAGTGCCCTCTGTAATAAAAAAATTATTTAAGCATTTTTAAACCTATAATGGTTGAGTAAAAATTTATATAATTGGCTGTTAGTAATTTTTTTCATAATAGAAAATTAGGTTTTAAGTTAGAAACATCATCAATTTTTATTGAAAAGTCCAGAAATAGCTTATTTAATTAGAAGTAGTTAATTGAGGTAAAAATACCCATTTTTCATATAAATGATTTTTTCTCATATTTCTTACCAATCTAGAGGACAATGTCATAACTTAAACTGAAAGTAACAAAAAGAAGTATTAAAATAATATGAGTCAAAGTAAAGAAGTAATAATAAGGCCAAAAACAATGTAAACTTGAATCTTAAGAATATTGGTCAAAATTTATTGAGAAATTTGAAATCGTAGGAAATCATCGGAATGTATCGAGAGAAGAAAACAATACACAACAATTAATAAGGCATAACAACAAATTACAAATATGATGTGATAAACTTAGACGATCTTTGTCTATCTATGTTGTAGTAATATTTCCAAGATGTTGTATAAAATAATGGTTTTCATCCCAAATGAGTATATACCGACTTCAATAAACACAAGCCTTTTACCAAAAATTCTCATCTACAAAAGATATAATTTCCCTTTCAAATTAATTTAATCAAATTTATTGAAACTGTAATTATTAGATATGTTTTAAAAATAAAATTTTGAAAAGCATCCCTTCATTAATTTCATGTGTTGTTACCTAATGCACAAACTAAATCTCAAAAGCGCAATAATTGACTTGTGTAAATGAGTTTTAACAAGTAATAAAAAATTAAAAACCCTTCCTACTAAGCTCAACAAAGAAACCCTTTATTTTAGTTACATTTTATTGAATAATTATAATTAATATAAATACGTATATACATGGCAGAATCACAATATTAATTGGCAAAATAGAAACAAAAATTTATTATTAAATTTAATTTATTAAAATAAAACTAAAATTAATTACTAAAATTTAATTAAAGAATTAATATTTGAAAAAACTGTATTACCATCTAGTGTCATCCTCTATAAGTTAAAAAAAACGTATTTGAACTTGAGCGGATAAATAAATTTGAACAAGATATATAAATATATATATAATATAAGTGTGTACTCAGAAGGAATTGATAAAAATTTAGCTTCCTTTGTTCCAAATAAATTGGCTCACTGTTATAATTAAATTGGAAAGCTTTAATTACTATTTTATAATTGAGAAAGAATAAATTACAAGTTAAACCAACTTTAGTGCTGAAAATAAATTGTACAAGTTATAAATATACCATAAAAAATATTTACTGAGTGGTATATTAAAAAAAAATATATCAAGAGTTTACAAAACTACACAATATCTTATAGACAATCATTCTCTTATTTTAAAGATTTTCGATTGTAAGCCTCTATTGTTAATGCAATTTACCAGTTTTAATGAGTCAGTTAATTTACTGATAAGATAAAAGACTCAGTTCTTAAACATGAGTTCAATATTCTAACTTTTAGTAGAAACTCTCTTAGTGTGTAATCTGTAATGTATAAAAAAAATATGAGCGACTTTTATCTCAGAACAGTGTCTGAGATAAGTTGGTCTTTGGGTTCTACTTAGGACATAAGCCTAAATTGATATTGGGTGTCAAATAAATCTTAAAATTATTAAATGTATGCTTAAAGTTGAAAGATTTTATGTTTTAACATAAGCCTAAATTGATATGGGGTGCCAAATAAATCTTTAAATTGATAAAAAATGAATGCTTAAAGTTGAAAGAGTTTGTTTTAATAGATTTTTTTTGGAAAATCTTGAAGTGCTTTCTTTACACACTCCATCTTGCATGAGTTAACCATTTTACAGATTCTTCTACTTAATTAAATGCTTTTGAATAATTTAAACATTCTTTAGAAAATTCATAAATCAATTTCACAAAATTTTCACACAAGTTATGAAGTTTTTCTACAAATGATTAAGATATGTAAATAAAATAATTAATGTTGCATGTTTTAAAATATGCTGATTTCTAAGTTACAAAGGTTATCTCAGAAGGAAGTTAAACTATGTTTTGTAATTAAACATGGTAGGCAAGAAAAGTCTGGGAGTCATGTGGAAGGTGAGAAAAGTCTGGGAGTCATGTGGAAGGTAAGAAAAGTCTGGGAGTCCTAGCAACTTGTGTTTGAGTGTAGAGGCAGCACTTTGAAATTCACAAATAATGAACTGTTAAAGTGAAAACATGTCAAGGTAAATGTTTTCTAACTCCACCAATACTGAGATTAATTAAGTGTAGCAAATATGAAAAGTGAGAGTCATTTGAATCAAAGAGAATATTCAGATATATTTTATGAATATTTTTCTAAAATATTTAAAAGGTGAATTTTCTAGAATACAGTATATATATTTCTAGATGTGAATTTAAAACATCTCAAACTCTGATGAAAGTATTACTTTACATCATAAAAAAAACAATATTATAGTATAATTCAGCGTGATGCGTCTGCGGATGTAAGTGTGTATATGTGTGTGTGTGTGTGTGTGTGTGCGGGCCCACATCCCACCCACATGTAGGCACCTAAGTGAAATTTATTGAATATGGACGAAAATACAAGTGTGAGTGTCAAGGTGAGGTGGAAAAATCCACAAGATAAAATTAGTATAAACAAGATAGGGTAATTTTATTTGAATTTCATTTGAATTTCATTTAATAAAATGTTCTAACAAAAAATACATAAAACAGATCAAGATTCTAGGCAAAATGTAAATTACTTTTAAAAAAATATTTGCTTATTTATGGTTTCCACAGTCTTACATTTTACTTTACTCAGAACTTAATACTTAAAGACAAAAAATATGTGTAATTTAATTAGTTACTAATACCTTTTGTCTAAATTATATTGTTGTTAAATTCGTTACTAATCGCCAATTTTAAAATTTATAATGAAAATTATATTTTAATAATATTAAATGAACAATGTTTCCATAAAATATTATGAAAATTTAAACTATTAAAAAACTAAGATATTACAAAGCTGTTGAAAATATTTTAAATAATTGTTCATTTACTAAAAAACCCAACAAATCCTCAAAATTTTGTAAATTTTGCAAGCAAGCTTTGAAAAATTATAATAAAAATATTACAAAAGAATATATATATATATATAGCAAAACACCATTACTTTTTCTTAAGGTGTAAATATCGTATTTTAAGAAATGGACAATATGAAAAAGTATTTAATTTTATGATTACCAAACTGACAAAAAATTAATGACTATTCAATAAATAGGGTATCGATAGATCCTAAATTCTGTTATAAGCAACCATAACATCATTTTAAGATATTTATAAAAATATAATAAACAAAGACCACTTTAAAAATCCTCAAAATAAACAACAAATAAAAGCCTTCACAATCAAATACTTTAATGAAAATACTGTTTTAGATCTTGATCCATTGTAGATATTTTCAAATGTGGTGCGATACTACTCCAAAGTAACTAATGTATTTAAAATACTTGCCATATAGACAGGTACAAATAAAAATATTATATAAATAACCTTCTGTGGAATTAAAGTATTTTTTGTTTTTATACTATTTAAAATCTTATTAAAAAAAATAAACTTTATTTAATGTCTGTTAATAACTAAAGTGTTTAAGATAGATAGTTATTAAATCTACAATCAATTTTTTTGCATAGAACATAGAAACGTTGTAGAGTGTATTTGTAGTAGCATGATTTGGTCTGTGATGTCATTAACCTTAAACACCTAGAAATTGCATAAATTTTAATTATAGAATTTATAACTAGTAATCATTACGTTTGTTGTAAAAATAAATAAGTTTATGATCCTTAAAAATTATTTTTATCAAAATTCAATCCATAACTGAAATGTAACTTTAAAGTATCACCTCATATTTTGAAGGCCTTATCCGTTCTCCAAACACAACTTGGCCAAGATTCTCGGCCGGAGAATGACTTTCTTCATCTGATATACAAAAGTCAAAACTGAAAAACAAAATATTATTTGTTCACGTTTTGACGTTTGATACTTATGAGTACATATTGCACAAAAACCTCTAACCACAAATATACAAGACTAGATTAATAAAAAATTTTGTGGTTAGAGGTTTATGTGCATTATTTATTAATATCAAACCATAGTACACTATTTGATTAGTATCAAATGTACAGTATAATCTCGAAATTCCGAGTCCCGATTTTTTGAGCTTCCATTAAATTTCTCATTTTGAGCTTCTGAGGCAGTTTCTATCAGACTATTTTAATCTATTTAAAGGAAATTCAATGTTAGACAATGCTCCGTCACTTCCCGATGAAGATCAATGCTTTGATGATATCCGTGCTTTATTTCTATCCGCAAATGTTATTAGCCTAATCCACGCTGAAGGAATGATTGCCTTGGAAACTGCACTACACTACATTAAACAACAGACAGATACAAAACCAACAGCTGTGCTTCTGCTAAGACGTCAAAGCAACACCATAGAAAACGATCTGATAAGCAAACGCAGAAGACACATAACTTTCTCCAAAATATGTACCAGTTGTGATGATGAAGTATTTATGGAATTGTATTCCAAAGATACATTAAATTTATATAAGTACCGTAATCAATAATGTTCTATAGATGTATTCTATGCATTATTAATTATAGTGGTAGGTTTTATTAGAACTCCTATTTATTCTAATGGACTGGAACGTATTTCCGTATAATCCGAATTTTCGGTAATTCGAGGGGGGTCTCGGTCCCATCTACCTTGAATTACCGAGACTCTACTGTATTATACTTTTGATATATAAAAAAGGAACACTGTCATAACATTAACACTTTAACTGTCGTCTGGCTAAACAACCTAATAGCCTGAACTGAAAACCATCGGGCCACTACGCTTTTGTCTAGTAAAGTTTTATGTTTATCAGTACTACTCAACTGGTATTGGTACTTTTGGAAAAATGAATGCACTGTATTAAACAACCAGCTTCACACTACTTACAAAACTAACTATGATGGTTTTTGTTTGATAGATAAATGCCCACTGCATTATAAACATGGTAATATTGTAGGAGCTAACTGTTGGGAGATACACTTATTTCTTAATAATTTTATCTTTATATACTTTAATCATAAAATAAATAATTTTTAATGACATATTATATTGATTTTTACTATTGTTTTCAAATTTTACAAAACTGAAAAGAAGTTAGAAATATTGACTAAATATTAAGTTTAGTTGTAAAATAATCCTGAAATAACGAACCTGGTTGATTGGGAACAAACATCACTCCAGTTGAAACATTGATATACTTAGATAAACCTTACAAGGAAGTATATTAAAACGTAAATTATTAAGTTTCAAAAATTTTACTTGTTATGAATCTTGTATAACATTTATCGGATCTGAAGTATTGCTTACCAGAGAGAGAATAAGTTAACATTTTTGTTCAATAAACAATATAATTATAAACTCACATATCAATCACTTGTGACTCATTTATGTGTCTTCGTGAAAAGCGCCAAGACAATTTTCTTGCCAGTCAACTTATTAAGTAGACAACCGGAACATCGAATTGTGATGTTGTTTATTGTTTATACACAAAACGTAAAAAATAATAAGACAATGTTGCACATATGAGAAAACACAATTACTTAAAAAACAATGTCGGATTGGCCCAATGGAGTTTATGTAGGTATCATTTATGGTAGTAGAAAACTATGTCGGGCCGATTATGCCAACACGTGTATTTATATATATATTATGACAAGAAACGTATTATCGTTCTTGGGTATGACAGAACAAAAAATAAATACATGTTATTTAAAAATAAATTGAAAATATTTTGGCAACCCTCCAAAAAAACATTGATATTGCCGCCACCAGCTAAAGTGTTAATTATACACCTACCACCACCAACTCCTCGATATAACAATCTTTCAAAAATACTTCTTACAAACTTGATGCCTACAACATAATGATTTTAAAATTGTATTTAAAACCTCATGATAAATAATTTACAAATTATATATATTTGAGTACAGTTTTCTGCAATTCCTAACATTACAATATTCTCCTCTATTGACACGTTTCGGAGTAACTCTATTTTCAAAACATAAATTGTACTACCAAGAAATAGAGTTAAAATTGAAAATAAAGTTACTCCGAAACGTGTCAATAGAGGAGAATATTGTAACGTTAGAAATGGCAGACAACTGTACTCAAACATATAGAAATATTCCAAACAGAAGTGAAGATGAGTATATAATTACAAATTATACTTTAATTAAGTGTATGTGCTTGAGGCTGTTGACAAGTGTAATTAAAATTGCTCTACGTAAAATACTGTTTTCCAAATTAAAACAATAGCTGATAATAAAAATGAATAAAATTTTTCTAAACAGTGATTTTAGAAATAGATCACAGTCACTGACATTTGCAAGATGACTGTACTAAAAAAATTACAGAACAATGAATTTAAAAACCTTGTAAAAACAAAACTGTTATATAACTTAAACTTTAATTGTTCGCAAACAGAATCTTACTTGGTTTTTTAATAGCAGCCTTTCAGAAGTTATTCATGAACAATTAATGTGTAAGTGATAAGTGTAAATAATTGCTACAAATTATAATTGGCTCTGTTCATCGTCTTGTGTGACAGACTTAAAGCAATGTTCTGTCAGACAGCTTTTTCTCTGAGATGATTAATATTAAAAATTTGTTAAAATGAGAATAAGTATCCATAACAAAAAACTAGTTCCCAAAGTGATATGTTGAAGTGTTAGCATATAAAATAAAGTGAAATATAAAACAGGTTACGTTATTGTCTAATAACCAGAATTGTGTTTTTTATTGTAGTGTAGCAAGTACTGTTTTAATGCATAATGTAGGCATTCTTAACAACCTTGGCTTAGTGTTATTTATAACATTATATAGTACATACCAAGATAAACGCATTTGATTTGTTGTATATTTTCTCTTTTTTGCCATACCTTCTACCTTGCTATTCTGTTAACATTAAACGTTTTCCACTACCTCTATATTTTACAATAATTTTGTCTATTACATATTATTAATTACTTTTTTTATTAAAAATGACTTATTATTTTACAAAACAACTAAATGTGAAACAATTAAAACACTTTTAAAAAGTAATAAATTACAAGACTAATTAACAATTTACAAAACTGCTACTTACTGATGGTACTCATAAGGAATGACAGATTCTTCTGTGTTTAGTCGGTTCACGTATAAGACAACCTCAGACTGAAATTAAACAAAATAAAAATTATTTTATTGAAACACTTTAATTTAAATTATTCTAATAAAAGAAAACATATTATTGCCTAACTATATAAAAAACGTAATAGAGCGTACTGCCTCATTGGATTTCACAAAATGCCTGAATATATAATTATTTTAATTTTTTTTCTACACTGAGTAAAGCAAATGTTTTGCGCATGCAATTCTAATCATAAAAATACTTTTACTGAACGGAAACTAGTTGTCCATCGTATCTGGGTTTTCTTCCTCACACTGATTTAATACAGTAGAGCGTCAAAAATCCAGAGCAATTGGGACCGGGATCCATCCGGACTACTGATTTATTCAGATTTTCAAATGATCTTTAAACTACTGCGAATTATTGATGTTTCATTAACAATAATCTATTTTAATGCTCAGAGTTAGGTTAGGTTAGGTTCGTGATGGAATTCAATCAGGAATTATTACAAAGTAGAAGTTAAAGGGCTTAAAATAACAAAATAATATTTAGGTAAAGAACAGATAATGTACATACTAATACATAGCACAGAAAGACAAAAAACATGGCAGTACAAACTTATTGAGTGAAAAAGTCTTTTATTGTTTTTTGAACAAAAGCATAATATATGAAAAATTAGCTAAAGATTAAGGTTTAACGATTAATTTTATTTATTATTTTGCTGATCAGATACAATAAGGGATATTGGTTAGCGTATAGAACACACAAACCTACAAAATCAAATCATGATAAAATATACTGCATGTTGCGTTTTAAATTTCGTTATGACGCATTTTTTCAGAATAGGTTTATCTTCTTTCCATTTATAATTAAAGATATCACCTAGCTTAGTATGTATTGTAGTGGCACTGAGCGCCGCGCATTTCACACTGAGTGCTGTGCACACTGAAACCACGATCCGGATTTGCGACGAATCCACACTTTTGATATCTGGATTACTGAAGCTCTACTGTAATTAGTAATACAATATTTCCCTAGTTTTTTTTATAAAAAAAAATTTTCTTGCAGGAGAAACTCTAAAATAGTGTAAAACTAATAGTATAATAACAAACATAACAGTGAAAAACACGTTTATTTGAAAAATATTTATATTATATGTAATTAGTATGTAACTAAGTGAATACTTAAGAACTTAGTTACTAACGTCTTTCATCTTTAAGTATAGACTTAGCTTCGTAAAAGAAACGATTGTTTCGAAACACGTCAGCAAGTAAGCTTTTAAGTATTCACTTAGTTAGGTTGTAATTAATTATAGTTTAATCAATGAATTCAAGATGATTACAACAAGCAACTTTCATTATTTTTATTACTCTATATAAATATTTTAGTGATTCTGTTTATATAAATTTTAAAATGGTTGTTATTATAAATCAACCGAATTCTGTATAATTTCTTCATCAATTAGAACATCAAAAATCATTATTGTTTATGATTTCCAGTGTGTCTTGCTTCAAGCTTTTAAAAACAATGTGTTGGGATTTTTACTAATATCTTAAAAATCTACTCTAATCTGAAAGTGTTCAGTCATTAAATTACCAAACAGTTCAAAACCTATTATATGTATAGGTCAAATTTTATAACCTGGCACTTGGCTCTCAGGAAGAAATTGTGTATTCGTCGCCTAGAAACATCAGGCACTGTCGTCATCCCAAATCGAGGCTATAAATAGTGATCCCACCCCTTAGAAAATTCTATTAGCACACTTCCGAGAACGCCTTGTTTACATTTGTTGCTATTTATACTATGCATTAAAATATATTAATAAATAACAAAATAATGAGTCAACCCTATGAGTTTCCGGAAGTCCAAGAGTCAATAATTTTGAAAATGACCTGCGAGTACCACCACCCTCCCCCTCGTCCTCGACCTCTTGCCAAAGCCCGCAGCCCCAAGTGCCAGCTTATAAAATTTTACCTATAAACTATTAAACAGTTGGTGAAAATGTGGATGACACTTCAGGTTTCATTTTTACATTTATGCATTGCAACATTGTTATAAAAATTTGGTGGCCAGAAAAAGTTTTAAGCTCTTGCCAGCTTCAGGATAACCAGACAGTTATCAGTGAATAGTAAAATTTTCCTCTTTCTTTGATAAATGATTTCTTTATAAATACTTAAATATTCTTATAACAATCCATGCTTAACTGATTGAAACATATTTGAAGATTATATACACTTATAATTACATTTTTGGTATTAACTTGGAAAAAAAACACTAATATTTTTCAGCAGATGCATTTCACTCTAGGTCAGCCTATTATTCAATATTGTAAGTCACGGACAAGACTGTTGCTCAGGTGTGTTGTGTTGGTGTGAGTCTGTGGTGTATTGGTGTTCTGTGGTGTGTTATTGTTCATAGAGTAGTTGATAATTATCTTTTTAAATAAAGTATTTAATTGTGAGTGCGTTTTATCGTTTAGAATGTGTTGTGGATAGTATTTATGGTGTTTGTAAATCTCGTAGTTTTTATTGTGTTAAGTTTGTTGCTATTTTTATGTAGTGTAAGATTTTTTGATTGGTGTCTATGTTAGTCTGTGAGTGTTGTGTTTTGTATATGTATGACGAAACTGGATTTGGGTAGTGTATTTTTTTATTTGTTTTATGTGTGTGTTGTTTTTTTTGTTTGTTGTTGATCATTTTTAAATACTACCCAATTTGTAATTTATCTAGATTGTAGAACGTGTTGGGTATGCCAACATGTTTATAAGTAAAAAATTAACTGTATCATTTTGCAACTCGAAAAAATCACTTTATGCTTCAACATTTAAAAAAAAATCTACATTGATCAATAGGAAAAGAATTGTACATTAAGCCGGGTTTACACGATGCCAGTTGAGGAGACAATTGTCTGAGGACAACTTACTGGCATTAAATTATTGGCTACGTGTAAACACCTCTGACCAATTGGCGTGCCAACTGCCCTGCCAGTTGTCCTGAAATTCAATTGTCTCCAGGAGTAGACTGAGGACAATTGACTGGGCGCAGTGACACCCCCACCACTCTATCAAGACAGTTATCTGGACAATTGGTGCCGTGTGAACGTTGAAGGGCAGTAGATCTCTCGTTTTGGGTCAGTTTGCAATAGTCAGTCGAGACTGCTACTTATGGGGTTGAAATTGTTTATTTTAAAATTGTCTGTTGTTTATTGGAAAAGTATGGCTCCTAAATGGAGTGATGACTTGAATTTAAAATTCTTGGAGATATATAAGGAGCATAGGTGCCTGTGGGCTCAAAGAGAAGAATTATATAAGGAGCATAGGTGCCTGTGGGATCAAAAAGAATTATATAAGGAGCATAGGTGCCTGTGGGATCAAAGAGAAGAATTATATAAGGAGCATAGGTGCCTGTGGGATCAAAAAGAAGAATTATATAAGGAGCATAGGTGCCTGTGGGATCAAAGAGAAGAATTATATAAGGACATAAATGCTCGCGAGAGAGCACTTGCTGCAATGGTCGAAAATTTAAACATTGAAGGATTCGGTGTAGCAGAAGTAAAAGCAAAGATAAAGTCATTCGCAGTACATTTAACATTGAGTTCTTAAAACAACGGAAATGTGCCAAATCTGGATGTGGACTCTTCTTAATAAACTCTTCCTCGAGAATTTCGCAAGCTTCAGCGATAAATTCGCGACAAAGATCCTCACCCATTACATTCAATTCATCACGAGACACAACAGACGATAAGCACTCCGCCATTTTTCGTCTCTAACTGGCGTGGCAATAGTTTTCCGTGTGAACAAGTTTTCATTTAATTGGACTGGCCTCAGACATTCACGCAACTGGCGTAAGACAACTGGCCCCGACAATTGTCTCTTCGATTGGCATCGTGTAAACCCGCCTTTAAGCCGGGTTTACACGATGCCAGTTGAGGAGACAATTGTCTGAGGACAACTTACTGGCAATAAATTATTGGCTACGTGTAAACACCTCTAGCCAATTGGCGTGCCAACTGCCCTGCCAGTTGTCCTGAAAATCAATTGTCTCCAGGAGTAGACTGAGGACAATTGACTGTGCGCAGTGACACCTCCCACCACTCTATCAAGACAGTTGTCTAGACAATTGGCGCCGTGTGAACGTTGTAGGGCAGTAGATCTCTCGTTTTATGCCAGTTTGCAATAGTTAGTCGAGACGGCTACGTATGGGGTTTAAATTGTTTATTTTAAAATTTTCTGTTGTTTATTGGAAAAGTATGGCTCCTAAATGGAGTGATGACTTAAATTTAAAATTCTTGGAGTTATATAAGGAGCATAGATGCCTGTGGGATCAAAGAGAAGAATTATATAAAGAGCATAGGTGCCTGTGGGATCAAAGAGAAGAATTATATAAAGAGCATAGGTGCCTGTGGGATCAAAGAGAAGAATTATATAAAGGCATAGGTGCCTGTGGGGTCAAAGAGAAGAATTATATAAGGAGCATAGGTGCCTGTGGGATCAAAGAGAAGAATTATATAAGGACAGAAATGCTTGCGATACAGCACTTGCTGCAATGGTCGAAAATTTAAACGTTGAAGGATTCAGAGCAAGTAGCAGAAGTAAAAGCAAAGATAAAGTCATTTCGCAGTACATTTAACATTGGGTTCTCAAAACAACGGAAAAGTGCCAAATCTGGATGTGGACTCTTCTTATTTAACTCTTCCTCGAGAACTTCTCAAGCTTCAGCTATAAATTCCCGACAAATATCCTCACTCATTACTTTCAATTCATCACGAGACACAACATACGATAAGCACTCCGCCATTTTTCGTCACTAACTGGCGTGGCAATAGTTTCGCCGTATGAAAAAGTTTTCATTCAATTGGACTGGCCTCAGACATTCACGCAACTGGCTCAAGACAACTGGCCCCGACAATTGTCTCTTCGATTGGCATCGTGTAAACCCGGCTTTACTGTGCAAGGTATAATTTACAATCTATTAAAATCCTGAGTAGAGTGTCAAAAAGTATATATGGAGAAATTGTGACTGTAGGCCTATTAATTTTTAAAGTCAATTCTAACTGTGGTCAATAGAGAAATGTTTTATTTTAGTTATTTAATCATTACAATTAGTATAAATAAATAAATATATATATATATATATATATATATATATATATATATATATATATATATATATATATAACAGAATCATAATATTAAGTGGCAAAATAAAAAAGCGAATTTCCTTCCAATTTTCCACTTTCCTATCTATACAGTATATGGGGTTGGACTATTATTTTTGTTCATTACTATTAATTCACTTTTTTTGTTTCTAATTTATGAGGCTGATGGTGGTTTATAACTTCTCTTTCTATCCATTTCTTGTATGTCTTCATTACTGCAAGAAACCTATCTCTTATAATTTCATACACATCTTTAAAACAGATTTCCAACAATGGCAAAGTTGGCTCAGTGCCAAAGTCTTGAATTTCAAACATCTAGTCATTCAGTTTAAATCTGACAGACATCAACTTTTTTAAATTCAATTAAAGAATACAAATTTATAGAAACTGTATTAACATCAATTTTCATCCACTACAGGTTTAAAAAAAATGTATTTGAAATTGATTGGACGAATAAAAACATATTTTATTAAAGAATGAAAATGTGTACAAGAAAAATATAAGAAGAGTGTGAGCTAATAAAAGAATTGAAACCTTGTTTAATTATGGTTGAACTATGGTGTATAAAAATGTTGATGGAGTTGAGACTACCTTTTCAGTTAGTCTTTATTCAACTTTCAGTTACAATGCTTGCTGTAGGCTAAGGTAAGGCTTATGAAATTGGCCATTTCAACTAGACAACTTTTATAAGCTATTTCCAACTGATTTTCAAATTAAAAAATTCAAAGTTGTTGAAGTAGGCTACAATACCTCTATACTGTAAACTAAAAAATTACAAATGTGTTTAGCTTCTAACGGTATGCAGAGCTAGAAGATTCTGCCACATTGAATGGCAAGGCTATAGTAGAATCCTTTACTGATAACGGCCCTCTCAGTGAGGGGAGAAAAGTAGGGGATCCGTCATGGTGGAATAAGAAGCTAGCCAAACTTCGGAAGACTACCAGGAGACTCTTTAATAGAGCAAAAAAGAACGGGGAGTGGAACCAGTATAGGAAAACACTAACAGAATACAACAGGGCAATTAGAGAAGCACGCAGGAAGTCCTGGAAGGAATTTTGTCAAGAGATTGACAAAACTCGGGAAGAGGCATGACTGCATAAAGTGCTCTCTAAGGACCCAGTTAACCCGGTGGGGATGCTAAGAACCCCACTGGGAAATATAACAAAAACTGCAGGGGAAACTGTGGAAGAATTAATCAGAACACATTTCCCTTGCAGTACTCTGAGGAAACTTGGGGGTGCAGACACTGAACCAGTTGCCAAACCCTCAACAAGACATGGTAAGAGGGAAGACTGGGAAGTGGCAAGGAGGATAGTAACTCCACAAAGGGTAAGATGGGCTATAGGCACATTTAAACCCTACAAATCTCCAGGTCCAGATAGGATCTATCCTGTGGTGCTGCAGCAGGGAATGGATATGCTGGTGCTGGTACTTACTAAATTATACAGGCTAAGCATTGCTCTAGGGCATGTGCCGGCAGCCTGGAAATCTAGTAAGGTGGTCTTTATACCTAAGCCCACCGGTAACCAATCGGAAGGGAAAGGATACAGACCTATTACACTCATGTCCTTTGTTCTTAAGGGACTTGAAAAACTGGTTGATAGGCATATTAGGGGGGGGGGGGTGCTTTGGCCATAAAACCACTGCATTGGAACATCAGTATGCTTATCAACTGGGGAAATCCTGCAACGGAGCTCTCCATCAAGTGGTTGGTAGGATTGAGCAAATGATCGCTAAGAAAGGTTGTGCCATTGGTGCCTTCCTCGACATTGAAGGGGCTTTCAATAACCCCTCAGTGGAGACGATGGTAAATGGTGCAAGACGTCATGGAGTGGATGCGACCACTTGTGGCTGGATGAGTTCCATGTTAACAAACAGAAGCATTTCTGTAGAGGTGGCAGGGGAGGTCAGAAGGGCGGAGACAAGTCTGGGCTGTGCACAAGGGAGGGTTCTCTCTCCTCTGTTGTGGTGCCTAGTGGTTGACAACCTTATTGAACTCCTGAATGAACAGGGGTACTTCTGTCTGGGATATGCGGACGACATAGTTGTTTTGATCCTGGGCAGATTCCCTGATACAGTCCTTGAGGTAATCAGAAATCCTCTACGACTGATTGAAGAGTGGTGTAATAAGGAGAACCTTAGAGTAAATCCGAAAAAGACTGCTCTTATTAACTTCACCAGACAGCAAAAAGATCTGACGACCAGGATGCCTCGCTTGTTTGGTGAATACCTTGAGTTTGTGGGGGAGGTGAAGCACCTGGGAGTTACTCTAAACAGGAAACTCACCTGGAACCCACATCTTGAGAGGACAGTTAACGGGGCCAAAAGGGCACTGATGACAGTGAGAAGAATGGTGGGTAAGAAATGGGGACTGAAGCCATCAATGATGCACTGGATGTATCTGAGGGTGATAAGACCTATGATTACCGATGGAGCTCTGGTGTGGTGGACAAAGGCTAACCAGGCACAGACAAGAGCTCAACTGAGCTCTATCCAGAGATTGGCTTGTCTGAGCACACTGGGAGCGATGTCAACTACACCTGGTACAACGATGGAAGTAATGCTTAACCTCCCCCCCTTGAGCTAGTCCTTAGGGGAGAGGCAAGGCTGGCGGCATGGAGATTGCGTAACTCGATCAACTGGGCTAATCTCCCAGATGTTTCGGGACATATGAGTATCGAGTGCTTGCTCAATGAACCCGTCTTGGAAATGGGCAGCGACCACATTACTCGAACGTTTGCACCTGACCAGGCCCACCAAACTATGATGGAATGGTCAGCGACAGTAACACCGGGAGCTCAGATCTGGTACACAGATGGCTCCAAGATGGACTTCGGCACTGAAGCGGGGGTGTATTGTAAAAACCCAAGGGTAAAACTAGTTTTTTCCTTGGGGAGGCATACGTCTGTCTTTCAGGCTGAAATATATGCTATAAATGCCTGTCTGGGAGAGACAGCGAGAAGGGGAACACACGAGACCCGGATTGCTATTTTCTCCGACAGTCAGGCAGCAATTAAGGCACTAAACGGACATGTGGTCACCTCGGCCATAGTCAGAAAGGGGCCTAAATAACCTACAAGCCCTGGCAAGGTACAATCAAAACAAGATAGGTTGGGTGCCAGGGGATAGGGGAATATTTGGAAATGAAGCCACAGATGCGCTGGCCAGAGAGGGGTCTTCGACTCCCCTGATTGGACCAGAGCTGGTGGTAGGTATTTCCAAATCCATGGTCAAGATTGCAGTGCGAAGGTGGATGGCTGAAAGACACTGTGAGCACTGGATCAGGGCTGAAGGGATGAGACACAGTAAGCTAACCCTTAGGAAACCTTCCTTGGGGCTGCAGAAGAGTCTCATCTATCTGTCTAGGCAGGAATTGAGGATAGCCACAGGTCTACTCACGGGACACTGTGGGCTAAGGAAACATTTGCATAAAATGGGTATCTACAAAGATGAACCAGTGTGCAGATTATGTGGTCAAGAACTGGAGACTGCCACACACATCATTTATAGATGTGAAGCACTTGCCGAGAGGCGCTTCAACCTCTTTGGTGATAGTAGAGGTCTGGTGGATGCTGAAGGTAAAACACTAGTCAGGAAACTCCTAAACCTGGTAAGAGGGAAGGGGCTATTTGACTAGATCAGGGAGGTAAGTACAATATACCTTAAGGTAGCAGTGCTTCGGGCAGTTTAAACCCGCTCCCAAGTTAAAAAAAAAAAAAAAAAAAACCGGTATGCAATTTTAACAATAAACTGAACTCAAATGATAATTAGGTAACTCGGCATTGATCATCGTTTGAGTTTAATTTATTGTAAACATTACAAAGTTCAAATTACCATTTTAAAATATAATAGATACAGATTTCTAATTTCTGTTGAGTTACGGTATATTTTATTCATTATATCTGTTATTAGAATTCATAATAAAATTTTATATCATCTGTAAAAATAAGAGTTAAATCAAATTAATGTTTCATATAGCAATGAATTTATTTCCATGACTTATAAATGTTTTCAACTGTATTTCTATTAAACATAAATATCAACATTTTAATATGTTATTTTCAATTATTTTATTTATTTCGTATTCATTAGTATACATGCCTTTTTACTAAAATAGTGTAATTAATTCATACGATTTGATTCTATCTTCAACTTGAACTACAAGTTTTATACTAAAACACTTGAAAAAGTAAATATTTATTTGTAATTATTTAATGTAACTTATTGTTTTATTTTATTATTTTTTTGACGTGAACTGTTTAAGAAGATGTTCTCAATTGTCAACTCAAACCTTATAACTCAACCCCAACTGTTAGGGTTTTAGTTGACAATAGAATTTCCCAAAATGGCTGACCTGATTAAACAAAATAAATAAGTGCTATTATAGGCAAGTGTGATACATCAATATATGTTAAAGTGTTTTAGTGTAAATTCATTTTAATTATTGAAAGGAACCTACACTTTTGCATATGTGTGGTGCAAAGCTAACGTATTAGATAAATTTAGAGGAACATTCACAGAAATATTGTTCAAGAATAAAAAAAGAAATTAACTAGAGCATTATCAAAGAAAACTGACTGATGAGGGATGAATTGAATGGAGAACATAACAGATAATTGATGACATTAAGATGAACAAATAATAATAATATAAAAATGGAAAGGAAAAATAATTTACTGAAATGACACAAAAGTAATTGTCTTTAAAACTGTATTTTTAAGGTTTATATTTTTACAAAAAATTTTTTTCTCAATCAATTAGAAAATAAGATATTATTAGGACGAATAACAAGATAAAATCAACTGAGAATTATCTTTTTTGCTATACTCCTCTTATATGAGCCATATTTCTTCAACTCCTAAACCAGGAACAAAATAATAAAGTCAATAACTTATAAATATACATAGGTTATAATTTTTCTTTCAAATATTCCTATTAATCAATGATAACCTTATTCAAAACATAAAAATATTTACCCTAAAACATAAAAAAATCACATATGACCAAATTGTCTTTCAATTAAATCTAATCAGTTAAACTGATTATATCACTTGTCGTGGCTAGTCACCTGTCACTCTTAGAAGTCCAATCTGTAACTTGTAAATACTAGTACTAACATAGTTAGTGAATAAAAACTATTGTTTTGTGTTCAAGATATTAATAATTTTTTTAAAATAAATAATTAGTGAATTATAATTCTTGGTAATTGGTTCATATCTACAGGTTTTCTATCTTACTATTTTTGTTATTCAAATACTTAATTAAGATCACTGGCAAATTGTACTAATATTTCTTGTAGTATTTGACAAATATTTAACTAAATCTAATCTTTTTTTTCATTTCTACATACGTTACTTAAAAATATCTTTTAAACAAGAAGAAAGTGATTTTAATTAACACAAATTTCAAGTAGTAATTTAAAATTACAAAATAAAAACATCTAATGAATACACAAAATCAAATTAAACCGTAAAATCAAATGTTTTTTATAAATAAATAACTAGATAAAAAATAACATGTTTTTTAAAACGGGCTAAAAAATACAAAATAATTTTCAGTAATGAATCTATGCACTGTGTATATAAACTATACTTCATGTACTAGTAGAACAGTTGTACTACTAGTCCCTCTTTTTAAATTCCTTTTATTAGCTGAAACTTTCCTGTTACATTTTGTATAAATTTTCAATCGTTAATAAAGTACTTTTTATTGACCCTATCAAATTCAAATTGAAAAGATGACAATTGATGTTAATACAGTTTTTTTCAAATATTTATTCCATAATTAAATTATAAAAATTTGAGGGGGGTCTTGGTTGGATTCGAACTGAGTATCTTCATGTTTGGAGTCTGCTTTTTGGCACTGAACCAACTTTCAATAGCTAGAAATGAACTTCTCAAAGATCTATATGAATAACCTCCATTGTATAACCTTAAATTGTTGCCATGGTTACCAAACAATATCATAAATAATGCTCTATGATAAAAAATGAATGAAAAGAATAAAATAAACAAAATGGGTTAACGTTATAGAACCTTACTTCACAAATTGACAACGCGAAAGGAAAGCAAAAAAGAAACTACAAAACAATGCAAGCAACAAAAAAAAGCTTATAAATACTCCAGCACCAAACAGAAAACAAATAAAAATAAATAGTCCAATACCATACATATAAAGGGAAATAGAAAGGAAATTCGCTTTCTATTTTGGCACTTAATATTGCTATTCTAACATATATATAGATTTTTTGGACTATATATATATATATATATATATATATATATATATATATATATATATATATATATATATATATATATATATATATATTATTGTTATATAGTGCTTTTATGTGTTTCTATTTCAAGACTACAGTGTGGACTCTTACCAAGGTAAGTCTGTCAGTCTCCTAGTCCAAAAAATCCAAATAATCTTTACCAACCAAAACTATCCTAAATATATATATATATATATATATATATATATATATATATATATATATATATATATATATATATTATGACTTAACTTGCCAATACGTTGGGCGTCATATTATAACTTAACTTTGGTTATAATTAAAATTATTTTAAAATGTTATTTAATCACCTTACCTATTGAAGTCACCTTTAGGTTATAAAAGAACTAACAATCTTATCAAAATTTTTACCATCACTTGCATTTATTCTTTACAATTAATTCTACACATTATTCCTAATTTATATTAATATAGTGAAGTGACAGGCTGGATGTCTTAACTAAACTACAATAATAAGGGTTGACTTCTGAGGCTTTAGATTAAATTAGAATAACAAAAAAACAGTAGTAAAATTATATTCTTGCTCTCGGGGTCGCTATTATGGGAAATTTTGCTTTAAATTTGAAATGGTGAATAGAATTATATTTATAAATTTTGATGAATTTAAAAATTGAGTTAAACTAGAAGATAGACGTCTGTTGGCTACACTAATAATTTAAATATACTTATAGTTCAGACGAGTCCCTGGAATCCTGGCTTGTTCACTTCCGTGCTAACACTTGACACAAACAACTTACTTTATATAAAAAAAACTTTTACTTCGCATTTACTAAAAATTTACTAATAAAATCTCTATTTAAATTAACAAAATTCTCCCTTTACACTTTCATCCTTGTCCCCACCAACCTGCCTGCCTTGCTCCGAGACTCTCTTTCAACTCCCCTAGTTCTTAATTTTCTAAACCTAACGGTACATGGTTAAAATTCCCCAGGCTATATCGGCCGCTGGAATTTCCCATCTTGGACCTTTGTCTATTTGCCGGACTCCACTTATAAACTTCCTGTAAAGAATAATGACCTGCCTTGGGTACCTGCTTTATCAGCACCAGAAAACTATTTTGTATTTCTTTGCTAAATATTATAGATGATTTATTTTGCAACTAGCTTAATTCAATCTAAAGCCTCGTACTTTTGTTATAGAGTCCCCAGAATTTTAAAATTAATTTTGTTTGATTTCTTAAATTTAAATTTTACAATATTTGAATGCTGACATCAAAGAACAATTTGTTTTAAATTCTTCACCAATCTGAAACTTCTAATACATTAAATTTTACTATAGTTAAACCTCTTATATCCTAAAACATTTCACTTATAAATATTACATAATTACCAATCACATCATACAAATTAATACTCTTTCTTTAAAATTAAATCTGAAAGTTCACAATGCCATTGTTCATCATATGATCCTAACCATTAATTATTTATGCATGAAAATCTAAATCTTTTATACAATTATTTAATTACTTAATATGGGTTTGTGATACCTTTTTAACATTCTACAATTAAATTTACCCTTAAGTTTACCATTAATTATGGAAGTAAGTTGATAACTGCTATTACCAAGACATTTCTTAATTTCGTAGGGCCCTTCATAAATTTCTAAGAATTTGCTGTTTACAATATTTGAATGCTATGACATAAAGAACAATTTGTTTAAATTCTTTACCCAATCTTAAATTTCTAATACAAATATAACCAACTTAATAAGGTTTATTACCAAAAAAGGAGAATATTAATTTCTTTTACTAAGACGAGTATTTTTTTTTTACAGGGTTAAGATTCATTTTAAATAAAACAACCAAGCAATTGCGTTTAGCTAAAATTACATATTAAAATCACTAACAGTTAATTATCATTATCTTACAATTTTAAAACATGTCATTCAATATGCTGCATAATTAATTATTAAACTGAATAAAATAATTCAATTGTTAAATATTATTAATACTAACCAAAACAAAGTGTCGCAAATATAATGTTATAATTATAGATTAAATTTACTCCGTTTTGTGAAATTGTTTTAGTGATCAAATAATTTAGTTGACAATGTCTCACTTAAAACTATTACAAAATAGCTGACAGATGCAGTAACTTAATTGAAAGCATTACTAGTTTATAAAAAAATTAAAATTAATATGCATACGTTCCTAAATGGTTTATAATTGTAATACTGTTATACCTTCTCAATTAACCTCAAATTTCATTAGTTACCATAAACAAATAATTATTCTCCAATTTATATTAGAACATTTTGTGTAGATCATTTCTCTTATCAATTATTCCATAATTACAAATCACAACATACAAATTAACAATCTTTCTTTAAAATTAAATGTGGAAATTTTACAATTCATTGTATTTGTTTAGCTAAATAATAATTTTATCACTTCCTAATTAATTTTCCCTTTGCGCAGTTTATTAAATTTAAGTTCGTTATTCATTGTTTATTATTTTTTTTCGTAGCACAGATATTATTATTATTATTATTTTTATAAAACAAGAAGTATTATATGAGTTTGGTTATTTACAACAAACGTTCAACAAAGGGTCGCACTGTCCTTCCGAGATCATTGTCCTTGAGTCTTGCAGGTGTTTTCCTCGCTCAAATGGGGTATTTTTGTTTCTACAGCGAATTTGACCTGGCTCTGATGGTTTTTCATTAATTACACTTGGCTGGTTTGATTCCTTCACAAAACGATTAATTTCATTCCGTTGTCTAATCCCGTGTCTTTGACTTGATTGGCCTGGACTAGGGTGTGATGTTAACAGAAAGTGTTCCTTTTGTTGAAAGGGAAATCCTGTAACTAGGTTGAAGACTGCACTTTTAGTTTTTATTCCTCTAGTGATTACAGTTGCTGTAACATTTGGGTCAAAGGGTCGTGCGAATCTCTTAATTATTACTTCCTCCGATATCCCTTGAACATACAATAAATTTTGTCCGACGTTCTCTAACATGTTGATAGGTCCCTTTCGAATTTCTACAGACGTCAAATGATTTTTGTTTTGTTTACGGTGGTCGTCTAACTTTTTTAACTCAATGTTGTCAGTAATACATTGTCCCGTGTTAATTTTTAGTATGTTTAAATCTCCCGCTTGTTTTAGTTGTTGATCTTCACAAATTAATTCCTCGTCCGCTAATTTAGTTTGTGTTGTCTCAATTTTATTGTTTAATTCTAAGCTTTCATAATTGCATTCTTCCTTATCCTCAATTAATACATCATTTATTTCTACCTTAAAGTCTTCATTGTTCTTAACTAAATTATCATTAATTTCTTCTTTAACTTCTTCATTGATTTCGTTATCTTTATTAATTATTTTATCTAATTTGTCATTAAATTCATCTAATTTACTATTTAAAGTTTCCTTTAAATCTTGTGTAGTTTGATCCATTTTCGCACTTAATAATTGCAGTAACTGTAGCATATCTATTCCGGTGTTAACCCTAGTCCCTACAATTGTCTCTGTCCCCACACCCAAATTTTTTTCATCTACTTTATTCATGATTTAAAGTCTCTTCCCTAATAATGTTCTATAGTCTTAATAATGTTCACAGTTTTTTATTAAATTTCCTTAATTAACACTCTTATTCAAGCCAACAGATTAATAAATTTGTTTATTAATTTATGATTTATATTCACCATTTCTATTTAACTTTGCCCCACGTTGGGCGACAAATTATAACTTAACTTGCCAATACGTTGGGCGTCATATTATAACTTAACTTTGGTTATAATTAAAATTATTTTAAAATGTTATTTAATCACCTTACCTATTGAAGTCACCTTTAGGTTATAAAAGAACTAACAATCTTATCAAAATTTTTACCATCACTTGCATTTATTCTTTACAATTAATTCTACACATTATTCCTAATTTATATTAATATAGTGAAGTGACAGGCTGGATGTCTTAACTAAACTACAATAATAAGGGTTGACTTCTGAGGCTTTAGATTAAATTAGAATAACAAAAAAACAGTAGTAAAATTATATTCTTGCTCTCGGGGTCGCTATTATGGGAAATTTTGCTTTAAATTTGAAATGGTGAATAGAATTATATTTATAAATTTTGATGAATTTAAAAATTGAGTTAAACTAGAAGATAGACGTCTGTTGGCTACACTAATAATTTAAATATACTTATAGTTCAGACGAGTCCCTGGAATCCTGGCTTGTTCACTTCCGTGCTAACACTTGACACAAACAACTTACTTTATATAAAAAAAACTTTTACTTCGCATTTACTAAAAATTTACTAATAAAATCTCTATTTAAATTAACAAAATTCTCCCTTTACACTTTCATCCTTGTCCCCACCAACCTGCCTGCCTTGCTCCGAGACTCTCTTTCAACTCCCCTAGTTCTTAATTTTCTAAACCTAACGGTACATGGTTAAAATTCCCCAGGCTATATCGGCCGCTGGAATTTCCCATTTTGGACCTTTGTCTATTTGCCGGACTCCACTTATAAACTTCCTGTAAAGAATAATGACCTGCCTTGGGTACCTGCTTTATCAGCACCAGAAAACTATTTTGTATTTCTTTGCTAAATATTATAGATGATTTATTTCGCAACTAGCTTAATTCAATCTAAAGCCTCGTACTTTATGTTATAATATATATATATATATATATATATATATATATATATATATATATATATGTCTTTTTATTAAAAATTTTTTATTAGATAATTATTTTCCTGAAGATGCTGATACTATTTCATCGACGAAAAGCTTTGAATAAATATATTCATTAAAAGTATTCTTGTTTTTGAAATATTTTTAATTTATTAACTATATTACAAGAAAACATATCACCATATTTAATATATGTATATATTTGTAGATTATATATTTGTAGATGATATATATATATATATATATATATATATATATATATATATATATATATATATATATTCTTGATATTTTACGTTATCCATTGTTTTTCCGTTGCACTGACTTTATGAAGTTAATATATTACTATTGTAAGTACTTTTATCCACCATTAAGTGCAATGATTTTACCTCGTGAAATGAGGCGCCTTTCATTCACTTGACCATTGTCGAATGGGCAAGTGACCGAAAGGCGCCTCATCACACGAAGTAAAATCATTGCACTTAATGGTGGATAAAATTACTTACAATAGTAATATATTAACTTCATAATATATTTAAGATTAAATAATATACACTAATTACAGGAATAATTTATTGAATAATACATTCAAAGCTTTTCGTTGGTTGACATTACCAGGAATTACAATACTAAGAATGATAAAAGAACTGTCTAATAAGTATAAAGCTACTAGATAAAAGCCTATATATATATATATATATATATATATATATATATATATATATATATATATATATATATATATATATATATATATATATATGTATATATAGATATTTGTATATAGTCTACTGTAATTATAAAATGAATACAAACTAAAATAAAATATTTCTTTGTTGATTTAATTAGGAATTGCCTTTAAAAAAATGTTATATTACTTGATTGGTATAAAATATCTTTACATGTTCCTAGAATAGGAAGAATAGTATATAAATTTATTATGATCAAGGATAACTAGTTGTAAGGAATACTGATACTTATTATTTTGTTTGTTTTTTTTTACTATAATGTTGTTTTGACTAACGCATAATTGAGGCATTGTGAAGTCGAGGCAAATAAAAAACAGGCTTAATATTTTGAGAAAATGAAGATTACAGTTTAAATCTTATTATTAATTGAAGGTAAATTGTAAATATATTTACCACGCTATAAATATGCTTCACCATGTGAGTCTAGGCCTGGTAAAGCATATTTAGAGAAAGGTCAGGTACAATATCCTTCTATAGTTTCTGTATGCCATGTTTAGTAATATTAATATATGTGAAGTTGTTAATGCTGAATAATTTTAAAACAGATTATCTTATTATCAATGTGATATATTGCTTATAATAAAGCAAGATAAGAGATAAAAGCTTAGTGAATCAATCAATATTTGTTGTAAGATGTGAAATATTGCAGGTAAAACAGATCTGTCTAATTTATATCAGCTGTAAATTCCATTAATTTACATATTATATACAAATACAAATACACACACACAAATATAATGGTGAACATTATTCCAAGAATAACACTCTACAAATACTGTTCAAATCTGATTCATATTTATGTTTTCACACATGTTACATAAAAATACATTCTAAGTGAAATTAAAGAATTTTAAATGTCATAAATCATAAATAGCTGTTAGTAGAGTAATTACATTATCATCACAGAAATATAGCCTTACAAACATGCTCTTTCCTGAAGAGTTAATTATTCATAAATTACAGCACTGTTATATTTCATGAACATATTAGCTAGTATAGGCTCATTACAAAAACTGTGCCCTCAATGGAATTTGAGGATAGAAAACAAAAAAATTCAAAGAACAATCTGAATTAATCTCCTTCTCAAACTAATGAAATAATTGAAACATTGAAATAACTAAGACTTCTGAAACTCTGTATCATTATAAGAGATAGCTGATGCAAATCCATCACAGGCTGTACTAAAATGAACGTCTTAAGAAAACAGATCAAGGAATTCCAACCCGACTGGATTCCAAGACTGACCCGACCAATAGTTCAGTGCTGGTGAAAGGCAGAAAGATCTACAACCATTGTTGATGTAATTGCCCTATAGGAGCTTACAAAACTCAACATCTAAAAAAAAAGGTAAAAATGCTCAGAGATTGATCACAAATGCTCAACATGTCTCGAGTTCCCGGCATATAATATCTACGAGTCTAACTTCACTCTATCTGAATTCAAAAGCAGTGTAAACCATCAAGGATACAAGTAGAAAAGATTCTATACCTAATTCCTTATTAATATGGGTATAAACACAGAAACTCTGAAAATGGCTAAACTCACACAGCACACTTATGTACCACAACAGTGGTAAAAACCCAAAATCATTTCCCTCTTAAAAAATATAGAATATCAACTAATATACCAGAAGGCTTTAGACCAATAACCCTTACTAGTACCTGCAGCAAAGTTGCTGAGAGAATGGCTGCAAATTGACTGAACATATTTCTTGACTCATAGATGTAACCCAGGCGAGATTTCAAGAATATCACAGTAAAATGAACCTGTAATAATCTCCTAAGTACATGACAAAGACAGGTATCATCACATGATGTCAACCATCCCAGTATTGGTGGATTTTAAATCTGACTATGACACCGTAAGGACATCAATGCTCTAATGCAAGTTACCTACATATGGTACAAGTGAAAACCTGATCAGATGGATTAAAAAGGCAAAACTTTGTAAGACTGAAATTGTACATTGAAATTTTCAGATCTTAGAAAATGATTATGACAAGAAGGAGTACTTAGTTCCACATTATTCAACATAGTGATAATTGTCATACTGGCAACAATTAAAGAATTACCTTGAATCCGAGCTCTGTTTAATGCAGACAACCTTCTCATAGAGACATTCCAACACCTTAGCTTTAGAAACCTGTATCAGTCAAACTCTTTCATACATATTGCTAGAAATATGGTCCAAACATAATATTATGAATGTCAGTAGAAAGAATCTGAGCTCTGTTTTATGCAGACAACCTTCTCATAAAGACGTTCTAACACCTTAGCTTTAGAAACCTGTATCAGTCAAATTCTTTCATACATATTGCTAGAAATATGGTCCAAACATAATGTTATGAATGCCAGTAGAAACAAAACAACCATTCTACTCAGAAAAAGTAACACTGCGGTACAAAGTATTAAACTATTAGATATCGACATACTTGTACCTTGGAGTACACTTTGACTACCACATGTCATGGAAACCCCACCTCAAAAAGGGTGGTAACAAAAATACTCAACGAATGAAGATGCTATACAATAAACTAATATGTTGTTTAGTTAATAAACAGACTTACTGCAACTAAATGGAGAGGAAGACACGATGTTCTCGTATCTGTATGTAAATCATACATCAGCCTCATTATTTAATATGGTTTTGTGATGTTACACCTATATAATTCACCTGCTAGTCAAACTGTGAAAAACTCAACCTAACTCAAAACATTGGCCTTTGAGTCATCACAGATATTGGTAAATCTATCCCAAGCTCAGTGATAAAAACTCTGACCAAAAAATTACCAAGTTTAAAAGCTCCAAGTGGATTTCTATTAGCGAGCTCTAGTCTGAAGACTCAAGCCCCTTTAGCTACGCACCAAAGCTTGCATGCCAAATACAACACAATACCCAGGACAGCCAAACCTCTGAAAATATAATGAGAGAATTTCATCAAGACCTCCTCACAGATAATTTTATACTAGAACACCATAATCTGAAAAACATGAGACGCTAGACCCAAAATTTTGAAAGGAACCGCTAGAAACAATCGATGCAAATTGTTCAGAGGAAGATTGATTTCATATACATACAGACACTTCCATGTTGTAGAACTCAGGTGAAAATGTTATACCCACGTATATCTACCAAAACCTTCAAATAATATAAATGTCACGAACCAGAAATAATGGTTATAATATGACAGAATGCAAGCTTAATTTAAGTTTAAAAACAAGTAGAACTTAATAACCTTAATGTTTCTCTATTAAACAAAGTACTACTTTATACTACAGTGGAGTCTCGATAGACTGAAATGATTAGGACTAGATCCATTTCGAATTAGCAAAATTATTACTAAAATAAACATATTCATTAAATATAAAGTACTAAACAGTACTAATTTTTGGAGTGAACACAAAATGTTTTTTTTTCTTTGTTCCTGAAGCCCTTCTACATCAGGGGTTCCCAAAAATGTTTTGGTACCCCCTTCTCTTGAAATGAAATCCTCCCATGCCCCCTCCACTTTACACTATAAATACGGGAATATGAAAATGAATCAACATTATATATATTGAAAACAATTTATTTACCTATATATACTTTCACTAGAAACATATAACATTTCAAGTTTTAATTTACAAAGTAAATTTTAACTGACAAGAGAAATATCTGTTAGTGAGATGCTTCAGTTTTGCATTTTTTACACTAGGATGCCTATTTGTAGTTGTATTTTAGTAACGGCACAACCCATTAGCACCATCAGGTTTGTTCCTATAATATTAAAAATATTTAATTTATTTTATTATTTTCCAACTCAACGTGCCATCGACTTGCTTTCACATCCTCCCATGAGGAAGCATTCCCCTCTATGGGAACCCATGTTCTACTTCAACAGTTGTAATTTCTTTTGTAATACTGATGATATCGTGGGTGCTGATAATTACAATTATAAGAATTTTACTTCACTATAACTCGATATATGTTTCATTTGGTTATTTAGGATGTAGGACCTATTTGTATCTTTTGAATTTCAACAATTATTTCCGGTTTGTGGCTTTTAAAATAATTTCTTTCTGGTTAGAATGTGGCTAAGATATGCAATCTAAAAGAAAATGTCACTGTACTACGTCTAGATTTGTAATTTTATACATTACTATACACCTATATTAAAATATACGTACAAAGTATCCAATCAGGATAGATTTGGTAATAATTTTATTTAACATTACTATCTACCTGTATTCAAGTATACCTACGAAGTATTCAGTCAGACCTGACTGGATACTTCGTAGGTAACTTGAATATAGGTAGATAATAATGTTGAATAAAATTATAAACAAATCTATCCTGACTTGACACTACATAGATTCTATATATTTTAATGTAGGTATATAGTAATGTTGTATAAAACTATAACCAAATCTATCTTGACTGAATACTTCGTAGGTATATTTCAATATAGGTGGATAGTAAAGTTGAATTACATTATAACCAAATCTATCCTGACTGGATACTTTGTACGTATATTTTAATGTAGGTATATAGTCATGTTGTATAAAATTATAACCAAAAGTTAAATTTTTAGATATTAAGTTTAGTATTAAAATAAACTGACATTGACGTAGTGCAGTACATTGTAGCCACTACACGGCCGGTTCACGCTATAGGCCTACATGCTATTACAGACTAACATTAAAAATGTGCAGAAAAATTAACTTTTTGTATTTTTCGCAGAAAAAAGTTAATATTACTGTTCTACACATTGAAATGAGTAATTAAAAAAAAAAATGTAACAATATCAATAAGACTTGTTTACGCTATACATGCCATTACAACCTAACATTTAAAATGTGAAAAAGTTGATATTCGTGTTCTACACATTAAAACGAGTAATTTAAGACCAATTTGTTTTGTAATATCAAGTACACAAAGGAATAGTGCAGGAGGTATCTCTATATTAAGGTAATGTATATTTAACTGATCATTAATTTTGTACCAATAAATTTGTAAACCTATCACAATTTTTCACTGGCTTTTGTAAGTTATGGACTAAATTTATATATGTTTGGATATTCTATACACATTTTTAAAGTATTTCAATATAAAAATTATATCAATATTTTATTTTGTATCAATTTTAAAAATTAAAAAAATTACTAAAAATGAAATTATTAGAAAATTTCAACTATTTCCCCAAAACATTTTAAAAATATTTGCAGACAAAAATATTACGTTATATAGGACAACTGTTTCTGTAATACATTTTTTTATTTCTGCAAATTAAAAATAAATCATAACCTTCTAAAACTAAGCTTAAAATGTTTTCCAATTTTACAAAGAAAGAATATTGCAAATATCCTTCACAGGCAACTTTTCCAATACAAATATAAGGTTAAAGGACTAAGAATACAGTGAAATGAAAAAAAAATCTGAACACATACCTTACAGGTTTGTGACGTTTCTCCAACTTTGCAATAATTTACAGGAGCTAAGCCAGGTAAATAAAATGCCTGACTTGACTGAGAAAAATAATCGAAAACTGTTATACATAGTATTAAGTTTATAAAGTATCTCTTAGTAATGAATGTTTGATTAGCCATTGCACTTGCACTTTGTATTTTATGTCACGTAATAGTTTTACAACGTACACTTAGATATAAACAATTACACAAAATAATAATTTATAAACATATCACTATACTGATATTTTGTTAATATATCCTAGCCTAAGAAAATGATTTTTTTATTTATAATTATTACGAACTGCCAACGCCAACACATTCGTTCGCAAATGTCGCAAATGCTTACCTCATAATTAAAACTAAAGAGCTATGAATCACAGATTTTAGTCACAGGCCCAGTAATTGAGGAATATCTTTTAAAAAAATAAAAACATATCTATGATCATACATTTATATCACTTTACAACGTTTTAATTTTTTATGTTGTTTTGAAAGTATTATGATTGCTGAGTCCTATTATGAAGTCTGTTTTTTCACAATACTTATTAAAACAAACTCGGTAAACTTGGAGTAAAAAGTAGTAGTATACATACATGCATATTAAAAGTGTATAATATTGCGTAAGACGTTTTTATAAAGAAAAACATCGTTGGCAATTGTTTTTATTTTGTAAGTATTAAACCGTGCAAGGACCTCAGCATAAAAGAATATTCCGTACATTTACATAAAAGAATAGGCTTTTTGTACTACTACATTTTAAGTAACTTTTAAGCGACTGTACATATTGTTAATACTTCTCCAGTATATTGACATTTTTATAATAATTCAGCCAACTAGCTAAGGCATTTGAAATCTAGTTTCTAATACAATTCTTTGACAGCTATAAATGAAATCATTAAAATAACACTTATTCCGTATAAACATGAAATCAGTATAGCACTGATAAATAATCATATGACATTCGAGTCAGGGTTTCTTCTGCTATTGAGGAAGTGTCAAGCAGTATTTTACTTGAGTTTTGATAAAATAAGAATTCTATTCTGTTTCATATCTTCTTAAAATGAAAGAAAATACAACGAAACCAACTAAGGAGTCAAGTACTGACGAATCTGAAATTGAGGAAACACCTAATAATGAGGATGTTGAAGCAACTGAATTGGGTAGGTTAGACTACAGGACAAATCATTGACAATTATTAAAGAAACTATATAATACCTAATAATACAAATAATAATAATATTGCAAATATAGAAACTATACTGCAATGACCTAATAACTATATATTGCAGGCTATTCTGCAATATATAAATTGTCAATATATAAATAGTAGCTTAATTTTTGCCAAAAGTCTAGGCATTGCTGCATATTAAATTTAATTAAGATTTTTTAAAAATGATATTAATTTTTTTAATATATGATTGTTTCTGTAATGTATCGCGTGACTAATACTAATCACATACTGATATCTTTCAACACTCGTTTAGCACTAATTCAGTGTATTCTTTTAAGGTTAAATACTCTTTTAACATATATTCTCCTAAAGTAGTGTTCACATATTAAGTATATATTGGATATCCCTCGTAAACGGTATTGCTATAAAAATATTACCAAATGATATAGAAAATCTTTAGAAACACAGTAAACCGAATAAAATTTCGGCCTAAAGTAATGCCTACTTTCTTTGGTACTTATTAGATATTCAGTTGAAGAATTTTACCAGATGATCTCTAAAGTCTTCAGGGGCTGAGTAAAAATAATAATGCTATGCACTGACATTCTTAAAACAAAAAATTTGACAAGTAACAAAATCAGCTAACTGTACAAACTCTCACAAAACTTTATAAACTCAAGATTCCGTTATAAAACCGAGCATTATGTTATTGAACATTTCTATAGTTATAAAGTATTTGGTTAATTAGAAAAAATTAAGTTACTTAATCTTAATTTTTGCTGTTTCAGTAGTAATAATTAAATTGCCATTACTGGAATACTAAGGACTTTCTTTGCCAACTTTTAAAATTGATATTGCATTATCACTTTCATGGAGATATAAATAATTAGTCTTGCTGGTCTTTAACGATGGACATTTAAGATGTTTCCTGTTGCCAATCTAAACCATAACCAAATAACAAAGCCACCTCAGGAAAGATTGTTGTTGTAATTTTAAAACAGCCATACTTTCAAAACATAAAACAAACATAAATTCATCTCAACAAGCACAAAATTGGTTCCAATTTAAAAAAAAAACATAATTATTACATCTAATACAAAACAATAGAACACATACAAAGTCCTAAATAGCAAAGAGATAAATACAACCTGTCTGGAATTTACGAAGCAACATGTAGTTTCTACATTGGCCTAATCAGAAGGTCATTCAAAACAACTAATTTAGACATTTTACGTGTACCATAACACGAAACTCACTACTACAGGCAAATTTTTAATATCCAAATATCATCTAACATCTTATTTTCTGCTCCTTTTTATAGCACAGTACATAGTACATAACCTGCCTATCTTATGGAAATTCTCCTGAGGCGTAACATTTTTGTTTTTTTATCCACTAACCAATCCTCATCACTCAATAAATTATAATCATCATCTACAGTTTAAACATCTACAGTTAAACTATAACTTACAGCACAAAGCAAACATACAACACAATTTATAAAATACCATACTTAATAGTGAAGTTTCCAGAAAAATAACTAACACCAAACAGCAATATCCCTTTTTTCCAATATATTTTTCTTATTAACCAAACTAATGTGCTGAGTCACCAAGTAATATGTTATAATAATGAGTAATTATTTAAAGAACTAAGTGAAAACTTAATATGCTGACGTATTCTGAAACCAACATTTCTTCCTACTGGTGAAACAGGAGTTTAGGTATTGTTAATGAAATGATGATTTTGAAATGCGTCCGTATAGTACGTTACTAGTTTCACTTAGTTCTTTAATTACTTATGATTCAATCAGTGAAATCAAGATGATTACAAAAACCAATTTTATAATAATGGATAATTTGAAGGAATATCCTGACTACATCTATGATTTCAAGTAATAAATTGTCTAATTTTTTAAACTTTTAGATAAAGAAATAATTTATTGCTAACTTGTTTAGTTAATAATGTTTAAAACTGTTAATACCCATATACAATATCAAAACTAGTTTAAAGACAATTAATATAAAATTGCTATGTGTTTGCTTTTTCTTTGTCTTAGAACTGGACTTGTTAAACACACAGTTAGACCAGTTAAATTCTGTTTTGGATGTTTTGGAACAAAAAAATGATGATATTCAGGCACAGTTGAAAATCTTACTTCAGTCTAGTCGAGCAGCGAGGCAACAGCTTCAGTCTACAGCGACAGAAAGAGAACAGTCGAATTCAAACTAACATTCCTTTTTTTTAATAAGTGTAATTTGATTTAGGAAAGGCAGTGTATATATAAGTATTAAATAGTTTAATTTTTTCTTATTCTAAAGTAAAATTATGTACTTTGATTATTTTTAAAAAGAATAAGTTATTGATTTTATTTATAGATATTTTCCATGTTATATTATCAAAATTAGGCTGCAGAAGAGAAAATTGTTATTGTATCCAATAAAATTTTGTAAAAAAATCTTTCATTAACATACAATGTTATTATTGCATTTACACAATGTTTGTTTTTTTTCTACCATAACATTTGACAACAGTCCATTATTCTTGTTCATTATCTGAATACAATTCAATCATATTCTTTAATCTTGTTTAAATTATAAGTAATTATTGCTTAACTGAGTGAATACTTTTGAACTTAGTAAAGTTTGAACTTTTGAAGCAAGCTCAAAAGTATTCATTCAGCGACACAATAATTACTTCTAATTTAATTAGTGAATGCAAGATGATTACAACAAGCAACTTTGTTTGATTGGTTTTGAGTTTACCTCAGAAGAGTTGATAATTTCTTATAAGAGTACAATAAAACCTCATTACATATTTTATTAAACCAAGCATTACCTATATTGGACTAATTTTTTGAAGATAGATATCACACCATCTACCAGACATGTAAGCAGGCACATATTTGAATAGCTACTCACACAGTAACCTTTATTTTCACTAAAATGTCAATCCCTGAAAAAATGATTCAATAAAACTGTAAATAGTGTACACATAGTGCAGAAACTACTATAATACTAATGTATCTAGTGCTTATAAATGTTTTGTTAAAAAAATTGTTTTTAAACTTTTGTTAACACTATTGTACCCAAAAGCTTGTTGTTAAAACTACATCAAATTATGAAAGGAAACTGTAAACAGTGTAAACATATCAGTAATACTTTATAATACTCATATTAATAACTTTTCAAATGTTGACAAATTGTGTAAACAAATCCCTTTCCCGCCCTCCCAAAATTTCAATGAAATTTGTTCATTAAAACCACTTCATACAACTTAAAATCTGAAGACTTCCTTATTAGGAGTAAGTAAAAAATTGTTTTAGCATTGTTGTTGAGTTTTCAAGTTACAGAGATGCAGGAAATATATAAACTGATTTAAAAATCACTCTAAATATATGAAATATATTTTTAATAAATTTATTTTTTTTATAATTTGAAATTACGTGTGACCAGGTGTAATTCATTAGTTAAATGTTAATTCAACATTTTTAAATATTCTTATTCCCTTACCAGGTTTCTGAATTTGGATTCTAAAATTATTTATAATTTTTTTTTATAGTGAGTGGGTGATCGCTTTTCTTATGTAATTTCTAAAGCATTCTTATATATTTACTTTTATTACAGTTTCATGTTTACCTCTGCTAGTTGGTCTATCATTTAATTCAAAGTATCCTACAATAGGTTAACACATGTTGAAATTAAAATATTTTTTAAATATTAAGTATTCATTTTGTTTTTGCAACTTTTTCTTATTGTATAATATTCTTTGTTTTAAAAGTTCAAAAAACATGAAAGTATTAATTTATAAATTTTAATCATATTTATTCAAAACTTGTTTAACAAATATATTTGACAAAGAGATAAACTGTACTTTTTCTTACTTTTTTAATAATGGAACAATGTTACACATCAGGAATGCAAACTCTAAACGTGTATTGACATCATAAAACAGTTGCTATCAAGTTCATTACATCTTACATATAAAAAAAAGAACCCCATCTCAACACACTAGAACAATATGAAATTTATAAACACACAAAAAACACAAAGTACAAACATATTAAACAAAAAACCCAATACAAATCACACATACTTTTGATACTATCTAAGACCTGCCTTTAAAATCATCACCGCTTAACCTAACAACTCCAAGCAGAAGACACTGATGAAGATCGCCACGTAGCAATTGAAAACGTTCTGCCTCAGTAAGTTTTTACAAATTTACAATTTAAAGTTCGGATAGTCATAAACTAATGTTAAAGTGAATAATTCAATACAAAATTTTGAACACAACATCAACAACGAAGATAAACTACAAGCAACCAGGCATATACAAACTAAACTGCGACAAATGTAAGAAATTCTACATTGGACAAACAGGTTGCAGCTTTAAGCACAGAGCCGAGGATCACAAACAGAACACCAACTCAACTTTTTACAATCTCATAAAAGAAACAGGCATTTACCATAACCTAGAAACCCAACACATCAACATGAAAGGACCACATCTCAACACACTAGAACGATATGAAATTTACAGACACAAAACACAAATTACAAACATATTAAACGAGCAAACATAATACAAATCACACATACTCTTTGATACTATCGAAAACCTGCCTTTAAAACCGTCACCGCTTGACCCGACATCTCCAAGCAGAAGACACTGATGAAGATCACCACATAGCGATCAAAAATGTTCTGTCTTAGTAAGTTTTAACAAAGTTACAAAATTTAAAAATCGGATAGTCATAAACTATTGTTTAAGTGATTAATAAGAATCGCCGAATGTTATGGACCACAAAATTCAAGAAAATTTTGAAGTTAGACATCCATTTCTTATTATTACTTTTTCGACCATCAGCTGCTTTACTATGATATCAATATCTTGCATAATCTTCTTACTCATCATCTGTCCTGTCTTCCATCTTGTTTTTAAATATTATTTTAAAACTAGTTTATTAGTTTTCTAGAGCATGGGTTCCCAAACTAGGGGCATGAAGGCAAGTCAGGGGATTAAATAACCAGTTGGAAAATAATAAGATACATTCTCATTTAGTTGAAATTTAAGTACACAATTTATTAAAATTTAAAACAAAACTTATACCTTAGATTTTTATTACATAAGTAATTTTATACGACCATGGTGCTTAAAAAATTTAAATGATATGTATGCATTCATGATAGATATATAAGTTTTCCTCGAATATATAATATAACCTCAAATAGGCATGCTAGTGAAGAAAATGTAAGTTCATTCATCTCACTATCAGATTTTCTCTTATCAGTTGAAATTTACCTTGCAAATTAAAACTTAAAAGATTATATCAGGTTTCTTGTGAAAGTATGTATAAATAAATAAATTGATTCTAATCTATATAATAAATGTTTCTTTTTCATATTGCCCATTTCATTTATTTATAGTGTAAAGGAATGGAGGTGAGGAGGCTTTCATTTGAAGAGGAGGGGTACCAAAAAGTTTGGGAACCCCTGTTCTAGAGAGAGGAGTAATTTTTATAAATGTCCCTTGACAAAATTCAGATTTACATTATCAGACTATAAAAACTGAGCTTTTTTGAAGAGAATGAAATATAAAAAAATGTCCAAACCTCCACATTGATTATTCTTAAAAAAGTAGTGTTGTCCATGACTCACAACATTGAAAAATTCACTGACCTAGTATGAAACATATTTGCTGAAAAATAACAGTAAGTAGTGGTTTTTTTACCAAATTATATCAATAAGAACATAAAAAAGTAGCATTGTACCTTGAAATATTGACTTTTTTATATTCCTGATATTTGGTAACATTTAATATATTTATAATTCTTATAGCTGTGAAATGATGAAATCCTTGTTTCAAGCAACAAGTAACATCAATTAAATCTTCTCTAAATTTGTTACTATTTACAAAAATGTCTTTTAAGGTTACAAATTTATACAGTTCTTTTTTATCCCTTCTGTATAAAAGAATGATTCCTTCTGGGAACCGGCTTTTGTTAATCTTTTCAGTAATTAACCACATTTACCAAGATCTAACAATGAAATCCTAAAAATGTTTCATTTCTCTTAATTTACAAAATAAAATTTTGTTCTCATATAAAAGTGAGTGATAGTTGAAATTAGTATCTGCAGGTAGCAGCCCATTATGGTACTTATACAAACTACATTTTTTGTTCAAAGACATGCTGCCACCTATATAACAAAAATTTAAAATCTGGTAACTAATATTTAAAGCTAAAGGTAGTACTTTGTATTGTATTTTATTATAACAAAAAATTAATTACTACCTTTAGCTTTAAACATTAATTATTAGTTTTTAAATTTACAGCAAACATATTCTAATTTTTTTTATTCAGGTCTCGGCCCCCAAAAACCTGCCCAGCCCTTGTACCTCCGTCTCACCCTACCGTGAGTGAAGGAAACGGGATTTATTGCCCATGGGCCAAGAATTGTATCGAGCCCCTCCTCGGTTAAAACAAAATACAGTATTTTAAATTAAAATTGATAATGTATTTTTTAAAGTGATGATTACATTTGATTTCTGGTTAATGAAAAGTAAAACAGATTTTTATAAATATAAAATGCACTTTATAAGTGTGGTCCAATTGGGACCTCTCAAACTATTTAATTAAACAATTTATTTTGCAAATGTGGCTTTAAAATTTTTGAGTAATCTTGATATTAAACGTTTTTATTTAAGATATTGAAACTGTTGACTGAGGTAGGACAAGGAACAACAACCTTTTAGTCCAACTACTTAGTTTGCATGATGTGTTCAATAATATATCATTCAAATTAATAACTTTTTTTTAATAGCCTTTTCATGGTAAAAAAAATTAAAGTTACAAGTCACTAATTTAATAATAAAAACATAACTTCTAAGGATTTTGTTATTAATTTTCAGGTATTTGTTTTGATTTCAGATCTGAAGAAGCCCACCCCTCAGTTAGAGTTAAGTTAGTTTTAAGCTACCACCCCTGTCTCTGATTTCCAGTAATGCAAAGTTGTAACGGAGTTCCCTGAAATGTAATGGAACAGATCTTCAAATCTGTTCGCAGTTATACAATATTTGTATATGTTATCGGTCTCTTTATCCCAACATCCCTCCTTTTTCTGTTCCATTACATTTTCCCTTATTTGTTTCAAATTGATTTAAATTTGTTTCCTGTCAATATTTTACATTAAAGTTAAATGCTGTATAAAACTTGCTTGTTGTAATTATCATGAATTCACTGATTAAACTATAATTTAATGATACCTAACCAAGTGAATACTTGAGAGCTTACGTGCTGATGCATTTTGAAACAATTGTTTCTTTTACGAAGCAAAGACTTTACTGGCGCTGTTCCCACTAGGTACAACAAAATGTAACAAAGATTCCAAATAACAACCTTACAAAACAGTCAACTAAAAACAATCTCTCAGAAAAAGCCACACACGATCAGTCATGGGGCTAAACTGAATCTAACGTTAGCAGTGGCGTGAAAGGTCCCACAGCTAAATCGTAAGTAACCACCCCCCACCGCCGATTGTACAAACTCTAACCTTTTCTTAAGTATTTCTGTCTACTCAGATCAACAACCTTGGAGGAAAACTAGAATTACAAAATTCTAGCCTCAAACATACGGTCTTATTTTAAAAATACTAAAATTGTTAGATTCAACCCAACAGAGGACCAATCTTGGGTGAAGCAGTGAAAGTCCACTTTGATTACATCGCTACATTACATATTTAAAGGCTATGTACTAATGCTATTACATTTCTATAATTAACTATGATAATAATTTATCGCAGGTTATATTTTTATACAGTCTGCCCGACATTGAGGAATAATAAAATATGCCTTTTACAACTTTAGAGATTTTAAAGGAAAGGATGATTGTTATTACCTGTTCCCACAGAATGCTTTGGAAACTTATGCACTTCCTGTCAGATAAATACATACAAGTTGTATGTGCATAAAAGTTGGTAGGTTCTTCTCAGTTCCATACAATTAAAACTAAGTCATATTGATTTACTAATTCAATTTCTTGAAGAGAATAGTGAATGTTTAGCAGCCTACATTTGTTTCCCGCAATAGATCAAAGCGTCCTGTTAGACTTTCATGCTTTGAAAATGGAATGGACTTTATTTAAACCTTAAATATGTTTCAAATGAAAAGGTCTAAATTTGTTGGTCTCTAAATCAACTTCTTTCTTTGAGACAATCACTGCGGGCCTTAGAGGAAAAAGGTACCTCATGACAGGACATTATTTTATGAACTTGTTCTAGTAATATGACACTAAGAACTTGTATATGACACTGTACAAATATTTTTTTACAGTGAAAAGGCATAAACAATCCAGCAATGTTCAACTTGGTGCTTAAGATTACATTGTTGTTTAGATATCAGACCTTAGCCTCAGGGTATTTTTATTTTGGTAATAGTTAGACCAATGTTGACTGAAAGCTGCCTTTTATAAACCATTCATAATTCCGTCCTTGTAAAACAACAATATAACAAGTTAACAAGGTTTTGTAAATGGTGTTCTGCTTCATATTTTCAAACAATTTGTTATGATTTATAACGATATTCAGTTTTGTTAGTTAATGATTTAATAAGTTATAAAACATTTACAAAAATATCAAAATTTGAATTAAAGATTTCAAATAATAGGTATGATAAAAAATCTAATGAGTGATAATTGTAATGAGACACCACAAAACTAGGAATTTTCAAGGTTTGAGGAAGACAATAAATAGCTCTATAAGTATTATTTGAGCTGGCTTGTGGGTTGAGGTGATATGTACTCGTAAATATTGTACACAAACTCACAATTATAAAACTTTACTACCATATGTGTTTCAATGACTTATCATCATCATCATCATCATCAGTGATACTACTACAGAAGCAAAACTCCAACTGAACTCTGTTTATAATTGTCAGTTGATGTACAGTTATTTATTTATTTAATAATTGCTTTGTTTGTCAAATAATAATTGGATCCATTGACAGACTACCTGCACATACTGTACCTAACATTTTCTTATACTATAGAAAACCAGATTCATTTCGCATACTTATTGTTCATGTAGTCCTTAATTATTGCAATCTACATTGTTGTACTGTGGTTTATGGAATCCCTACTTTTAATGAAGAAGTGATCTTGAAAATTGTAGAAATTCTGTAGAAAGAGCAGATATTGAAAACTTAAGGGTTTCATGAATTTGTCATCTATGGTGTGGACAAATTCTTCCTTAACCAAAAATGTACTCCTATTTCAGGAGTATAGAATATTGACATTCATGGTTGAACCTATCTCCTTACCAGCGTATCACATTTTGTATATACACCTCTCACATCTGTTAATGAATTTGTAGCTTAATAATCATTCCTTGCGTTGAGAAAACGAATTACAGATATAATTTCACATTTGAATAAAATAAAGTTAACATTACAAAGACACACCACAAGCTATAAACAACAAACAGTCCACTGGTAGAAGCACAAGCATAACTTACTTTCTCGATGTGCATCATAAAATTCACTAAATGTTTTAAACGTTTAGTTAAAAAATCATTTACTAAAAATTTTCATTGTTTTGTTTTACTAGAAAAGAGGTCTATAATAGAGAAAGGATCATCTTTAAACTCAACCAAGCAACATCAACTATCAACAATAACAAGAACTATCAACTCTTCAGCAACTTTGATTATAATTTTTCTTTACTGTATTTGGTTAGTTTATCTAAATAATTGCAATTTTTATAATCTTTTGGTAAGGAGAGCAGCTTCTACAATTTACAGTTTTTTTAAAACAAATGTTCAACTGTTAGTCTTGAAGATATATTTCTAAAAGGTCTTGATTTTTCTGATTGTGTGAAGTCGAATTTTTAAAATATCATAAAAAACATATAATAGGTGTAAAACATGATATATTACTATTAATTTTTTGTTACAAAATAGAGAATAATACAAATAAATTCAATAATATGGAGCTATGTACAAAGACAACGAAATCACATTGATTTACCTGAGGAGATATCTTAACAATAGTGAATGTCTTGTACATTTATTTCTTTCAATAGAGCAATGTGTCCTGTTTGGCATTTATTCTTTTAAAATGGGACAACCTTTGTTTAAACCTTAAAATATTTGTCTAGTGAATGAGTTTATATTTATTACTTGAATTTTGTAGTCCATAACGTTCTGTGAATCTTATTAATCACTTAAACAATAGTTTATGACTATCCGAACTTTAAATTTTGTAAATTTGTAAAAACTTACTGAGACAAAACATTTTCGATTGCTATGTGCTGATCTTCATCAGTGTCTTCTACTTGGAGATATTGGGTCAAGCGGTGACGGTTTTTAAGGTAGGTTTTCGATAGTATCAAAGAGTATGTGTAATTTGTATTGTGTTTGTTCGTTTAATATGTTTGTACTTTGTGTTGTAAAAACATTTGGGGAATTCCTGTTTGTCTTGTTTTCATTTTTATCATCTGCCACTTTCTATCCTTAGTAAGTGCACAAAAATGAATATTTTAAAGTCTGTAACAGCTCAATACACTTGTGTTTTCGTTTATAGTAATACTTTTCATATTTACAATTTGGTTTTAATTTTAAGAACTTTCATTAGCAGAGCATTTTTTAAAGTTTATTTATAGTTTTCATAAATCTAAATCTGTAACAGTTATTATCAGATGTAGTTGATTTTTAAATCTTATTTATAATATTTTACTTTTATTGACATTATTATCCAGTTATTTCTAAATATTAAATTTTCATCTTGGTTAGTTGATATTACTGTAGGATTGTACAAGTAAAATTAAGTTTTCTTGAAATTTTTTAAATTTTAACACATATTATTTCAAAGGCTGGTGTTGGTTTGTTATGAGCTCTGGAACATTTTAAATACAAAATTCATTCCTCTGTAAAGGCAATTTTTATTTTAATTTAATGTAAAATGGATACTGATTGTCAATTTTCATTTTTTAATTATGGGGGTTTTTCAGCATAATGGGGTTTCTATGCTGAAACAAGTATAATTGTTGTATGCCAAAGGGATGTTACTACATGTTGTGTAGTTGTCAGGACTGTTGTTTATTTATGTATTAGGGGGTTTATCGATTAGTAGGGACATTTTGATTTCAGAGGTTTACATAAAATGCATGTAACAGAAATCAGTAAAGAGTAAGCCAATGATTACATACATCACAATCTAGGATAAAATCTTACCTGACTCACATAATAATGTCTTATTAAATAATTCATGTTATACTTGCACAGGTTTGGTAAAAGAAGTAAATGATGGCTGTTTGCGAGTAAAATTCTTATTGAATGCTTGTTGTTTAATACACTTGCTTGACCAGCTTATCCCTATGTTTTTACGTTTTTCTCGCTTTTTTTTGTTAATGCCAGTTTGACCTCTCAAAATGTTTTTAGAGGGTGTTTTAAGTTTCTTTTATTTATACTACTACTACAACAGATCTATTAAATAAATTCTAGTTAATGTCCTACAAGAATAAAATTCTTTTTTATATTTTTTGAATCAATCTTCATCTGAACTATTAGATTTCACTAAAACACATGTAAATATGTTACAACTTGCCTATTAGCACTTACTTATATTAATTGATGGCGGCTGTTTCGAGAGATGTGTACCATTGTTACGGTCTGAGTTGACAATGGGACACATCTCCCGAAACGGCCGTCCTCAACAAATACAAGTAAGTGCTACTATAGGCAAGTTGTAACATATTTACATGTGTTTAAATATTTTTTTTTTATTGTGCACAGTATCTACATTTGTGTTTTAACAGACCTGAAGGTTTTTAATTACATCCATATTTTCAAATTTTGTATCCAATGTGTAATATAAATACAGTATCTACAATTTTATCTGTTTGAAATAAATATTCAAGATTTTGGATTTTCATTTTTGTTTTAGTTTATTTCAATGTTTGGCTTTATATTAATTTTCTCACATATTTTTACTTCAGTGTAATAATTAGTAAGTTAACTATATTTAGTTTTATAATACACTGTAAATATATAAAAAATATAATTTTCTAAACGTAAAAAAAATAGTTTGTTTTGCCTACACAGGGATATACCTGATAAACCTCTTGTGATTTTAATAGACACTAGGTCTATTTCTTATACATAACTGTGGTCATGTGCTGCCTTGGTCGTCCTTTATATCTCTACTCACAGGCTTGGGGGATTAAATTACACAGCTTCCCTATATTTTACAGGTGATAATGTAAAACTGGGTAATTGCGTTAATTAACATCAATTAACATGAAAAATCTACACAACACACAAAAATTAAAATCAATTTTTTGTTGTTGATCTGTAGAAAAGTAAGTAACAGAACAGAATAGTAAAGGGACTAGGTTACAATTTATCCAGAAATAAATTCAAGCACATATTTTAATACTTTATTTTAAGCATTTGACTTGAAAGTTTATAAAGTTGCTTGTTGTAATGATCTTGAATTCGCTGATTAAACTATATGAATTATTGCATAACTAAGTGAATCCTTGAATTTTGTAGTTCAATACATTCGGTGAATCTTAATTAATCACTTTAACAATAGTTTATGACTAGCCAAACTTTGAAATTTATAAATAGTAAGTTTACACAAATTTACAAAATTTATAAAGTTCGAATAGTCATAAACTATTGTTAAAGTGATTAGTTAAGTGAATACTATTAAACTTACTTGCTGACACATTTCGAAACCATAATAAAACAATTACAACAATTACCTATAGTAAATGTTTTTGTTTAATAAATAGTATCCCTTGAGGGAGTTTTTTAAAAGTTCTTTTGTTTGCTCCAATCCATTACATAGCGCCAATGTATATAGTTCCTGCATTTACTACTGAAGCATGGATCCTTAGTATGTCTCATGGCTAAAGCTTCAACACTTCATTGACTCTATCTTAGTGAGCTAAGTCACACATTTTTTTCTACATATGTAATGTTTTTATCAAAAATAGTGATAAGTAGCCACACATTAGGACCTTTCTACCTAAAGTAATAGGTGTCATACATACATTTATTTTAGTGTGCACAAAACAATGGCATATTAGATTTTGTTTAGGTTGAAAAGAAAATAATTAGTTTTGCAGACAAATATCTAATTAAATTATTCTTTTCTTGTGAAAAATAATATCAACTGCAAGTTTTAGAATACCATTTCCAAGTCTTTGCCTTGACAGTGATTTTTTTTAGTTTCTCCATCAGGGATTCTTGGTTGTCAGTAATATTTTTGTTACATTTGGCCTTCCTGAGCAATTCTGTTTGTGTACAGTATAGTAGGTATAGTATATGCCAAATTTTTATTTTATTTCCATGTGGGAGGAGAGTAAATGTATAAAATTACACATTTAAAATTTATAAACATTCTAAAAACTGTCTAATTTAAATTTTATAACATAATAAAATGGTTAAATTCTATCTGTTTTATTTGAAATTTAATCAGATGTATCCTGGTTCAAATAAATATAATAATGTAAAAATGTGCCACACCTGCTCCTGGCAAGTTTGAAACTTTTTATAGAGAATGACATAGCTTTACATTATTTCATTCATTTACCTAATTAAAAAACCGAAACTTATAAACAAACAACACATGAAACTTATCATATTTTATAGATAATCAATATAATTTGTGGCAGTATACCCCATAAAGAATATTTTATAATTCTATACAGAGTTTTGTCTTTTAATTCCACTCACCCCATATTTGATTATATAAAATAAATTTCAATAAAATCCGATGCATAAACAATTATAGTTTTGATTTTTATTAAAGTCTTCCTACTAGCTCGCACTCTCCTTATATATATATATATACGAATGAAAATTTTAAATCGTTAACAAAATACGTTTTTATCCATCCAATCAAGTTCAAATGCATATTTTTAACCTATAGTAGATGACAATTGATGTTAATACATTAATACAGTTTTTCAAATATTTATTCAATAATTAAATTACAAAAAATTTGGGGGTGTCTGGGCCTGTTTCAAACTAAGTATCTTCATGTTCAAAATCTAGCTTTTGGCACTGAGCCACCTTTCCCAAAGCTAGAAGTATATTTCTCAAAGAGGTACATGAATTTTTCTTTTGCCACCATCTGGTGGTTGTCGAAACCTCCATTGAACAACCTTAGATTGTTGCCATGGCTACCACACAATACCATAAATAATGCACAAGGATTAAAAATGAATGAAAAGAATAAAATAAACAAACAAAACTGGATTAATGGTATCGAACCTTGCTTCACAAACGAACATTGTGAAAGAAAAGCGAAAAGAAACTACAACACAATGCAAGCAACAAAAAAAAGAAAGTGTATAAATAGTAACAAACAAAGATGATATTTCAATAACATATATATAAACGAAAATGGAAATTTGTATGGAAATTCGCTTTCTATTTTGCCAGTTAATATTATTTTCTGACATATGTATATTCGTATTAATATTAATATAATTATAAAATTTAAAAAAAAATATAATTACATTTTTCTTTGTTGATATAAGTAGGAATTTACTTTAATTTTTTTTAAACATCAGTTGTTTTAATCATTTACTTAAAGTAACTAATTTTATTTTTATTTCGTTTTAGTGGATGCAATTTGTTTTTACCATATTGCTATTAAATAAGTGAAAAATTATGTAAATACTAGCAGACTACCTGACCTTCATAAGAGGTTGACGTATATTTTAATTTGTTTTTAGGTTGGATTTACCTTACTGAAAATAAATCCCAATAAATATATCAAACTATAAACTTAACGATTATTGTCTTGAAAAACCAAGAGAGGGAAAAGCCTCTGCTTGTAACATGACATTTGTAAAGTATAACTAACCTTGAAAGATGAATAACAACAAGCAATTAGTATCAGCTGCTTAAATTTGTTTAAAAGTGACTTTTACAGGTGATTACAAACACATTTATTATCAGTTGATTAAGCCAAGTATATAATGGAGTATAGGTAATTGAGTGTTAATAGAGTTTTCAAGGGCAGTGGAGCGGTGCCCTGATGGAATTTCTAAATAAAATTAGGCCCATGTGTTAACCAGGGACCCTAAGAGTGTCCATATAAAATTTCAGCTCAATAGATCCAGCAGTGTTTACGTGACTGAGTAACATAGACACACACAGACACCATTAGATTTTTATATAATAGTATAGATTAAACCCCAATAAGTATATCAAACTATAAACTTACCGATTATTGTCTTGAAAACCAAGAGAAGGGAGAACTTCTGCTTGTAACCTGACATTTGTGAAGTATAACTAACCGTGAAAGATGAATAACAACACACATTTTCTATCACATGTTTAAAAGTGTTTAAAAGTGACTTTTACAGGTGATTACAAACACATTTACTATCAGCTGATTAAGCCAAGTATACAATGGATTATAGATAATTGAGTGTTAATGGAGTTTCAAGGCCAGTGGAGCGGTGGCCTGAAGGAATTTCTAAATAAAATTAGGCCCATGTATTAACCAGGGACCCTGAGAATGTCCATATAAAATTTCAGCTTAATAGATCCAGTAGTTTTTACATAACTGAGTAACACACACACACACACACACACACACACACACACACACACACACACCATTAGATTTTTATATAATAGTATAGATTATTGGCACCACCTGTTTTATAATTTTTATCCAGTATTTTCTATGAGGTTATCAATATAGATAAAGTAAAATTCATTGGAGCTTAGCTAGTGAGAACTAATCAAAACAGTAACTCCAAATCTTACTACACATCAGTTTAATAAAACAAACACACTAGTTCATAATTACAATCAGACTACTATAGGTTCGGCGACAATGTCACCTTAAAGGCGACAGATTAAGGCGATATCGTTGCCGATACTAGTCTGATTGCATTTATGAACTAGTGTGCTGGTTTTATTAAACTGATGTGTAGTGAGATTTGGAGTTACTGTTTTAATTTTTACCGTTGTAGTTAAAATTTTTCAATATAAAATAAAGCATTAAGTGTTGTGTTTTGACAGCCTTACATAAAAATGAAGTAGCAATAGAAGAAATGAAGTACTAGCTGATAATTATTTATTAATAATTGTTTAAGTAACCGAAATGAATAACCTTCAAGAAAAAAACTTTATTGAGATTGTAACTTCTCCTTTCTGTTCTATTTTCAGTGTCCTGACATATTTTTGACTTTAAATCTATTTCCACTTTAACTGTTTTGATCTAACTTAAATCAAGAGTGAAGTTGTCAAAGATATTTCGGTAACAATGGGGAAGCCTCTCTATAAATTTAATTAATTTCAGTTTGTTTGTCTGGTTACGTGAAACTGGATTATATCACCCGATGTAGATTGTAAAGCCGTTCTGCTAGGCTACTCCTTGTTTCCATTTATGTAATAAAGCAGAAGCCATCAAACATCTGGGCTTTTGTAACTGTCGCCAATTAAGCATGTTTTTGTCATTAAAGAAAACAGAAAGATTCTTTCTAGTTGGTTTTACTGAACGCAAAATGAGCTCAAGTGATCGAACAAAACCACTCAATCACATTCATTCTATTGAGGATGTGAATATAAAGTCAAAATGGCATTTGATCTATAGTTTTAAGTTGAAAATTGGAAATAACTACAGTAGAGCTCGAAATTCCGAGTTCTGATTTTCCCACCTTCCGTTATATTCGAGCCATTTTCTATTTGAGCCTATTTTATCTATTGGAAAGAATATGAGTCGGGCGTCAAAGAAATGTTTATATAAATACGGTATTTTTCTTCCTCCCCATTGTGTTGTATCATTCAGTTCACTAGTGTTCTACAGATTGGTGTATTAACCAACTTCATCAGTTGTGTTTGAATGGTCGTATCAGTTATGTTTAGATGACAGAAGGTTAAAGGACCATAAATATTTTTCTTTATTTACGCTGTAAGTTTCGAGAGTCGACAAATATCCCTTAGAAAGCACAAATGTTTGGTCTTGTGCGTGTCATTTCAGAAAATAAACTCTATTGAAGCAAACAAATCAATCAAACAATGACAACACTCAGGATTAGCTAGATTGGCCTTTATTCCCGCTATTAATAAATTTGGATCGGGTTGTCACCTCATAATTCTAGATATGAAGGGTTTTACTGTATTAGGGTTCATTAGAACCCTATTTTAGGGTTATAAGTCCTATTTTTCCCAATGCACAAGAACTTCCGTGAAAACCGAGTTTTCGATAATCCGAAGGAATCTGGGTCCTATTCACCTCGAATTATCGAAACTCTACTATATTTATGTACTTTGTATTTACTTACCCGCAGAGTGTCAGTTTAAAAAAAAATCTTCAATCTTCGCAAAAAACAAACATATAACACTGATAATTAACTTCAATTCACAAAGAGCTTCTGTTCTGTTTCAATAGAATAAAATTGGCTCCAGTACTCCAACAGTTTGGTCATAGTTGTTCCTGACCTTTTCCTCAATATCCCACAGGAGAAGGACTAGCAAGCCAGTTTAAAGGGGTTAAATTCTTTCTTGGAATTTATAATCATATCCTAATGGTTTACCATATTCTTTTATGAACTGAGAGATATTAAGAGCCACCTGGCAGTTGCAGGTAACCAGTGCCTGGAAGAATAGGGGAAATTGTAGAGACAGTGGAGACAGCTATTTCCAAGACGTACTTAAAAATCCACTTAGTGTAGTTAGCACTCATGTGGAAAATTACTGCTTTCCCAGTCCCTAAACTTTTCCTGGTTCTCTCACTAACTACAATGCTAAGTGGATCTTCAAGTTTTCCTTGAAAATGGCTGTTATAACTGTCCCTACCTTTTCTCCCATGGAAGAAGAACTAATTTTAGATAGAACGGTGCCATTAACTTTACATGTTATCAGGCTTTTTTATTTTTTATAGTTTTTAATGCAACAAAATGGCATTTGTCATTGGTTCTTATCCTCCGCCTGAGAAGTACTAGCACCATCAGATAAGTGATGCTTGAAAACCTCTGGTGGCTTTCACCAACCAAAGTGGCTCTCCCTGTCTATTATTTCCTCTATTCTTCTTTCTGAGAAGAACTAGCTACATGGCCTATGTAGCTCTGGAGGTTCTCTTGGGAAATGACTCCTGTCTCAGTCTCGACACTTTCTCCATGGTGCCATAGAAGGAGAACTAGCTAAGGGCTATGTAGCTCTGGAGGTTCTCTTTGGAAATGACTCCTGTCTCAGTCTCGACACTTTCTCCATGGTGCCATAGAAGGAGGACTAGCTAAGGGCTATGTAGCTCTGGAGGTTCTCTTTGGAAATGACTCCTGTCTCAGTCTCGACACTTTCTCCATGGTGCCATAGAAGGAGAACTAGCTAAGGGCTATGTAGCTCTGGAGGTTCTCTTTGGAAATGACTCCTGTCTCAGTCTCGACACTTTCTCCATGGTGCCATAGAAGGAGAACTAGCTAAGGGCTATGTAGCTCTGGAGGTTCTCTTTGGAAATGACTCCTGTCTCAGTCTCGACACTTTCTCCATGGTGCCATAGAAGGAGAACTAGCTAAGGGCTATGTAGCTCTGGAGGTTCTCTTTGGAAATGACTCCTGTCTCAGTCTCGACACTTTCTCCATGGTGCCATAGAAGGAGAACTAGCTAAGGGCTATGTAGCTCTGGAGGTTCTCTTGAGAAATGACTCCTGTCTCAGTCTCGACACTTTCTCCATGGTGCCATAGAAGGAGAACTAGCTAAGGGCTATGTAGCTCTGGAGGTTCTCTTTGGAAATGACTCCTGTCTCAGTCTCGACACTTTCTCCATGGTGCCATAGAAGGAGAACTAGCTAAGGGCTATGTAGCTCTGGAGGTTCTCTTTGGAAATGACTCCTGTCTCAGTCTCGACACTTTCTCCATGGTGCCATAGAAGGAGAACTAGCTAAGGGCTATGTAGCTCTGGAGGTTCTCTTTGGAAATGACTCCTGTCTCAGTCTCGACACTTTCTCCATGGTGCCATAGAAGGAGAACTAGCTAAGGGCTATGTAGCTCTGGAGGTTCTCTTTGGAAATGACTCCTGTCTCAGTCTCGACACTTTCTCCATGGTGCCATAGAAGGAGAACTAGCTAAGGGCTATGTAGCTCTGGAGGTTCTCTTTGGAAATGACTCCTGTCTCAGTCTCGACACTTTCTCCATGGTGCCATAGAAGGAGAACTAGCTAAGGGCTATGTAGCTCTGGAGGTTCTCTTTGGAAATGACTCCTGTCTCAGTCTCGACACTTTCTCCATGGTGCCATAGAAGGAGAACTAGCTAAGGGCTATGTAGCTCTGGAGGTTCTCTTTGGAAATGACTCCTGTCTCAGTCTCGACACTTTCTCCATGGTGCCATAGAAGGAGAACTAGCTAAGGGCTATGTAGCTCTGGAGGTTCTCTTTGGAAATGACTCCTGTCTCAGTCTCGACACTTTCTCCATGGTGCCATAGAAGGAGAACTAGCTAAGGGCTATGTAGCTCTGGAGGTTCTCTTTGGAAATGACTCCTGTCTCAGTCTCGACACTTTCTCCATGGTGCCATAGAAGGAGAACTAGCTAAGGGCTATGTAGCTCTGGAGGTTCTCTTTGGAAATGACTCCTGTCTCAGTCTCGACACTTTCTCCATGGTGCCATAGAAGGAGGACTAGCTAAGGGCTATGTAGCTCTGGAGGTTCTCTTTGGAAATGACTCCTGTCTCAGTCTCGACACTTTCTCCATGGTGCCATAGAAGGAGAACTAGCTAAGGGCTATGTAGCTCTGGAGGTTCTCTTTGGAAATGACTCCTGTCTCAGTCTCGACACTTTCTCCATGGTGCCATAGAAGGAGAACTAGCTAAGGGCTATGTAGCTCTGGAGGTTCTCTTTGGAAATGACTCCTGTCTCAGTCTCGACACTTTCTCCATGGTGCCATAGAAGGAGAACTAGCTAAGGGCTATGTAGCTCTGGAGGTTCTCTTTGGAAATGACTCCTGTCTCAGTCTCGACACTTTCTCCATGGTGCCATAGAAGGAGGACTAGCTAAGGGCTATGTAGCTCTGGAGGTTCTCTTTGGAAATGACTCCTGTCTCAGTCTCGACACTTTCTCCATGGTGCCATAGAAGGAGAACTAGCTAAGGGCTATGTAGCTCTGGAGGTTCTCTTTGGAAATGACTCCTGTCTCAGTCTCGACACTTTCTCCATGGTGCCATAGAAGGAGAACTAGCTAAGGGCTATGTAGCTCTGGAGGTTCTCTTTGGAAATGACTCCTGTCTCAGTCTCGACACTTTCTCCATGGTGCCATAGAAGGAGAACTAGCTAAGGGCTATGTAGCTCTGGAGGTTCTCTTTGGAAATGACTCCTGTCTCAGTCTCGACACTTTCTCCATGGTGCCATAGAAGGAGGACTAGCTAAGGGCTATGTAGCTCTGGAGGTTCTCTTTGGAAATGACTCCTGTCTCAGTCTCGACACTTTCTCCATGGTGCCATAGAAGGAGGACTAGCTATAGATGACTAAGTGGTACTAAGATGCTCTGGAGGCAACTGTCGGTGTGTGTACTGGTATCCCCATTCACCCGTCTCAGAAAAACCAAGAGGTGCTTGGTGTTCTTCTTGGAATTGGCTTTCGCTGCTGTATTTATAGTTTCCCCAACAGTAATTTATATTATTTAGTAAATTATGATAAATATAAAAAAATTCACAAGTTATATGTGTTGCCGGTTGTACTATTTCTGTATTTTTAGAGATTTTTCTCCATAAACCTACATGGTTCCATTGATGTCTAACTAACTCTCCTCTTCAGTGATTGAGTCACGTATAGTACTTCTCTTGGAAAAAAGCCTTTTGATGTGTATTATTAGTTATGGTAGACCCGATGTGGCGCAGTAACCCCACTTGCCGAAAGATTTACAGTCGACTGCCCTTTAATACTTAGCGACAGATTGCTATAAATATTTCTTTTACCATAAGGGATTACGTTATAGTATAAAAATTATATTTTAGTATGTTGGTAACAAGATAACTAACAAACGTTATTTTGTAGATGTCTTTAAACCAAATTTTAGTGTATATAGTTCATATTAAATTTTTTTTTAATAATAAGTTTTCTTTATTATTGACATTGTTTAGTAAAAACAGGGTATAACTGCCTAACTCGGGTCATAAGGGTTCATGGAGGTAACTCCACTACTACTCTCAACCAAGGTCACCCATACTCGGAGGAAAGGGGGCTGTGTTTTAAAAAACAAAATCAAATAGGCGTCACTTGTAGAAAAGTGGATTTTTCGAGAAAGTCATTTTAAAAATTGGGAAATTATAGAACATGACTTAAGACTAAAATATTTATATTACAAAATAGTGTGTGGTTTTCCGTGAATATTTATATAGTATTATTTATTAATAAAAAATACTAGTAATGAAATTATTGTGTTTATTTTCTTTATAAATTAAGTACCATGGCCATGTATTTTATAAGTAGCAATACGTTAAACCAGGTTAAAATTTGAATTTGTAGCTGCTTAATTTTTTAGTATGCAATGCCTCAACCTCCAGCCCCCCTACAAACCTTCATATGGGAGCCTTCGCACTGAACCGCCTATTATCATACACGTTTGTTATTTTCACTGTTTAAACGGAGAGAGGCTAGAAATGCTCTTTAAAATTTTATACCTATTTAATTCATCTAGTAACTCTTTTTTCAAATCCAGATCATTTGAGAGCTAAAAGTATGGATTTGTAATTTACCTTTCAGGCGATGTGCTTTTTACCTTTAACCACAATTTTGTCGGTCAAACACAGTCGCTACTCAGATACTCGGTTATGTAACACATGCCAGGTGTCGAATCATATGATCAGCTGATTTATTGCACTCTTTGATGAAGCCTTGTAAAAGCACACATTGCGTATCGATGACTTGGAAATAACGTATTTAGATCGGAGAAGAGTTTCCGAGAAAAACTACATTATAATGTTTTCGATGTTATTTATATCGCTCCATTACTGATTCTATTATTGTTTGTGTCTAATCGAGAGAATTTATTTGTTTTTTTTTTTAAAGTCGTGGACAATAAATAATTATGGAGGTTTTTTAGGATTATGGAAGTTAATATATTGTTACGAGTGATTCGTCGCTACATTTGTTTAATATTTCAACGCTATTGTGCTTTACACACGAACGCAGTTGTAATGCTGGCTAGATATCACTGGCTACATATCAATAACACCAAAAGTTCATATGAATAAACTTAAGACAAAAAAAAATGTATATTCGTTAGCTTAAACAGCGCTGCTTGTCCTTTTCGGTGACCGGATAAAAATGAATATCATAAGTAATTATTTATATAACAAAGTGAAAACTAATAATTCACTATGTGGGCACGTTTCGAAAACGTCGTTTCATTGACGAAGCCTAACTTGCTTCTAAGCAAATAATTATTTATATAATTATAAATAATTTCAATTAATATAAGTACAATAACATAACCTACAACATTAAAACAGCTATTTTAGTTAATAACCTACAACATAAAATCAGCTGTGTTATGAAATCATATATTATCACTTATTTCAAGCCTAATTTGACGTAACAACTATATTGCATACCTTTTTCCTTTTGTGAGAAGTTTTTCTCCCAATTAAAACGAAAATTAATTAATTAATAATTTAATATTTGAAAACAACTGTATTAACATCAAGTGTTATCCACTACAAGTTTAAAAAAATGAAGCCTATCTGAACTTGAGTGAATGAATAAAAGGTATTTTATAAACGAGTGAAAATTTGTACAATATATATATATATATATATATATATATATATATATATATATATATATATATATATATATAGGGAGAGTGTGAAGTAATAGGAGTTTGGTTCTTACGCGTTATACGGTGGCCACTATTGTACATATGCCATTTAAATGTGGTAAAAATTGCACATTGTCCACCCCAAATGCAATGCCTATAAAATGAATCAAAAACACGCCCTGAAGCTATATAGGTAATTATTATTTTTGTTATTGCCCCGGAAGGTTAATTTTATATATTACCTATGTTTAAATATACCAATGAAGTATCCAGTCAGGATGGATTTGGTTGTAATTTTATACATTTATCAAAACAAATGTACACATGTAAAGCTAGAATAGAGATCACGTGACGCCACCTAGCAAAAAGTATTACTCCGCGAAAGTAATGGTCTAATTAGCCAATGTACAGGAAATTGATTGTATTAGGAAATTACAATCAAATCTATCCTAAGTGAAGACTTTATAGGCATATTTAAATATAGGTAGTACGGTGCGCTGTTGATAAGCGGTAGTCGTACTTCTTACTACTCTGCACGGAATGTTTTACCAAACTTTAATTTGATAAAAAATAACTTTTCGTTAAAAAAAAAAATGTTATGCATATGACCTTAGAACATGTTTTATGTATTCATTTTTTGAGCCTGGTGAGAAAATTCCTTCTACAATTGTGGCCTTCGTATAATACGTTAAGTACCTGGTTTGTAAATATGTAGCTATTAACATGTACAGAGAAAAATGAATAGTTAAATAAGGCAAGCCAGGAAGTGATGGTTACATTTTCTCAAACGATTTCCTGTGTTATAAGTCGAAGTTGACCAATATTACCGGATGTTCCCTTAGTTCAAACTTGCAAACGCACAACCAATCAGGTTACAGGACACTTGTTTACTTCAGTTGTTGCATGCGTGACAGGCGTGCGCAGAAGCACTCGATAGTTTGTGTTTCTTATCGGAAAGTTTTGCGAGTGTTAATTTTTTTGAAAGTGAAGTTAAAAGTTTTGAGGAATACTGTGTTTTGATAAAATGAGTGTTATTTCTTTCATACAACTGAAGCAGATTTCGTCAAGTAAGGTAAGTCGTTCTATTTGTTTATAACTAATTACTTTGTATTTGAACAACAGTGATGAAATTTGTAGGCCTAGTTGGCGTCATTAACTGCCACAGTGTTAACACTAATTTTCTTGTAACATCATCAAAGATATCTAATATCATTGAACTGTATTAAATGCAGTACAAATACTAGTATAGCTAGAGTTTGTTCTATACATTAAAGTTATGTTTAAACGGATAGTAGGCCTAATAAAAAGTAACAGAGAACGGAGTGCTTCTACAAACACGGGAATTCAGATGAAAAGTTTTGGCTCAAATTATTTGTTTATAAAGAGCAAATGAACATATGGCTAAGCTGAGGGTGTTTTAAACTAAATCTATTTAATAACTGTGTCTAAACAAATTGAAGTAACTGTGATGATAACATTTAATTAAATATATTTTTTTGCATAACTCTTAAACCACACTTATTTGAAACCTAAGTTATCTAATAGTTGTACAAAATTGTTATTATTACTTATTTGTCAAGTTAATATGCAGAAAAACTTTATAATTTTTCTCTGAAACACGGTACACTGTTTTTATTTAATACTAAAATTACTTCATTTGATGCAATGGAAATCAAATATTGGTAGTTGTTTACAAGCGCGTCCACCTACGATATTTTGGAAAATTGTTCAAAACCACCAAAAAGGACGATATCCACTAGAAATTTTTTTTCTTTGAGGAAAGTTACTTTTTTTAAAATTTAAAGTAGGGTAAAAAATTCTCATCGGGGGAATAAGCTGTGATACAATCAGCTGTGAATGAGCGCGTAGTGATACAAACGTTTAGTAAGTAAAATTGTTATTATTACTTATTTATCAAGTTAATATGCAGAAAATAAATTTTAATAATTTTTCTTTGTTTTTATTTAATACTAAAATTACTTCATTTGATGCAATTAAAATAAAATATTTCATAAAACTAAGCCTAATATAATCTTTAGAACATTTTCTTGAGTAATATAAAGGGAAATAAACTAAAAAATACTAAAAGTAACAGTAAAAGTATGAAACTGAGGTTATGCAAATCTTTAAACAGGTTAAACAAAACTAATATGGCTGGCTGTTGACATGTCTTTCGCCTAGTGGCAGTTTTGTAAACTAGAACAATTTTGCTATAATCTTACAATGGATTTTTGTAGATAGATTTGGTGTTTTTTTCTAAAACAACAAATTAAACATAATGTAGAATATTACAATAAAAATATTGAAAAGAACCCCAATACCACAAAAATAATCAAAAATAACAAATAAAACTAGATCTCATCATTCTAGTTTGTAACTTCTTGTGTGCTAGATTGTGTTTTGTAACAAGACCCTCTGATGATGATGACATGGTCATCGAAATGTACATAAGGGTTTAATCTTAAGTAACTTGTTTTATTTGTTATTTTTGATTATTTTTGTGGTATTGGGGTTCTTTTCAATATTTTTATTGTAATATATTGTACCACTGTGCTCTTGATATTGCGTATAATGTAGAATGTTTGAACTACATTTGTTTGTTAGTGCTTTTATCACCCAATAAAAACAAAAACATCCTATCAAACTTTGCAGAACATTTCATATCTACAAACCATAACTACACAAACATAACATCTAACCTACAAATTCTTCAGAAACAAAACAAAAATAACCAACGATACACAATCGAACAATATGAGATATACAAACAAGGACAGCTCCAGGACAGATTTTCGGGGGTGAGGGCATGGCAGAAAAACATGGGGTGGTTTGGGGCGGAAAATTTTCAAAAATAAAAGCCTGGTAGTGAAATTTTAAGCTACACCTTATAAGGCATACTTAATAATCACAGGAAATGTGGCGGTTTTCCCTTCAAAACATGCATTATACTTGAATTAACATAGATACTAAAATTATTATTTTGTACGTAATACAAAATATTGTTCAACTTTCATGGTTCCATCAAACGACTTGGCCTGACGAGGACGACGCGGAGTTAGTGTAGCCGAGCCTAGTGCGCGACTTGTAACATGCCAGTGTTTATGCTGGGTGAAACTACCAATGTTATCAGATGAATTTCTACACCTAACATTACATAAATGTAAAAACAATATACATTGCTTTAAAATAAAAAATACATGTTTATAAGTAAACTGGGATAAATTTGAATGTGTTCCGAATACAAAAAATATATTTCTAAAAAACAATAGTACCCTAATTCTCGGGGGGGGGGCAATTGCCCTTAATGACCCTCCCCTGGAGCCGCCCTTGTATACAAACATTTCAAACTAGACCCTACTCACGTCTACTCAACACCCCATTATATTATAACTCATATACAGATTTCGATATCATAACTCTTAATACTCACAAAAATACACCCACACCCCAACCCTAATAGTCCACCCCCCAGCCTACAAAAACTTTGGTTAGTAAAGGTCTGACAATGGGACACATATTCCGTAACGGCGGTCATCAACAATCTTACAGTAAGTGCTACTATAGGAAAGTGTAACAATGTACAAGTGTTTTTAGTTGAAAACTTGTGGCTCACGTGAAGATAGAATCAATTAATATGTTTTTTAAACTAAACCCTTAACTCTCGAAAATAGTTTATATTTATAAAAGAAGTACTGACTGATTCATAACCACAGTATAAACTATAACGGGTACATACTTAAAATTATTTTGAGGGAGCCCTGGTTTGGTAATATGAGGGTTTATAAAGGGCGAATTTGCAAAATTATAAGTTTTTTTAATCTCTTGAATTTTGTAGTCCATACATTCGGCGAATCTTAATTAATCACTTTAACATTAGTTTATGATTATCCGAGGTTTAAATTTTTTTAATTTGTAAAAACGTACTGGGACAGAACGTTTTTGATCGCTAGTGGCAATCTTCATCAGTGGTTTTACTGATAAATAGTGTCCGTATAAATTCCATCAGGTTACGCTATGAGTCGCCTCAAAATGAGTTAAATGGAAACAAATGGTTTCATATATCAGCTGATTTTGTATTATAGGTTATGTTGTCAAACAACTATTATAACACGTAGGTTATGTAATATTGTTGAACATTGTTAAGGAAAAGGTTATTATTAAATTGTTTTGATCAGTTAATAAATATATTAATTTATTTAAATTTTCCATAGACAAACTACATTTAGCTGAATAAATGAAGGGCGAAACACCGTTGGTGGGTGTGTATGGGGAGAGCTAAAGGCACAGTCTAATTCTGGGGTGACTCGAAAAATGCGTATAGCAAAATAAGCGTAAATGAAGACTCATTTAGCAATAAGCGTAAATGAGGATAGCAATTGACAAGAGTAGGTGGTAGCGTAAAAGTCATCCAGTTGTCCAGTTGTCATCCAGGGTCATCTATCCCTTAACCATTTGCTAATAATTTTCAAGGTTTTGGATTTTCCCTGTCAAAATGGGTCAAAAATAGGTTTTCTACTTGGCCATTGGTCACCTTGCATTAATTGTCGTGCTGACAAATTCGATTTAATCTACACTTCAGTGTATTTAGTGACTATACAGGCCACTTTTACTATTCGAAAGCATAGAGAAAACGCAAAGGGGAAAGTGTGATGGAAATAAGGTATAATAGATAAAGTTTGAAAGTATCTCCAGCCCCGAGAAAGTAATTGTGTAGCTCAATGGTTTTAAAAGATCCTTGTTATCCTAAACGTTGTACGCATTTTTCGCCTGTCACAATGTTCTGACGTCATAGCTACCGTCACCATCTGTCATAACTTGATCCCGTACGCATCTTTCGCATGATTCCTGGTGTACGCATCTTTCTTGTATTCATACGTGGACTTAATGTATTATTTCTTGGTATGATCCCGGTTAGTGTGACGGCGCGTGTACTTAGATTGTACCTTTGTGGTGGTTAGGTGCTGTTAGGCTAGTACAAAACAAGGCGTACAGAACTCCTTAAAGTGGCCAACACACCTCCAGTCTAACGTAACACTTAATGCCAACATAAATAGTATATTACCGTATGCCCCAAAATAAACAGTACTGCAACTGAATCAGCTGTAGTAGAATTACCGTTATAGGGACATGTTTGGTCGTTTTATAGGAAACTTCAGGAGACTTTGTTGTGCCCGAAACGTACTTTTTCGGTCGCAATGGTTCTAGAAAGATGGCGCAACCAGCCACACTGGCTTGGACAACATTGCTTTCCTTCAAGAAACGTTTGGTAACCGCCTCGTCTCCCTTACCCAGCCCACTCCCCCGATATTATACCACTTGACGCCTACTTCTGGGGGATGATGAGTCCCGTGATGACTCACGAACCCCCATCGTCTAACTCCAGAGATAACTCCGTGTATAACGAGCATGAAACAACCCCTCTTCACCGAAATGATGCAAAACCTTTAAGGTCGGTACGAGTGTTGCCTCAAATTGAACGGAGGTCATATAGACATGTTTATACCCGAGTCTAACCGATTTAGCTTCTTTTTACGTATGTGTGTTTGTAAAACTATTTAAATAAAATAAAATCTTACAAATGTTTATTTTAGCGCACAGCTAACGGTTGTTTAAAAGGAACTTCAGGTAGCCTATTTTCCTCAACCCAAGACGATGACCTTCGATTCTTAACATAAACTGAGGTTTACAAAGAAAAGGTTTTAAAACTACTTTGCGATCCCTTAATAGTTATCCAAATCTCTCCTAGCAGAAAGAGACCGATTTATATTCTTTTAGTTTCGAAGTCGATGCCACGATTCGCCTGCAGAATTTGAATTTGCATACAAACCCCCTAAAAAGACCAAACTCGTTGCAAATTGTTTAATATATTGTTTACTACGTTTTAAAACAAGGGCTCCAATGTTTTTAAATATTATAGAATTTGTTCGATTGTTTTTCGAAATTTTTCTATATCGCGCCTCCTATCTAGGTCGGCGCTTGCAAGTTTAATGTATCTGATTTCATACGAGAGGTGCCGACCTGGTTTTCTTATCCATTTTCTTAATGCTTACACTTGACTTTAGTAATTTCGTTAAAATATAGGTTAACTATAGAGATTGGAGTGCCGAATAAGTGACCTACCCCATTGCAATGTAAATACATTATATTATTGCAATATTACACTTTGCTTATAAACGGTCGTTTCAATTGTTGTATACAATTAAGTTTTACAAATTATGTTTTTTGAACAAATTTGTTTAAATTTGTGAAATTTAATATTTTAAAAGGTCTTCCATGTTGATCGGATTTGTAGTGGGTCAACCATGTCAGTCGGGCATTCATCTTGTTAAATATAATAACCAAGTAAAATTTAAAAAATATTTTAAAGCTAATTCCTACTTAAATAAAAAAAATTTATGTTATTTATGCGGTGAAATAGAAAACGAAATTATAATTATAATTAATTAATTAAATTTAAATTATGAACTAATCTTTGAAAATACTGTCTTCCACTGCAAGTTTAAAACATGTATTTGAACTTGAGTGGATGAATAAAAAGTATTTTATTGAGGATTGAAATTTTGAACAAGATACAAGGAGAGTGTGAACTAATAGAAGCAATTGAGAAAAAATACGAAAGGATTATAGGAATATTATTTTTCTGAGGGTTATTTTGATCTGTGTTTGTGTGTGTGTGTGTGTGTGTGTGTGTATGTGTGTCTGATATATATATATATATATATATATATATATATATAGAGAGAGAGAGAGAGAGAGAGTGAGAGAGAGGGAGAAAGAAAGTGTGTGAGTGTGTGTGTGCGCGCGTTTGTAAGCGTGTGTGTGTGTGTGTGTGTGTGTGAGAGAGAGAGAGAGAGTGAGTGTGAGAGGGAGTACGTGAGAGAGAGAGAGTGAGTGTGAGAGGGAGTACGTGAGAGAGAGAGAGTGTGTAGGTGTGTGTATGAGAGAGAAAGAGAGGGAGTGTGTGTGTATGTGTGTGAGAGAGAGAGTGTATGAGAGAGAGAGAGTGTGTGTGTGTATGTAGGTGTGTGTTTGTGTGTGAGAGAGAGAGAGAATGAAAGAGAGAGTGTGTGTGTGAGAGAGAGGGAAGGAGGGAGTGTGTGTGTGTGTGAGGGAGAGAGAGGGAGGGAGTGTGTGTGTGTGTGTGTGAGAGAGAGAGAGAATGTTGTGTATATGTGTGAGACAGAGAGAGAGTGTGTGTGTGTGTGTGAGAGAGAGAGAGATAGAGACGGAGAGAGAGAGTGTCAATGTGAGAGAGAAAGGAAGAAAGATTGTGAGATTGAGTGTGTGAGAGAGAGAGTGTATGAGAGAGAGAGAGAGAGAGAGAGAGTGTGTGTGTGTGTGTGTTAAATCAACAGAATAGTAAGCCTACTTATTACCTATAAGTGCAGTGTTGATAGGTAGCTAGAAAGGATCATCCATAAGGTTTTTGCAAAAACATACTAACATTCAAGTCCATTTAGTTATGTAAATAGAGAATAATAGCAAATAAAAATTTATCATTAGACCTTTAATGAGAAAACAAAATGCCAACTCTTAGATTGTGTAGTGTCTATTAGAGTTGTCTTTAAGCCTACTTTGTCTTAAGAGCCTCCACGTGGCTTTACTACTTGCCGTCGCTGTAGCCACATGTCAGACATCAACCAACCTGTGGTGTGAGATTAAGCCGTTGACAGAAGCTTTAACGGTCAGCAGCGTGTTTTATAAGCAATAATGCTGTCTTCCGCAAAGTCGCTGCTTTACGACTTCGCTATTCGGCCGTTAATTAATACCCTGTTCATTGTAGAGTCGGCGCGAAGAGGAATTACATCCGCACATTGGAAATGCGTTGTTTCAAGGTTTTGTCGGCGATAAAATAGATTTTGGGAGTCACGGAGAAGGCTTATCTCCTTAAGGGGCTTAATGCAGAGCCTTGGAGTGTTGTAGAGGTTGTATAAATAGCTCTTTTGATAGTCGTATTTTCTTCTCATCAATTGCGGCTCAATTTTATTGCCTTTAAAAAGTTTTGATTTAGTTATAATTTTAAATTAAAAACAAGTCATATAACCAAAACCTTTTACAGTCAATTCTTATTAAATATTTTATTCAGTTACTTATTTTAAATAATTACAAGTAATATAAATAAACTAACAACCTATGCGTTAAAACAGCAGTTCTACTAGATAACCTATAACATAAAATCAGTTGTATCATGAAATCAATGTTATGACTTATTTTAAGCCAAATGGGACGAAATAACTACTTTGCATACCTTGCCCCTTTTGTGAAAAGTCTTTCTTAATTCTTAAAATTTAAGGAATGTATTACAGTTTGAAAAAAAAACTGTTTTAACGTCAAGTGTCTTTTACAAGTTTAAAAAAATGTATTTGAATTTGATTGGATGATTAAAAGGTATTTTATTAACGATTGAAAACTTGAACAAGACATATATAAGGAGAGTGTGAACTAGTAGAAGAAATTCCATCATTACCTCTCCCTCATGAATGTAAAACAATGCATTACATTATTAGTATCTCGTCAAAACTTTATTCCGCCACTTTCAGTTTTCAACAGTTATTGTCTCAAGGAGAACATTATTCTACGGTCGTTTCCAACGATTATGCAAAAATGATGCCTAAAGATTATAACGAAACGCGAACGTTTAAATCGGCAGCGATCGCTATTTGCAATTGTAATCCCTTGCTGACGTCACAAACACGTGCTTCGGATAGATGCCCCATTCGCGCCAATCCCTGTCTCTGTAAGGTGCTGAATTTATTTAGAAACTTTCGCCCCGTTTAAGCGTTATGAATATTTTTACCGAGGGAGTCCGATCGGAAATTCACTTTAAGTATAGGAATGCAAGATTGCTGAATTTTATGAAAACAGACTTTATTGGAGGTACTTAGAGTGAATTTAACTGTTACAAAATATTTGCCAGACGTATATTAGTTTCAAATTATAAAATTGTATACATTTATTGAAATAATTGATTAAGAAATATTTCAAAGAAATTTCGTTCCAAAGAGAAAATTGCGTACTATTGACTGAAAGGTGAACGAAATAATTTTGGTATTGAAGTTTTTGTATAAAACGTAGTTTAATGTTTTTTATTTGTTCATACTCTTCCTATATATATATATATATATATATATATATATATATATATATATATATATATATATATATTCTTGAATTTTATAGTCCATTACGTTCGGTGAATCTTATTAATCACTTGAACAATAGTTTATGACTATCAGAACTTTGAATTTAGTAAATTTGTTAAAACTTACTGAGACAGAACGTTTTCGATCGCTGTCACTGATGAAGATCGGCACATAGCGATCGGAAACATTCTGTCTCAGTAAGTTTTAACAAATTTACTAAATTCAAAGTTCGGATAGTCATAAACTATTGTTTAAATGATTAATATATATCTTGTTAAAATTTTCAATCGTTAATACAATCAATTTTATCCATCCACCCAAGTTCAGATACATTTTATAAAACTTGTAGTGGATGACACTTGATGTAAATATAATTTTTTCAAATATTAATTCAATAATTAAATGTAATTAATTTAATTTAGTTATATACGGCAAAAAGCTCTTCACAAAAGAGGCAAGGTATGTAATATAGTTATTTTTTCTTATTAGGCTTAAAATAAGCGGTAACATATGATTTAATAAAACAGCTGATTTTATGTTATAGGTTATGTGGCAGAACAGCTGTTCCAACACATAATTTATGTTACTTTATTTATAATAATTGTAATTATTAATAAAAAGTAACTAAATTATGCGCGCGCACAAAACTATCCCAGTTTGAAACTAATGGATTTTCTATGGTTTATTATTGTTTAAATATATGAAAGTAACAAAAATTAATATTTTCTTGAATTTTGTAGTCCATTGCGTTCGGTGAATCTTAATTAATCGCTTTAACAAAAGTTTATGACTATCAGAACTTTAAATTTTGTAGTTGATTCGAACTTTGTTTTTGTACTGTCCGAACAAAATTTAAAGTCCGGGTAGTCATAAACTTTTGTTAAAGTGATTAATTAATGTTTTTTTTAAATAGTGAAGGATGCTCACATACGCTCGCTCACACATGCACACGAGCGCACGAAACACAAATTCCTAAAAGAACAAGTAGAGTTCCTAACATTATTAAAATTATCTCACAACACTGGATCTTTTTAAACGCAAGCATTTGATTTGGTGTCAGTTCTACGCAGCGACATAAGAGACACAGTTGTACGTATTCCGTATTGCGTTTAATGCTTAGTGTCAACGCCCTTTGCCTTTTGGTACCTGCTCGATCCACTCGCACAGTCTTATCGGTGACTACAGTTTCCTTACAATAGAATTAACTATTATAGAGTTCGTCTGCTAATTTCGTAAATAGAATATAAAAATCCAATCAGCGGGCTATAGTTGGGTAAATAGTTTTAAAACTTTTCCTTAGACTTACTATTGTCTTTAATTTTGATACAAACTTTAAAAAAACTATTGCCAGCGATCGCAGTGTGAATAGACAATGTGAGACGGAAATGTCGACGCCATAATAACTCTTAAACTCAAACGTCTGCGTGATATAGTGACGTCATCCGAAGAGAGACTATAAAGTAGCAGAGGGGACAAACATGTAGAACAACAGGCTGGAGGAATAAATTACGAAATTGCTAAGCTAATGTATATTTGTGTGTGTATATATATATATATAATGAAATATGTATTCTTGTATATTAATGAAAAACAACAGAAGATACAAATACAAGAATAACTTATTGAATATTACAATTCAAAGCTTTTCGTTGGCAAACAGTATCAACATCATCAGGAATATGTTGATAGGATTATTTCCGATAATGTTGATACTGTTTGCCAACGAAAAGCTTTGAATTGTGCAATTCAATAAATTATTGTTGTATTTGTATTTTCTCTTATTTTTTTCATATATATATATATATATAAACAGAGTGTTTCAGGAGGAATCTTCCATATTGCACAAGCTTATTCCTCTCAGCAAAATAATAAAAAGGTTCATACAAACATGGGTCCGGAAATGTTTCGTTGTCGAGTTATACAGTGTCAAAGATCTAACCTGAAATTCAGCTCCCTCAGTGAAATTAACCCACAACAAAATTTTTAGGGCATTCAATGAGTTTGTTAATTAGATATGTTTTATGTAAAATGAGCTGAAAAATCGTATAAAATCTGTCCTAGAACTCTATCTCCAATAGTTTAAGAGAAAATTGAAATAGAGCAAAAAAGGTTATGGTCGAAAATTCACTTTTTTGCTTTTGGAATACAATAACTCCATTAAATTGCTTATAAACAAAGAAAAATGTTTAAATAATTAGTAGAGAATTTTATTTTCAAAAAAAAAATAGTGCAAATAAACTTAATAAAAACACAACAGTTTTCTTTTAAATTTAACTTTAATAAGGAACAGACAAAACTAAACATTTTGAAAATCACTCATTGCTAACGAAGTAGCCTGATGATAAAAAGCAGTCCAATATCTCTCAAAATCATTTGATTACAAATCCAAAATTAATTAAAAAATCTACAGTATTACTTATAAAATGACTTCATCAACTTACATTGATAACAGTATTACAAGAACTGCTCAAATTGTTTACCTCCAATGTCAATACACATTTCAGCCCGACGATATAAAGAAACCATTGGCTCTCCAACGTTATTGAACTGGTTTTTTAATTCTCGGCAGCAATCATGATTTTGTGAAACGTTCATGTTCATTATTCGATTTTTGATCATGCGCTAATGTCTTAATATGTCTCGGTACAAAGAAATCTAAGGGGTTCAATTCGGGGGATCTCGCTGGCCACAATGTTGGGCCTCCTCGACCAACCCACCTGTTTGGGAATGTTCCATTAAGATACTGAGTTACACAGCGATAAAAATGAGCTGCGCCCCGTCATGTTGGAAATAGATAAGTCTTCGTGTTATCAGTGGGGCATCCTTTAAAAGCTCAGATAGTTCATTTTGAAGAAAACTTAGATAGGTCTCACCAGACTGTCGACGATTAAAGACATATGGTCCGACCAGAATATTTCTTTGTACACCACACCAGACATTTATCCAGAACCGACGTTGTTAGTTAGATTCTGAGGTAGCGTGAGGATTGGCATCATTGTAATATATGTTTGTTTCTTGTGTTGTTATTCCATTAAATATTGCTTCGTCTGTGAAAGGTACTTTCCTGTGTAATGCATTATTATCCAATGTTGCACGTGGTGAAGATGGTGCGGATGTAAACAGTGACGACGTAATGTTCTCCATGTGGAATGAAATGTGTACACGCGCAGATAATCTTCGTCTGCCTGGTGAAGGACTTCGCAGTACCATAGGCAATATCTGTTCATGACTGTTACTTTTCCGTTCCGAATTTAATACAAACGACCAGGTTTCTCTGTTTTCTATGCGTATTAATAAATACCTGACTGAGTTAATTTCCCAGAGGGAGCTGAATTTCAGGTGAAACATTTAACCCTGCATAACTCGCCAATGAAGAATTTTCGCCCCCATGTTTATATGTTCTTTTTTCATTATTTTAGTGAAAGGAATAAGCTTGTACGCTATGGCAGATTCTTCCTGAAATACTCTGTATATGCTGATAAGTATTCCTTCACGGATGGAAAAATATACGTTATTGACTGTAAAATGGTATTCCGGATATTAACTATTTATCTTATATATATGATGAATAGTTATTATCTGCGTACATCCGTTCATTCTGCAGTGCATAAAATCGCAGTTCCGACAACAGTTGAAGAGCGAGTGAAGAGCGCAGATAACTCGGCTCCTATATATAGAGGAATGAAGCCACGCACATTGACGTCAATTAACATATTGACGTCAATCGACACACACACCTGATCCAAACAATTACATTCCTTTGCCTTTGTTCACCTTTCTGCCGATAAAATCTATCGATGACACATTTCCACACTGCGGGCAAATTCAAAGTATCATCGCGTTTGTTAAGACTCTCTCGCTTCTCTATTTCGATAGCCTCACGAATAACTCTAGTCCTGTAGTTTTCCACCTGAGCAATCTGTCGGCAAGATTGGAAATCAATGGTATGCCCTGTATCGCAGTGGTGCCTGTACAGAGCCGACGTTTTCTGCTTGTTTTTAAGACCCAGTTTGTGCTCCTCAAGCCTAGCTGAGATACGTCTGTTCGTTTGGCCAATGTACGATTTCTTACAAGCTCCACAAGAAACGCCATGATTTTCCAAGATCTTATCTTTGGCGTTACCAAGAACCTTGTCGATGGTGATGTTAGGTTTGTAGATAGAACATATACTATGTCTGCTAAAGAGTCTGCCAATCCTATCAGTGGTCCCTCTAATAAAAGGCAGGAAAACAGTACCAGTTTTCTCAGTCTCTTTCACGTCCACGTCCACTGGAAGGCACTTTGGCGGTGTAACGCTTTATCAGTGGGATATTCCTCATAACTATTGCATCTAAGCATCTCTCTCATAGTAATAAGTTCATGGTCCCTCGAATGGATGTCCGTTAATTTGTGAGACCGAGAGAAGAGAGGTTTTCCATCCGTGAAGGAATACGTATCAGCATATATATATATATATATATATATATATATATATATATACCGTATGCCCCAAAATTAACAGCAATGGAACTAAATCAGCTGTAGTTGCCTTCTTGATCAGCTGTGCCGACATTTGATTGTTCAGGTTGACGTAATTCATTTGAGGTTAGCTTTTACTAACACGATGCTGGCTACTGCAGTAAAAACTATGTAAATACGAGTAAACAAAATGTAAACTGTTTCAGTACTGTTTATTTTGGCGCATACGGTGTGTATATAATGTATTTATATTAAACTGATGTAAACCTATAATGACTTGGATCAACTGTTCTGTAATTTTTAATTATAAATTAATAAAACCTATTACACTACAAAAACGTTTTATTTATTTCCTCATGTACATTTCGATTCATCTCAAGAAATTGGACAAGAAGATTTAGACGTGTAATAATTTCCTCTGAAGATGATGGCTTTGCAACCGAAATGTACATGAGGAATTAAATAAAACGTTTTTGTGCTATAAGTGGTTTTATGTATTTCTGAAGTAAACCTCACTGAACCTAACCTAACAATCGTACGCACTGGGTTTATTACATATGTGATTAGTAGAAGTGGGAAAGTATATTTAGTGTTGTTACATTGAGTTAAAAATATTTATAAAGTTTTAAATAATAAAAATAAATAAGATAAATATTTAAATAAAGAGAGGTATTGTGGTAAAATAAATGTAGTTAAATGCTGCAGTTGGAGTTTAGGCGAGCGCCAGTAGAAATATTTACTTTTAGCCGAGACTAGCCACGACGGGGGTCCTGTAATAAACCCGAATGTTTGTACGCTCTAATTTATTAGTAATAAAGTTTAATTACAAATTGCTGTACATATACATTCAAAGACCAAACGTTGTCTTACAATGAATATACCTTTTTCGGTATATATGTTAAAGGCATTATCTTTCTTACTTTACTTGCATCATCACAAAGAAGCTAACCAAACCTCACCTGATTTATTAGTGCGGTTCATAAACAATGCACACATGAAGATAGAGATATTTCAAACATGCCCGGGCAATACATGTCAACATAGACTTTTCCTTTTTGCAATTCCTTCCTATATATATATATATATATATATATATATATATATATATATATATATATATATATATATATATATATATATATACAGTCGGCGCCGCTTATTGTGATCATGTTTGTCAGAAGCATATTTGATAACAATAACCGAATGATAACAATAACCGAACGCTTAATCACGATGTTGTCTACAGCCGTACTGCATTGAACTCACTTTATTTTTGCCACAACTGTTTGTTCTGAACGATATGTAAGCCTATCATTACATCAAGTAATTCTAATTCTGTAACACGATAATTAAACTGTACTTACCAAATTGTGATGCTATTCCGGACAGTTTTATGTACAGTAGTAGAATTTCTGTAATTTAGTTTTCTACTTGTTAAAATTAGTGGGCATATTTCATGTCAGTTTATTTTATTCCACTGTAGATTTTTTTTAAACACTGAATCTAGCATAATTGAAAAAAATACAGTATATAGAACTACGTAAAACACTTGATCAAAACATTTTAACATATAAAACTTCATTATAAAACAATTCAATCTTATTTACACTTCAAATTTACATTTACTATTTCTCGAAGAATTCCTCTATATGTGACTGTCTGTAGTCTTCTCGTAAAATATTGTTTATAAATTGTTATATTCATAATGTTTGTTGAAATTTTCTGCTTTTTGTTGAACAAACTGCCTTAGAAATCTTTGGCCATTCGTATTGTAACCAGTCCTCAGCTCCAACAAAATCAGCATTTCTTTTTTCACCACTTGTTTTCTTCTAAACAATGTTTTCCCTTTTCTTCCATCTATTGAACCATCCATCTGTGGCTTTAAAATTCTGTTTTCCTATTTTTTGGCAAGATCCCCAGCTTTTAGACTCATAGTGGGCCCTCAACTAGAGCATCTTTTTCGCGAACATTTTTAAACCACAATTTCAAAGCTGATTCCACTTGCGGATCCTTCCCAGAACGATGTCTTTTGTTGTCAACATTTGCATTACACTTTGATAATGACAAGATTTTTTCTTTGTTATTCAATATTTTACATAAGAGAGGTTGAGAAACACCAAGTTGAGAAGCGGCGTTTCTTTGACTCATTTTTGGTAATTTACTGTACCTATCTAGAATATTAAATTTTTGTCTCAGACTTAAATCGCGTCGTTTCTTTTGAGATTCGGACATCTTGCTATACTGTCCTTTGAAACTTCAAGTGACACTAAACTCTACAAAACAAACGAAAAAGATCTTTAAAAATTAAGTTATGTAAAATCACACTGAAATACTGTAATAAACGTTCATAAAAGTTCACTGTTAAAAAATACAGTAGGACTGTACTGTAAATGGTTCAGTAGTAACATCAAACTAATGTTAACAAACAACTAGAGTCGACTCAAGCGAGGCTAGGGTGTTTGCGTAAATAAAGAGTAAGGGAGACATTCTGAGAACTGTGCTAAGTGCTGAAACCGTTATAAAGTATTTCTGTCATTCTAAAAATAAACATTCTATGAATTGGGCGTCATTGTGTGTTGCACGTGCTGTTTACACTACTTTGTAGAAATTTTTACTTGGTCTATGCTAGTATACGTTGACGCATATGTTTTGTTTTTGAACAGCAAATTAAATGATAATAATAAGCGAACAGATGATTACAATAAGCGGCCTAATTACAATGTATTAATATACGTCCGTGTTTGTTTTTCAATGAAACGATAACAATAACCGAATGATAACAATAACCGTGATCACAATAAGCGGCGCCGACTGTATATATATATATATATATATATATATATATATATATATATATATATATATATATATATATATTAACAAATTTTCAATCGTTAACAAAATACTTTTTATTCCTTCATTCAAGTACAAATGCATTTCTAAACCAGTAATGGCTGACAGTTGACGTTAGTACAATTTTTTCAAATATTTATTCATTAAGATTTAAAAATTTTATGTCTCGGTCATATTCGAACTGAATTACTACATGTTTGACATCGAGCCTTTGGCATTGAGCCAAACTTCCCATAGCTAGAAATCTGTTACTTGAAGGTGTTTTTACATATAAGAAAAATGTTTCTTGCAATAATGAAGCATTACAAGAGATGGATAGAATGAGAAGCTATATACCACTATCAGAAATGATGAAATGAAAAGAAAGAAAGCGAATAAATATTAACAAACAAATATAACAGTCCAACACCATATACTGTATAATGAGGAAAACTGCAAGGAAATTCCCTTGCTTTTTTGTCCCTTAATAATGTGATTCTGTCATGTTTATACAGAGTGACCGGAAAAACCCGGAGATTTTTAAATTAGCATTACTCATTTATTATGTTGCTAATTAAAATCTATATTAATTTTAATAGTTATCTACAATTACCATTTACGCCCCATACAACAGCTTAGATCTGCTGACCTTGGAGGCTATTGGATATCCACGAAATGAGCCTTCCTGGAAACACGCAACTCTCCACAGCCATTGCCTCTCGAGACGTGCGTGGATCTTGCTGGAAATAAACATTGTTTTTGTTGATTAAACGGAACCATTTAAATGGAAATGAGCCTCATCACTCATGATGATTATTGCATTTTCTTCTTCTTCAAGCAACGCGCTTGTCTTCTTGCCGACCGACTGGGGTTACTTATCAAAGCTTGCCTAACCATTTCAATGTTTTGTTACGTACTAGTAGACTTAATTCAACCAGGAAACTTCTTTTAGAAAAAATACTTCGTTGTTCTCAAATTGTTAACCCACCTGAGAATCGTATTCCGGCTGGAAACGATATCGTGGCGTCAAAGTTGAAAGTGAACGTGAAAAAGCCGCTGCGAAGCTATTTCCCACATACGCATCATAAGCAAACATACTCTGCTGTACCATCCGCTGCTGCATGACTAATGAAATAGTATCATGTGCACAGGTCAGCGATCGCAGTCCACCCTCCAAACAATGACTGCAACCCGTGTACTAGCCATTTCAAAAACGTCCGGTTTTTTCGGTCACTCTGTACTTATTTATGTTAATTATAATTATAAAATACAAAAAAACTAAAATAATATTTTGTTTGTTGACCTAAGTAGGAATTGAATTTTAAAAATTCTATATTGTTTGTTTTTAATAACCGTACCTGTTAACAATTTTTAAGTTGAAACATTTAATTGGTGGGTTTAAATTATGAAGTGTTTTGACCTGATTATGGAAGCGTAATGTGATGGCAATATTGATTTGCAATCAGTCAATGCTAGAAGCGTGGTGATTAGATTCAAGTTGCATGGAAGATAAGTTGGTTACACAAATGTAGGTCTGCCACGTGCAGTAGGAGAGTCCCTCCGCGACCTCGCTATTTGTGCAGTTAATATTAGCTGTGAAGTTGTTCCTTAATTAGGGGTTACGTCTTTATACTAGTGTTTAACTTATAGTTGTATCTAGATGTCAAGAAATTATTTCTATTTGCAAATGCGCGTTTTGTTTCTTTCATACATTGGCTGTACCAGGAGGCACGGCTAAGATACTTTTCTACCCGTCTTTATTTCACTTCTAAATACTCTCATAAATGCCGGATTCCCAGTGAATCCCGGGCCATGTAAACAACACTGGCAATGAAGAGACTGACCAACTAGCCAATCAGGAAACTACCCTCCCCAGCCCGAGCATCTGAGTTCACTACAGTCCAACAAGTCCGTAATAAACCTGTCCACCAAAAAATGGAATCCCGTTCGAATGAGTGAACTCTCGGCGGGAAACGGTGGGAAAGTCTTGTGACGGGGAGACCAATTGACCATAACTTGCCCCGAGCTGTTAGCGTTGCAGATTTCAGATTGAAAACCGGTCATGATGACCTGCACCGCATTCATGTGCTACTAACCCCGGAGTGTCTGCTGTGTGGTGGTGAACTTATGAATGCCGAACACCTTAATGATTGCACAGCCCTGGACCAGGATTACAACAGTCCCATCTTCAGGGATGCCCATCTCTACTGGTCAGCGCGTCCCCAAATGGCTCAACTGCCAAGATTGGGCGTTGGCTAGAAAGTAAGTAAGTAAGAAATTTCCTCCTATCTACACAAAGAATGACACTTTCTTGAGAGTCCAAAAGAGAGCAGATTTACGTCAGGCGTTTGATCTTTTATAGGTAGGGAGGAGAGTGATAAAACTCTCTGCGCATAGGAATGGAGTAAGGAGTTTGGGTGAAAGCTTACTCAGCCAGAGTGAGTTGGCTGCTGTTGTATTATCCAACTCTTAAAGGCACACGGGCTGGGTTATGCCCACCCACTCCTGAGTCTGAGGGTCCGGCATTTAGGTAAGACCAGATTGCACTAGTTAGACCGAGCTATTCAGAATCGGGGTTGAGATATGGAAATCTAGCCTTTGAAAGTTCTACTGGTCTCGAGAAATAGTAATTGGTTGAACCGCAGTATCTGGTTAGAGTTTGTATCATCCCAGTGACAGGGCGGTCACCAGTTCTGTAAGGTCGCAAGCCTCTTTCATACTGGTAACATGGGTCATGGTATCCTCCCCAATCTCGGGCTTCACACCATATGGTTTTATATGCTACATGAGATATGCCCCACATGAGATCTGTCTTTGGGTTCTTTGACAAGGACGTGATATAGAATGCCAGGTACTCCTTGTCAACACTCTTATTTTTTCACCATCTTTTTTTCTTCTTACTCTTTTCCGCATAATGCACTGCCGAACGTACTAACCACCTACCGAACATCAGTCCTATGCTATAGAATATAATTATTTTCCTGGTTTGGCTATGGACTACTTTCATATCAACAGACTTACTTGCTGATGTGTTGTGTAACAAACCATCCTGAAGACAACTTTACAACATTGAAATGTTTTTGGAAATATCACAGTACAATCTACACGCTGTGGGACATAAAACTAACTGAGAGTTTTTTGTTGAATAAAAACACGGTTGATGCGTGAGTGAAAGAAACGTATTTATTAAGAATCTGGCAGCGTTTCGGCGACCAAATTGTCGTCCTCATTCAGGGATACAAGTATAATAGACAGAATTAACATCACATGATACAAGTTCACAAACAAAATTAATATAAAATCAAAAACATTACAAAGAGTTATTAAATATGTTAGGCTTCCTTATGTGAAGGGTTTATTTGAGAAGGTTTTTAAAAAACCAAGAAGATATAATGTTATCAGTGTTACAGTGAAACTAAACGTGAATTGCATATTCTTCTTTTAGAACATGACTAAAGAAGAAGATCTTCATCTCTCCTCGGTGTTTTACGATCACAGCAATGAACATAACCATTCGTTTAATTTCGAAAATCCTAGGATTTTGGATACGGAAAGTATTTTCGTAAGAAACGAATTTTATCTGAAATGCTCCATTAAAAGATGCAAAAAATTCTATTAATATTAAGGAGGACACTAATAAATTGGCCAATATTTATAATTCTTTAGTCATAAAGCATAAAAACCCTTGAGGGTTCTAGTTTTTGATGCACCAGATGTCTAGTAATGATTTAATTTTACAGGTTGTATTACTGTTATATGTTTGGGAGTTTTTTTTGACACATTTTAATTAATTGTTTATAGTTTTTAATATCATGAATTATCACATTTTATAGTGGGTTTTTTAATATTTAATTTATTTGTGTTGTTGTTTTGTTAATTTTTTCGTAATAACTCTTTGTAATGTATTTGATTTCATGTTAATTTTGTTGTGAATTTTATCATGTAGGCTTACATGATGATTCCTGCTATTATATTTGTGGGCCTGAATGAGGACGGCAATTTAGCCGTCGAAACGGTGCAAGATTCTTAATAAATACGTTTCTTTGACTCACGCATCAACCGTGTTTTTATTGAACAAAAACGTGTGAGTGATTTTATTTAACAAAATCATCATGAGAGTTTTGTTGTTCCAAGCATGCTCCAACCTTCTCTTTGCCACTGCCATTCCCAAGAGAGTTTCATCACTCGCCTCCCAACTTGCTCACTATTCTTGTTAGCCGTGATCCTCATTTATGCATACTCAATTCCTATTTATTGTGTTCCCCATTCCATCTCGTTTTGAGGTTAGGAAAGGTTATGTTACGGTTTAGTTATGTTAAATTATGATTTGGTTAGATTACATTTTGGTTGGGTTAGCTTAGGTTAGTTTTAGAATTTTATTTCCGAACACTTGTCCTATCATAAACATGAAACGCTTCACGGTCATGTAGAGCAATAAGTCTTGTATGTCTGAACCCACAACGGGTCTACCTTTTCATGTTTACCTTGTCAGACATGGTCGAAAAAAGTTAAATATGAGTTTAAATATTAAAGTTACATTCCGTTATATGCTCCCCCACGATTATATTAAAATATTGCTACATAAGGTTAGGATAGGCTAAGTTAGAAAATAAATTTAATAACGCAAACTAACCGATTGCTGAAGTGAAGATGTGATAAGCAACAATGTACTTGATAATAAATCGTACAGGGTGGCTTACGTTAGTATATTTAATCTCTATATGATTTGATTCCATCTTAACTTGAGTTACTGTTTTTTTTTTACTAGAAACACTTGAATATATATTGGGCAATGGGAAACGTCTCCCGAAACCGCAATAATCAATAATAAAAATAGTAGGTGCTATTATAGGGAATTGTAACTTACTATTACACTTACTTACTAGCCAACGCCCACCCTTGGCTGTTGAGCCATTTGGTGACGCGCTGATGAGTATAGATGAACAAGTGAGTCATCATCACCGCCGCAATGGTTGAGTGCATTGCATCTCGACAGATGATCCGCATCCAGCGTATCGAGGGCATTCCGGTGTTGGGAGCACACATACTAATGTATTTACAGATGTTTTTAGTTAATTTTATTCCAACCAAACCCACCTCGACGGGATATTTTGTATCTATATTTTAATATACTATATTTTATATAACCATTGGGAGCCATGTAATGGAATATATTCAATAGCAAATATCGTGAGAAGAGATTATTTTTTTAAAAATGAATTGCCAACTGTAACGGAAATTCATAGCATCCTCGGGAAAATATTTATCTCTGAAACAGTGTCATGTAGAGGTTTGTGTAGCATTAAAATTTTAAATCTAGTTCACAGATAACAAAGTATAGATAGACCGTGAACAATACTCTTGACTTATTGTTCCATTTCCCTTTGTAATTAATAAGCTTGCAACAATCCCACCAAACTAAACTTAATTGTTTCTCAGAGTCGTACAGTCGTGTCGTGTAACAAGTGAACCACATTTCCTCTGTCGCTAACTGGGTTAGATTGGTCAAAAGGACAGCTGTAGAGAACTCTGGTGGAATAAAAAGTTTTCTCCGTTTCAATTTATGGAATATTATATATCAAGAAATATTACAAAAAAAAAAAAAACATTTTTATCAATCGTTTCTTATCGGAGCAGTGGTGGGTTGTGGCGCAAGGTTGTCATATTGTTGCTGTGTTACCAGATTGTTGCGGTGTTGCCAGATTGTTGTGGTGTTGCCAGATCGTTAAGGTGGTGCCAGATTGTTGAGCAGTATTGCCAAATTGTTACGGTGTTGTAAGATTGTTGCGCAAGGTTTCAGATTGTTGCGGTGTTGCCAAATTTTTGTGGTGTTGCCATATTGTTAGGGTGTTGCAAGATTGTGGCGCAGTGTTGTCAGATTGTTGCGGTGTTGCCAGATTGTTGCGGGGTTGCCAAATTGTTACGGTGTTGCAAGATTGTTGCGCAGTGTTATCAGATTGTTGCGGTATCGCCACATTGTTACGGTGTTGCAAAATTGTTGTTGCGCAAGGTTGTCATATTGTTGCTGTGTTACCAGATTGTTGCGGTGTTGCCAGATTGTTGTGGTGTTGCCAGATCGTTAAGGTGGTGCCAGATTGTTGAGCAGTATTGCCAAATTGTTACGGTGTTGTAAGATTGTTGCGCAATGTTTCAGATTGTTGCGGTGTTGCCAAATTTTTGTGGTGTTGCCATATTGTTAGGGTGTTGCAAGATTGTGGCGCAGTGTTGTCAGATTGTTGCGGTGTTGCCAGATTGTTGCGGGGTTGCCAAATTGTTACGGTGTTGCAAGATTGTTGCGCAGTGTTATCAGATTGTTGCGGTATCGCCACGTTGTTACGGTGTTGCAAAATTGTTGCACAGTGTTGTCAGATTGTTGCGGTGTTGCCAGATTGTTGTGGTGTTGCCATATTGTTACGGCGATGCAAGATTGTTGCGCAGTGTTACCAGATTGTTGCGGTGTTGCCAGATGTTTGCAGTGTTGCCATATTGTTACGTTGTTGCCAGATTGTTGCGGAGTGTTATCAGATTGTTGCGGTGTTATCACATATTTTAAATGGTTTTTCTTGTTTGATTTATTCTGTGTATTATTTTATTAATAGATTTTGTATTTATATATTTCAATATTATTCCATATATTAATTTTATTTCTTTCAAAACAATTATTAAAAAATAATAGTTCATTAATTCTACTCATGTTAGGAAAGTTTTGATGATGCCGTTGTGTGTATGTGTGTGTGTGTGTGTGTGTGTGTGTGAGGTTAAATTTTATTTATATCTGGTTTTATGTTTGTATTAAAGTGTTTTTTGCTTATGGCTTTTTTTATCTAAACGTACGTAGTATATTTTTATGAGTGTGACGGATTCGTCCGATCTGTGCTAATCCCTCGAATGGTCCGATTAACACAGATCCTAAATGGTCCTTCAGGAGGACGAGCCGGTCCGTTGGTTAGCGTAAACGTCAGCTCGAACTGGTCCGACGGGAACATACATAAACAACATGAACCAACTATAGAAATAGTTGTTCGGTTAGGTTAGGTTATTACTCACTCAAGATTTGCTAAGCCTTGTTTTTAAATTCCTTCTATTAGCTCACATTTTCCTGGTATTTATCATGTACAAATTTTCAACTTTTAATAAAATACGTTTTTATTCATATAATCAAGCTCAAATACATTTTATTTAACCTATAATTGATGTTAGTTCAGTTTTTTCAAATATTTATTCAATAAATAAATTATAAAATTAGTGGGATCCAGCCGGATTCGAACTGAGAATCTTCATGTTCGAAGTATAATGTGCCTTGGCACTGGGTTAACTTTTCAATACCTAGAAATATATATCTCAAAGATGTATATGAATTTTCTCCTCATCTAATTGTCCTCAAAACCTCCATTGTAAAACTTTAAACTGTTGCCATGGTTACCACACAATACCATAATAAATGATCTAGGGTACCTAAAATAGAGTTTTTCTTTGTTAACCTCAGTAGGAAATTATTCAAAACCTTTTTTATATTACTTGTTTGTACTTTCTTTTATCATATAAGAAGTAATTTTAAATTTCATTTTATTCCTAAACTCGAATACTGTATCAACGTTAGGTTTGTTGCCTAAATTAGTAATTTTGTAGATATTATTTTGTTGCTTCTTTTGCTTGAATTATTGAGATTTTTTAAAACATATTTGTCACATTATTTTGTGTAATATTTGAAATTGTTTATAATATTTGAAACGTCACCGTCGCGTCGTGCGCGCAGGCATGCGTGCGTGTATATATTGCGTTTCGAAAATGGATTAACAGTGTGTATATTATCTTTATATATTACATAAATATATCAAAGTTTCACTTTATTCAATACATGTTAATATTTTCCCATACAGTTTTATAGTCTCCATCTTGAAAATAAACATAATTATTCACCTTTATTTACGACGCAGCGCGGCGGTTACAAAATAACAATGTTGGGTTAATGTGCTCCTTCAAGCTGTTGTGAGGCATTCTACGCAGCGTCGGCATGTGTACCAACACAACAAAAATAGAGCCGACATTTGTATGAGTTCCTAATTATTTTTCTTTATCGATGTCAACGATCCTACATTGTAGATAAATTGCTATTTTATAAGGCTTCTACTTTGTATTATCTCTCCTAAATGTTTTCTAGAAAGTAACCGAAGCGAAAATATAGGCCTACTGAACATGTTGCTGTAAATCACTAGTTATTTGAAATTAACGAATCAAACTTAGCAATACATAAAACTTAATTTCCCTAAGATTAATAATGGGGAATTATTTAAGAAATTTGAACAAAGGAATAGAAATGAATGTGTGTGAGAGGTTAGACGTTTATAAATACAACCATAAGAGTAAACCAATAGAATCGCAAGAGTAAACGAGAGTAAAAATGGAACTCTAAATAAAGTTGTAGACAAATTAGCAATGCCATAAGGATTTAGGTGGAACGATGTATTAACCTTATCATATATTTGAATTGGAAAATACTCTTAATGTTTAGATAACACTGGAGTTTTTAACCGGTGGAAAGGTTTATATACTTGTAATTCAATATGCAGGATGTCTCAGGAAGAAATGGGGGAACTATCAGTGCCTGTGGCTCTGGAGAAATTATTACAAAAAGTTTATATGAACATAGGCCTGGAGAGTTACAGCTGGCGAAAGATTTCGTCTGCATTTCAGTTTTGCAATGGAACCATACTAAAACTTGTAGGGCGTTATCTGAGGTGTAAATTTAGTAGATTTTATATAAAACATTTAAGGATTGTAATTATTGTGTTTGTGTGTGTGTGTGTG